>CM062812.1:659349254-659949254 GCA_031772625.1 Pinus tabuliformis | reverse complement strand
AATCTATGCTGTTAATGAATGTTTTCTTCAGTTATAGTTGTGATAAGTGTAATTCTTAATTGCTGCACTTACAGATTATAATTTTCACAGTGATCATTGTTCAGGAATTCAAGCCTGCTCCTGTGCAATATATCTCGTTTTCACCCCATCAGTTTAGTGGGAAATTCTTAATTGCCTTCCACTGGCTAATCATATTTCATCACCACAGTTTTAAGTTTGTTTCATGAAATATTCAAAAGGCCCTGCAGTTTAAACAATCCCACTAGAACATTTCAAACAACCCACAGCTATAGACTCCATTGCCCAATGGACTGAACTGTCTGAACATCTCACCTTAGGTACTAAAGACATCATTCAACCAAAATTCAAACCAAATCCTCACATCATATCTAGCCTAAAATCTCCACAAAATAGAGCTAAAACTTATAAAGAGAGCCCTCTCTGATTATAGGTAGGCTAGGACTTATAATCCAAAGATTGGTTAGTGGTTACCCCGGCCGTATTCCCTTGGGAGTCAAAGGGAACAACCTGGGTGTTAACAGACTTCATCATAGAGACGGTATGCTTTGGAGGTGTTTGAATACCACATGAAGATACACTTACGACTTCTTGCACCAAGTTTGTTTCTATGTACCTTTGGTATCAAGGCATAACAGGTGGAACCAAAGACCCTGAGATGCTTTACCGAAGGAACGTGCCCATACCACATTTCATATGGAGTCTTGTTTCTAATAGCATTAGATGGACATCTATTCTTTATATATATAGCACACAGAACTGCATCAGCCCAAAACATCAACTTTACATTTTTGAAAAACATCATGGAGCACACCATATTTAAGATTGTCCTATTCATTCTTTCAACTACACTGTTCTGTTGGGGATTATAAGGCACAGTTGTTTGATGTTTGATCCCATGCTGGCGAAGATAGTTTTCAAATTCATTTGAAGTGTATTCTTTTCTATTATCAGTGCGAATAGAGCCAATGTGAGATTGTGCATCATTTTCAATCCATTTATGAAAGTTCTTGAATGTTTGAAAAGCATCAGATTTGTTCTTTAATAAATAAACCCAACACATTTTGGTGTAGTAATCAATAAATATCATCATATGTTTATTTCCATTTGCAGAAGGAACAGGCATTGGACCACATAAATCTGAATGAATGAGTTCAAGTTTTATATGTGCTCTTGAATGTGAATCATGAAAACACTGTTTGCTATGCTTTCCTAGAATGCAAGCATCACATTGCTTAAGTTTCCTAGGAATTGTAGGCAAACCATTTTTCTTCAACAAACAGAGGCTGTCATAGTTCAAATTTCCAAATCTAGCATGCCATAATAAACTTGATGGAAGTGTACCTTCTTCATAATGAGAATTGTATGAGAAATGTTGTGCACGAGCAGAGGTACCTTGCAGCTTGAGAATCCTTTCTTCTTCTATTCCCCTCATGATAAGTGAGTGGTCAGATGCTTTTCTCACCTCAAGCTTTCCATCAAACATATGAATGGCGTGACCTTGTTGGCGGATGTGGACCAAGAACAACAAGTTTCTCTTCAGTTGTGGGAGATATAGAACATGATGCAGAAGAAAGTCTCGAAGACCAGGCAATTTGAGCCTGATTGTGCCAAGCCCTGATGGCTTGATTTTTTATTGGTCTGCAAAGTATACTGCTCCATCAACATTGTTAGTAAATTCTTCAAAAAAATCTTTTCTATGAGTCATGTGGCAAGTTTCTTCTGAATCAAGCAACCAATCATTTTTCCAAGAAGCAAGTGAAGCATTAAATAAATCTTCATTTACTCCAATATTACATTGTGCCACAACATAATGAGTGATTTCAGGTGCTTTACCTTTGTCTATATCATTAGTTTTACCTTTGGGTTGGTTCCATTGTTGCTCAATTTTATCCCAAGGTAATTTGCATGTAGAGGCATCATGTGATCCATTTCTTTTGCAACGTATGAAATGCAAAACTGCATTTTCTCCTTGAGAGTGTTTGCCCCTCTGCCTCTGAAATAACTTCCTCTTCCTCTTTGACCACTTTTTCCACTGGAAGAATCTTGAGCAAGATTCCTTTCTTTATGAGCAAGGCACACAGCCTCTTTAGAAGATTCAGGGGCTGTCTTCTTTCCAAAATCTCTCTCTTTCAACAAATTTTTTCACAGGAGAGTCAAAGGTAATATCTTTGAGATTTCCATTTTCTTGCAATGACTCAAGATAATTGGAGTAAGTAGGATAAAGTTCCTTGAGAAAAGTGATAAGAGGAATATCCAATTCAACCTCAGTGGCTTTCATATCATGCATTATAGTTTTTACTTCGGATGCAAGAGCAAGAAGATCATTATTTTGCAATTCAAGAGTGAAGAGTTTAATCATGAGTTGAATAACTTCAAGTGCAGAATGTGAGTCATAGAGTTCTTTTAGCTTTTGTAAGGCTTCGAAAGCAGTTGAAAATGGCGAAATATGGCGACTTACCTCTTCACTTACAGATACTGCAATTAATGCATAGGCTTTGTTGTTCTTATTTTCCCAAATGGCGAGCTCTTTGTCTAAGGTAGTTTGTTCTGGCTCTTTGTCTCCGTCTCCAATACACACTCCTTTCCACAACTCATTGAAAATAAGGGTGTGTTTTATCATCCGGGACATCTGAGGATAGTTCTCCTTGCCAATGAGAACTATTCCCACAATAGATATGATTTAATGCATACTGTAAAAAAAAATACTTCTGCTTTTGATCGAAAAAAATGCACTGTAGTAGCAATATTATGAATTCTTATGGAAACCAAGAAACAAGCTGCACAGATATTCTAATGCTTCTTTTGGAAAACAAGAACAACCAAGTTCCAATCCATTTGGAGCACAACCAAAATTTAGGCAAACCAACACTGCAACACATAATGATCCATTTATCCTATCAATTTTCTGATTATCCTCTACCATTAACTGAATTCCATTTTATGCGCAGATAATCAATCCATTAGCATACACTAACATCTTTCTAATATGTATTAAAACATATTGCAAAAACAGTGAGAGTCGATCGCTTGAGAAAAACAAAAGGCTGTCTACAAAGTAGCTGGATGCATCAGCGTTGGGCCCAAATTTCTGTGGAGTCACTCCTCTGCACTATGCTTCCGCTGGTGGACATTCAACGTGGTGATGAGCATGGCGCTGACATTGATGCGTGGACCAACAGTGGCGCATGTGGCTGAAAGTTCAAGCACCAAGAAATCAACTATGGGCAACAATAGAGCCCTCAAAGATCAACAATCAGGTAGGCCTCGTCCATTATCCCCAGTTTCAAGTCCTTCCACATGAAATCAACAGTCTTCTAAAGAGATTCTTAATAGTGTGAAGAATAGCCACCCAAGTTGTTCTACAGCAAAAATTCAAAGGAAGAAGCCTGAAATTGATAGGAAATCAAGACAATCAGGATCTTTGAAATCTTCAAGACAGGTAGCCAAGCAAATTGGATCAGAAACAGAAAGTCGATCACCCCATATTTGGATAAGAGCTAAAGGAGGTCATCTTATGCAAATAGATACAATGAGTGAAAGTAGCAACGAAACGGAGTGGGTTTATATCCAAGCAGTAGTGAGGAGTTCGGGCTGTGCAATGACGATGAGATCAGCGGAGAGCTTCATTCGAAAGAGAGGAGGCCAAGCGTCATTTGAAACTGAGAGCAAACTCGAAACGGAGCAGCATCAAGATACCAGGAGCAACAGCGTATGGAGGGTGGGAAAGAGCAGCAGTGTATGGAGGGAGGCCAAGGTCGATTCATATACCACTACAATGGAAACATCAACTGCGCCAAGTTTTAAAATGTATATGATAGAGGGCGTAGATTTTAAAATGTATATGACACTGTCTGGAGCAGGCTTCAGGCAACCATGCAGAATATAGGCAGGAAACTGACACTAGGAGTTACACAAAAGCTAATTTCGGGAGCTGGCTCTGATACCATGTCAGACCAGGCAGTAACTCCTCTTCAAATCAATTCATTTATTCATTCAGGTTGATCTTTATTATATACATGAGGGAGAGACTGTTCACTTCATCTCTCGGTGTCTATTCATATTTCTTATTATTTATTTACATCAGTTACTTATTCACCCAATCCTAATGATTAGGTGTCAACATGTTGATTCACTAAACATAGTACATAGTGTACTATCTTGATTCATTAATGTATTTTTGAATATAATAAAATTTACTCCCCATTTCTTAAGGCTATAATAAAATTTCCTCTTTCTTTTTTCAATTTTTAATATTACCCATGTATACATATTAAAAATAGAAAAGATAAAAATATTTAGATATTAGAAAGGAAAATATATGATTAATGAAAGTAATTATAATTTATTAATGAAAGGAAATTATATAGATGATAAAATTTATTTAATCATAATTTTGTTTAATTATTAATTTTCAACGTTTACTTTTAGCCGTAGTCTAATGGAACTGTTTTTTTGCTCTGAAAGTCATAGAAATTCCAGCTATATTTTGAGAATATCGGACAAGGATTTTGTAAATGCAAGTTACAGTGGTTAAACTTCAAAATTTTAGGTGCCCCAAATGTTTTTGGTGGTACTGAATCCATTTTCATGATAAAAAAACAATCTTTTTTGAAAATTTTTTGCCCAAATTCCAGCCACTTTTGACCTTCTTAAAAAAACTAACGACTCAGTTTTTTTTCAGTTTGTTAGAAATCTAGTTGGCATTTCTGGGAAAAATATGTTTAAACTTTGTACTCCATGCCATTCAAATACCCATTTTTTTTTAAAAGTACATGAGTTGTTTAGGCAGAACAAAATTTCGTCTTCGCAATTATTTTGTATCTGAATCTAGTGTTTTAGTTTTCCAAAAATTTGACTGTGCTCGGCAATTATTTTGTATCCGAATCTAGTGTTTTAGTTTTCCAAAAATTTGACCCTGCTTGGCAATTATTTTGTATCTGAATCTAGTGTTTTAGTTTTCCAAAAATTCGACCGTGAGCATTTGAATTGTTTTTTTCTAATGTTAGCAATAGAGTCAAGACCATAGAGAAAAAAAATGGCTGAGACATTCAAAATCCATCCTAAAAACTCAGATTACCAAAATTGAACCAATTGCATTAACCAAACGCATGTGCGTCCACTTCGAATTCCAATGGATGAATCGTATCGACTTAATAAATGTTTCGGCGATTTACCTTTTACGGTCACCGGCTTTTCCCTCTCTTCCCGTGGAATCGAACCCTCGGAGCTATAAATCCGCTTCAACCCCTCCACATTCTATGCGCTCATATCTCTGGCTTGTTGTTGCTGCCGCTGAGTTTTTCAATTTGCCATCCATTTCTGAGATGGAGAACCGCGGGAGCTCTGCAGGAGGCGGGTGGTGGCTCTATTTCCTCCTCTTTAGAAATTGTTGCAGTCGTTTCTCGTTGGAATCTGACGATGTTTGTGGGTGGCGTCAGTGACATCTTTATATTGCACTGCTTATTGCTGCTGTCTCTGCTGTTTTGGCCTCCTGGTTGATCCCGGGAGGCTGTGCGTGGGCGAGGAGACGTAGGAGGTCGGGCGGCGTACCCATTCCCGGTCCCAAAGGATGGCCCATCATCGGAAGTCTGCTAGACATGAGTGTTGGGTATTTTTGATGAGAAAATACCAAAAACAAAAATTCAAACACACAGAGGCAATGCTCTGTTTCCTTCACTCCACGATCTTTTATGCACAGGGAAGCTTAAAAAAAATTCACTGAGGAACAGAGTATTTCACCACCATAAAAACATTTCCATTCATTAAAATATATGCCTGATACATATTCATCCTCTTTGCTGAGAGGGATTCACCACACAAAAAAAATACATTCAACAAAAAACATTTACTCTGTTTTCACCTGAGAATTCACTGAGCTGGGTTTACTGCTGTAAATCCCCTTTTACATTCACTGCTGTGAAAGACACTTTTCTGCTGTAATAAAAATTTACATATATATACAAATGCGCTCCACCATTTTCTTTATGCACTGCTGTGCAAAACCACACATGGTTTTTCGCTACTCCTCACCAACACCACCATTACAACCCACGAGCATATTTCTTTTGGCTCGTTCATATATTTTTAACTCGTGTCTGTGTTCTTTTTACATACCATTACCAAAAATGGTCAACGCATAAAAAGCATTAAACATTACATACATGGTACACATGTGCCATACAAAAATTATGTAATATGTATATACGCCCATACCTCCGTTTAAAAAACATTAACACTTTACCTACCCATATGACAGTTTATTAATAAAAGTTATGGTCAATGAAACTTGATTTTACTCCACGCTATGAAATTAATGTTTGCCGTATGCAGGTTTGGAGCAGCTTCGGACAATCAACGGATGAAAAAGGTGGAGCAGATCGAACGGCGGACAGAGATATCGGGAGATCATTTTCTGCAGAGCTTTATGTCCCGAGAATGTCAGACATGGTGACGTAAGGGGACAGCCACGCGTCAACTCCAAATTTTCTCGGGCTCAAATATACGGAAAGTCCCTTTACCGGAAAGTGGCCCGAGAACTCTCAGGCGGGATTGGTGAACGGTTTCTGGCGGTTTTGGGTGAGAACGTCTGCGTTGAAATTAGATTTCAACACTCCCCTTTAATTTCAACAGCTGGGCATTCGGTCATACCCAGACACTTCCTCAAAAATTCAAAGCTTTTCTGATCCAGTGGCTTTGTCAAGATGTCTGCTACCTGTTCTTGGGTCCTGCAATGTTCTAGGACAATTTCTCCATTGTTCACCAATTCTCTGATGTAGTGAAACCTTGTATCAATGTGTTTCGTTCTCTTATGAAACACTGAATTCTTTGACAATGCAGTAGCAGAGCTATTGTCACAAAAAATCACTGTCGCTTTTGCCTGCTCTTGGCCTAAGCTCCTCAACATCCTTCTCATCCACACTGCTTGACATGCTGCTACTGTCGCTGCCACATATTCAGCCTCTGCTGTAGACAATGCTACAATGGACTGCTTCTTAGATGCCCATGAAATGGCTCCTGAACCCATATGAAAAACATAACCGGAAGTGCTTTTCCGATCATCTACACTTCCAGCCCAATCACTATCAGTGTATCCAACCAAATCTGAATGTTCTGAGACATTATATAAAATTCCAAACATTTTGGTACCTTTGACATACCTTAAAATTCTTTTTGCTGCCTGCCAATGTGCCTCCTTTGGCCTCTCCATGAATCTGGAAATTAAACTAACAGCATACATAATGTCAGGCCTAGTAGCTGTTAAATACATAAGGCTGCCAACAATACTCTTGTACAAACTAGGATCAAAATCCTTGCTGCTGTCCTCTCTGCTGAGCTTTAATCCCATCACTGTGGGAGTGATGGCTGCCTTGCATTCTTGCATGTTAAATCTGCCCAAAACTTGATTTACATATCTTGCTTGAGATATAAAAATTCCTTTTTCATTTTGATCTACTTCTATGCCTAAGAAGTATCTCAAGAAGCCCATATCAGTCATTTCAAATTCATCCTTCATGACTGATTTAAAATTCTCAATGAGCTGATCATCATTACCTGTGAAAATAACATCATCAACATATAAGACAACAATTAAAATTTTACCATCTTTTTCTTTGATGTAGACGGTGGGTTCTCCTTCACACTTGTCAAATTCATTATCCAATAGATATGAATCTATCCTGCTGTACCATGCTCTTGGCGCTTGCTTCAGCCCATAAAGAGCTTTCTTCAATTTGCACACTTTGTGCTCTTCACCTTTCTTCTCATAGCCGAGAGGCTGTTCAACATAAACCTCTTCCTTTAACACTCCATTTAAGAATGCTGACTTCACATCCATTTGGTAGACTTTCCATTTGTTTTGAGCTGCTATAGACAGCACTGCTCTCACGGTTTCCATTCTTGCAACCGGTGCGAAAGTCTCCTCATAATCTCTCCCATATTGCTGCTTGTACCCCTTGACAACCAGCGTTGCCTTATGCCTTTCTATCTTGCCTTCAGCATTGCTCTTGGTTTTGTAAACCCATTTTACTCCAATGACTTCTTTACCTTTTGGTAGCTCAACCAAATCCCATGTTTTGTTTCTCTCTATGGCATTCATTTCCTCATCCATAGCTTCTATCCATTTCCTATCTTTAATTGCTTCTTCGAAATGAATAGGATCATCAACATGACAATACAAGGAAAATAAGGAATTCATTCCTTCATCATAAATATCACTTAGATTTCTAAATTTCTTACCTCTTTCACTTGGTGTGCAAGTGCTTGAAGATGCACTTGAATTTCCTCCTTGTGGTGTGCTTGGAGAAGCACTCTCATTGATCCTCAATGGTGTTCCTTGCTGTCCTTGTGTTGGCGCTGCTGTTTGGGGATGCATTTCAGCCACCTCCTCTTCATCTTCATCATGAGACAAACAGTTTTTAACATTCACTGTTTTCTCTATGCTTCCATCCCAAGCTTCCTCTTTAATGAATTGAACATCTCTGCTGACAAAAAACTTCTTGGTGGATGGGATGTACAACCTGTAGGATTTGGATTCATCACTGTATCCAACAAGGATACACTTCTCCCCTTTGCTGTCCAACTTCCTCCTTAGCTGATCCGGAATGTGTACATAGGCCACACACCCAAAAACTCTCATGTGGGTGACTCCTTGCTTTCTCCCACTCCATGCCTCTTCTGGCACTTTGTTCATGACTGCTTTTGTAGGACACCTGTTCAGTATATAAACTGCACAATGTACAGCTTCAGCCCAATACTCATTTGGCAAATGTTTTGCCTTTAACATGCTCCTCGCCATATCCATGATGGTCCTGTTCTTCCTTTCAGCAACTCCATTTTGCTGTGGGGTGTACTGAGTTGTAAACTGTTTATGAATTCCATTTTCTCTACAAAACTTTAGGAATTCATTGGAGATATACTGACCTCCTCTATCGGTTCTCAAAACTTTTATATGCAGCCCGCTTTGGTTCTCCACAAGTGCTTTGAAATTTTGGAATTTCTCAAACACTTCACTTTTGTTTTTAAGGAAATATGCCCAAGTTTTTCTTGTAAAGTCATCAATGAATGTTAAGAAATATAGGCTGCCTGCTAATGATGGAGCTTGCATCGGTCCACATAAATCTGAGTGGATGATCTCTAAGGGTGTCTTTGCCCTTATGCTTTTACCTGATGGAAAACTTTCTCTATGTTGTTTGCCCAAAATGCAACCTTCACAAAGGCTGTCCGGCTTCTCTATCAATGGTAATCTTCTTACCATTCCTTTTATGCTTAATAAGTTTAGACCTCCAAAATTTAGATGCCCGAATCTCAAGTGCCATAACCAATTTTCATCCTTTGGCACGCTTTGGAAGGCCTCTTGGGTGACTGCTGCCATTTCCTTCTTGTTCTTCAAGTCTGCCCTGATCCGGAGAGGGAACATCCTGTTCCTTGTCATCTTCACTTCAGCAATGCATCTTTTGCTGGGTGGTATATCCATGATGGTGCACACATCATTTACAAAGTAAACATTGTAACCCTTTTGGACAAGCTGTCCAACACTCAAGAGGTTACATCTCATTCCGGGGACATAGTAGACATCTGCTATGGTTTTCCTTTCTCCTTGTTTTGTAAATATTTTTACCTCTCCTTTTCCCATAACAGACACTTTACTATCAGTTCCTAGTGTGACCTCTGACTTCAAGTTTTGATTTAAGGCTGAGAAGAGGGCAATGTTTCCTGTCATATGGTTGCTGCAACCTGAGTCTAAAAACCATATGTCCTCACTGTTTGTTTCAGCCATGTTACATGCTAACAACACATTATTTTGACTGCTGTTTTCTCTTGTAACATTTGCATTTTGTCTACTGTTCATATCATGCTGTTTCTTTCTACAATCACTTGCGTAATGTCCATACTTTTTGCAATAATAGCATTGAACATTAGATTTATCATACCTTTGTCCTTGAGCATGATACTGTTCTCTTTGTTGGCTGCTGCTTTGGCCTTGGTTCTGATTTTGATTGCTGCCTCTTCCTTGTGCATTTGATGGGCTGTTCCTTCCACCTCTGTTCTGGCTTCTGCCTCTTCCTCTCTTGTTTCCTCTACCTTGACCTCTTCCTCTTCCAAAGGACATCTGGGTCTTGAAGGCTTGCTCAAGAGATGAGTTTTCATTCCTACTCAACCTCTGCTCATGTGTTATCAGTGATGCATGTAGCTCATCAACTGAATAGTTTGAGAGATCCTTTGTCTCTTCAATGGTGGTGACAATCGCATCAAACTTTGAGGGTAAGACCCTCAATATTTTCTCCACAATCCTCCTATCTTCAATGGTTTCTCCATGAGTTCTCATTTGTGTGATTACACCAATCACATGAGTGAAGAATGAGTCAATGTTATCTGACTCCTTCATGTTCAAGTTCTCAAAATCTTTTCTCAGCGATTGCAGTTTTGTTGTCTTCACTCTCTCCATGCCTTGATAAGCTGTCTTAAGGGTTTCCCATGCTTCATTGGATGTCTTAGCTGCTGCTAACCTTGGAAACACACTCTGGTCTACTGCTAGATACAACAACATACGGGCTTTTGAATCCTTTTTCTTATTGCTCTTCAGCAGATCCTTCTCTCCCTGAGTTAATGCATTGAACTCAGTTTCATCTGCTGGTTCTTCAAAACCTTCCTCAACTATTTCCCATAAGTCTTGGGAAGCAAACAAGGCTTTCATAGTTATTGACCAGTAGTCATAGTTCTTCCCATTAAACTGTGGGAGCTGGGTGTTAAACATACCCATACCAGTGCTTGTGCTAGCCATTCCTTGACTGTGTATTTAAAACACTGACTGTCTCTTCAATAACAAACAAGATAGCTATGAAGAATACCTGAATCCTTCGTTGTCTGAGTCTTCTGTCTGCCTGAGAAGTTTTGCTGCAGCAACAACCTTCTCCCTTCAGCTTCTTTAACTTCTTTAAAGAGCCTGAGCCTGCTCTGATACCACTGTTGGGTATTTTTGATGAGAAAATACCAAAAACAAAAATTCAAACACACAGAGGCAATGCTCTGTTTCCTTCACTCCAGGATCTTTTGTGCACAGGGAAGCTTAAAAAAAATTCACTGAGGAACAGAGTATTTCACCACCATAAAAACATTTCCATTCATTAAAATATATGCCTGATACATATTCATCCTCTTTGCTAAGAGGGATTCACCACACAAAAAAAATACATTCAACAAAAAACATTTACTCTGTTTTCACCTGAGAATTCACTGAGCTGGGTTTACTGCTGTAAATCCCCTTTAACATTCACTGCTGTGAAAGACACTTTTTTTACAACCCACGAGCATATTTTTTTTGGCTCGTTCATATATTTTTAACTCGTGTCTGTGTTCTTTTTACATACCATTACCAAAAATGGTCAACGCATAAAAAGCATTAAACATTACATACATGGTACACATGTGCCATACAAAAATTATGTAATATGTATATACGCCCATACCTCCGTTTAAAAAACATTAACACTTTACCTACCCATATGACAGTTTATTAATAAAAGTTATGGTCAAAGAAACTTGATTTTACTCCACGCTATGAAATTAATGTTTGCCGTATGCAGGTTTGGAGCAGCGTCGACAATCAACGGATGAAAAAGGTGGAACAGATCAAACGGCGGACAGAGATATCGGGTGATCATTTTCTGCAGAGCTTTATGTCCCGAGAATGTCAGACATGGTGACGTAAGGGGACAGCCACGCGTCAACTCCAAATTTTCTCGGGCTCAAATATACGGAAAGTCCCTTTACCGGAAAGTGGCCAGAGAACTCTCAAGCGAGATTGGTGAACGGTTTCTGGCGGTTTTGGGTGAGAACGTCTGCGTTGAAATTAGATTTCAACAATGAGCATCGGTCTTGCTCACCGCAAGCTCGAATATCTGGCTCATCATCATGGCGCCGAAAAGCTTATGGCCTTTAGCTTAGGCTCCACGCCCGCCGTTATTATATCGGATCCTGAAGTGGCCCGGGAGCTGCTCAACTCTCCTCATTTCGCCAACAGACCCCTCAAGCAATCTGCGCAGCAGTTGTTGTTTGGGCGGGCCATTGGCTTCGCACCCAATGGGGATTACTGGAGGCTGCTGAGGAGAATTTCTTCTACGCATCTCTTTTCTCCGCGCAGAATCGCTGCCCACGAGCCTGGTCGCCAGGCTGATGCTCTGGGAATGCTTGTCGATATCCAAAAGGAATGTGAGCGTAACGGTGTTGTAAGGGTTCGAGCACACTTGCAAGGGGCTGCGCTGAACAATATCATGGGCAGCGTCTTTGGAAGGAGGTTCGATATGTCATGTACTTCTACTTGTGAACAAGTGAAGGATCTGCGGGAGATGGTGGATGAGGGTTTCCAGCTGTTGGGAGCGTTCAACTGGGCGGATCATCTACCATGGCTGCGACCGCTGGACCCTCTTCGAATCCATGCTCGTTGCGCCCGCCTGGTGCCCCGTGTGAGAGCTTTCGTTAGAAATATCATCGAAGAGCACCGACGTGCAGAGCGGAACAGCGAAACGGGTGATCAATCCGATTTTGTTGACGTTCTGCTGTCGTTGCATGGAGAAGATAAGCTAGATGAGGAGGATATGATCGCTGTTCTCTGGGTCCGTACTATCCGTATTTTCATCCATGTATCTCTGTATTTTAGTTAAATTTTCACACTCTGATCTGATCTATCTCTCTGTATTTTAGTTTAGTTTTTTCACACCGAAATTTATGACTGAGGTGACTTTGCTTGCCCTTGCCTTGCCTTTGGGGAGGGGCATTAACTAAGTTTGGTTCTAATTTATGTAATGTTATGTATGCAGGAGATAATTTTTCGTGGCACAGACACGACGGCTCTGCTAACGGAGTGGCCATGGCAGAACTGGTGCTGAATCCAGATGCCCAGAAGAAAGCTCAGGCAGAGTTGGACGCTGTAGTGGGGCGAGACCGCAGCGTGAATGATTCGGATATCCGTAAGCTGCCGTACCTCCAAGCTGTGGTAAAGGAAGCGCTGCGAATGCATCCGCCTGGACCGCTGCTATCATGGGCGCGGCTCTCAACTGAAGATGTCAACATCAACGGAATGTGTGTTCCGGCGGGCACGACGGCCATGGTGAATATGTGGTCGATTACTCACGACCCCAACATTTGGGAATCACCTCATGAGTTCCGTCCGGAGAGGTTTGTGGTGTCGGAAGGCGGGGAAGACGTGGATGTGAGGGGTAACGATCTGAGGCTTGCTCCTTTTGGTGCTGGTCGTCGTGTGTGCCCGGGGAAGGCTCTGGGCCTTGCCACTGTTAACCTCTGGGTGGCCAAGTTGCTCCATCATTTTGAATGGCTTCCTCATGCTGAACATCCGGTTGATCTGTCCGAGGTCCTGAAGCTGTCATGCGAAATGGCTCATCCTCTTCATTCTGTTCCCGTCATGCGGGTGCCTTTCGCTTTCATTAAATCCTCTGTCCCTGTCTCTGTCTAGTCAATTACACCTCACCTCACCTCATGTTCTGTTTGTCAGTATTACTAGGCTCTGTATTTCGATTGCAAGTGGTACACTCTCTGACCCATGGTTCGTCATAAGAAGAAGAGATTGAGATTGTGTGTTTTTGTGATGGATAGAACAACGATGGTGATTTTGGTTTGGAATTATTGTAAGCTGTGTGTGTATGCTGCACATTAAGGTTAGGTTTTCCGACGTGTGAGCATATTTTGACAATAAAGATGATGAGTTACCACCCATATCAATCTTGTCTGGCCGCTATGACTATGTTAAATAATTTCATACCTTTGTCCGATCCATGCAGAATACTGTTAGCTTATTATTTTCTTTTCGTTTCGTTGGGTGACAAGGTCCATCCAGATTGTAAAATCTAAGACAAGATCTATAAAATCTAAAACTACAATATAAGCATTGTAGAGGAAAATTATGGTTTAAAACCATGGAAAAATACATACGCTTTGAATACCTTTTCCCAAGAATCATGCAGCAGCACGCATTTCATTTTGAGTCGGTTTTCTCTGCCATATTTCGTTTCGGTGATTGCCTTTATAATCTGTATTGTCTCGTCGGAGGATCTGTTGCAGTTCTTCGTCAACTGTATTGTCTCGTCGGAGGATCTGTTGCAGTTCTTCGTCAATGAAAAAATAAACAATAAACGAACCAACAGGTACGTGAGACAGGTGGCGAAGCGTATCTCGGGACCTTAAATATGAGAGGTATCAACACGTCTGCCAAGATCGATATGGCGGCGTCCACGGCTTCTTCTTTGACCCACATTCTCAACCGTATGAACACACAGATACGGCAGCATGGTACGCACGAGTCGGCCGGCTGCTAAAATGTTGCCTCATCAGCCCGTTGAAACCCGAAGCAGCTAAAACCAAAGCGGCGCACCATGGTTTGTCGTTTCTCCTTTAAAATAGAGACGAGTGCCGGAAAATAGAAATGTCGATATAAAAAATATAAAGGTTAGTTACTGTGGGTTCCTGTTAATGATTTTTTTGGATCATTAATTTTTTTAATGATTTTGTCTCACCGTTCTGTTTCAATGATTTGTGAAAGACATCATATGCATGAGGTTAGGTATATTACAAAGTTCAAATAGCTTTGTTAACAAATATTTTTGAAAGTAGTTTGAATTTTAAAAATATATTGAATTAATAAAAAAAATTCTACTCATTTATTAAAACTATTTATCACTATCAAAATAAAAGTGTGATGATAGATTGATTGGATTGATGAAGTCAAAATCCTTATTTAGCAAAACACAATATGATTTAATTATTTCTTTCAACCTAACATCACAGGTTGTAGTAATCTCAAAAGATAATTTAAACAAGTAGAAACTAGTTTTCATTATTTGTTAGAGTTGGCTTTCATTGTTGGATATTCTCGTCTTACTCACTGAGAGATCTTAAATATGATTGAAAATCTTTTGGGTTATACAATCAGGGAATATCTCATTAATGAATTTGCATAATAACAAAGCATCTATGATGATATAAATAGTCATTTCTAATTTCAGTTATCTTTTTATTTTCTTTGAGAGGAGGACATCATTGATTATGTAGAGTAGTGTTTTAGGTATATCTTCCTCTCAATTTTTCCCAAAATCCACTAGGACTTTGTTAGACTTATAAGTTTTAGTGTTATCCCTCCACAATCACATTGCCTTTGGGGTTTTTCAAGGTGCTAAATTAATCTATGAATTCAAAAATATATTTTAAACAACAAGGAATCAAGATTTCACCAAAAATTGTTCTCTCTAATTCCCGGCCAAAAAAATACAAAAGTAAGATTATTAAATAATGTTTTTTTTTTGTAGATAGTAATTAATATTACGATATCAACGAACTTACAACATCATGTTAATTTTTTCCTAATCAATAGTTTGTAAATAATATTTAATATTACGATAATAAAGGATTTACAACATTTTATATCAATAGCCAATATATTTATCAATATCACAAGATCAAGTCCACATTGTCTTGGTTAGACGCGCGCCTTGGATAGATGGTGATCGGGTGCTCTGTTAAAGCAATCCTTGATGTGAAGTCGCGGATTCAATTCTCCGCCCCTATAGGGGTGATATATTGGACATGATGAAGATGTAGTCCTCCCAAGTCTACAAAAAAAATATATCACAAGATCAACATTTAAAAAAGCTAATATTATCAATAAAATCATTTTAAAAAAATAATATTACCAACGAAATCATAATATACTGGATTGGAAAATCTAATGAAAATATATTTATTTATATACACCAATAATTTATGTATATTAAGACTATGCCAGCTATAAATTTTGAAACACATGAACTTAAATTCTAGTCAACAATGGAGTTCTAAATAACCTCATGTCTAAAAAGTAACGACTGTAATCTAAACAGTAAATTCTAAGATTCTTAAAGATAACTCAAGTTTAAAAGTAATGAATCTAAGATTCTTAGAGATAACTTTGGCCCAAACTATGCACTATTTTGAATTCTTAAAAGTAACGAAACTAAATTTGAGGTTCTTAGAGATAACTTTGGGCCAAACTATACACTATTTTGACGTCTTAAAAGTAACCAAACCAAATTTGAGATTTTTAGAGATAACTTTGCGCCAAACTATGCACTATTTTGAAGTCGTGCTCATTAGAATGGCTCAGTCAACTGTAATCTGAGTAAATTTGAGATTCTTAGAGATAACTTTGGGCCAAACTATGCACTATTCTGAATTCTTGCTCATTAGAATGGCTCAGCCAACTCCAAGAGTCTGTATTTTGAATGTTGTCAAACATTGCTGCAATTCAATGATTTAAATTATTTGGAAACATGCCCCCGAATTTTCTCTTGTTGAATGTTGTCAAACATTGCTACGATTCAATGATTTAAATTATTTGGAACAATGGGGGCAGCTTATTCTATTGCTAGGTTCCAATATTAGAAGTGCACAATTCCTAGCTTGAGGAGGGCTGGAGGAACCGGAACAGGTTCTTAAATTCTTACTTTATATATATTAAAATGCTGAAAAGAAAAAGGTTCTTAAATTCTTACTTTATATATATTAAAATGCTGAAAAGAAAAAGGTTCTTAAGTAGGTTGAAGGTTGAAAACATTGTTATTTCTATTTTCTTTATATGATTTCTTATAAATTTGTCTTGAAAAAAGAGTCAAATTTTAACAATGGAGATGTTATTTGGACTTTAAAAATTAAAACTTTTTATATATAAATGAAAGTAAATGTCAACAATAAATTAGAAGTTAAGTATAACTTCTAAAATGGAGGAGGCCAACTAGACGATATGACTAAGTTGAAGGTGGTCGACTTGACATCAGGATTCAGGTTTACTTTTTAGGTTTTGTTTCTTTTCTTTTTCTTTAGTTAATTAGTGACACAATTGGCCTATTAGCACTGATCAAATCATGGTTGAATGGTTGATTCAATTGGATGACTGGGTATAGATTTTTTTTAATAGTGAGTTTTATTATAATTAGGTGGTTTAAATTGAAAAAAAAAAAAAAAAAAACTAATTTGAGCCATATTTAGATGAAATTGGTCTAAACTAATCGCTGACTCGATTGAGTCATATCAGCTCAATCATTGTACAAATTATTAGTCGAAATTGAAATTTGAAAATAAAAAGTTTGTATATACAGATTGGATTAAAAAAACTCAAAACTTAAGAAAGGGCAATGATATGGCCAACCATAGGTGTGATTCAGCCACCATCACTTTTTTTGTAATGAATCAACAACCTTTGCAATATATGTGTTCTCTAATTAATATTTTAGCATGTTTTGTTAAAGACGCAATTTTTAATTGCACTTAATCACCCCAAACACGATTGAGAGAGAAGGCAAATAGAGTATGCATCATGGAAGTTTATTGCTCATCCTTGATGAAGTAGCTATTCTATATGGGTCAAATTTATAAAAACGCTCATGTTAAATCCTTCTATAGTTCCAAGACCTCCCTCTGAATGCCCATATATAACTCTTTCTCTAGTATTATTTATGATTCCGAAGCTTTCTCCATTATCATAATGATAACACTATTGGTCTCTTTGTGTCCTAATTTCTTCCTTCTTGCAACAATATTCTTTTTGAAGTAAGACCATTTTGTAAAATAGGGTAGATGAGTCGTTTCTTTTGGCATTCATGGATAAGATGCTCACCTACTTTTTATTTTTATTTTTTTTATATAGTGTGTATTCTTTCATAACTGAATCTCTCAGGTTTATTTAATTTTGACACATCATTATCGTGTGTATGATACTTTATGTGGTGTAGTTTGAAAAAAAGAAGACCTCTAAAGGCTTTGCAATTTGTTTAAAAGAAAGGGATTTTAATACCTTGGAACACTAGATGTTGAGAATGCATTTGTATTATGTAGTGCTCCAACTTGTTGGCTTAAGGGAAGTTTGTTAAAATGTTTCAGAAGTAAGCTTCTTTATGCAGAAATTTATATAAACCAAATATCATATTAAATGCAGGGAATAGCCGTGCACACGCCCAACAACAAGAATTTCATAAGCCTAACTTTTATTTCAAAGTTTATATACAAATATTATAAGATAATATAATTTAATAATAAAAAATGGAAACATCATTTTGATGTTTAGTGAGAAAGAAGCAGAATGATTCTACTGCCAATATCCTTTACTAATGGTCTTTAACATTGGTGGCTTTATTTCATATCTTCATGTTTTTGGATAGAGAAGAACACATTCTCTTAACCATAGACATTTTGAACCTCGCAAACCAATGGAAAATGGATAGCAAAAGAAAAAGGATAATATTCTTGCACTTCGTGACATTTGGAGAGTTATTTCCATATGGGTTGCACCACAAAAGGTGTCAATGATCTTCTTGATTGAGAACCATATCGTCGACCTGATTACAGAAGAAGAAAATGAGAATATCATCAACAAAAAGTAAATGAGTGAGGTAACTATTCTTACTAACCAAGACTCCATGGAAATTATTTGATCGCTTTGCATTAGAGATAGCGGGATTGAGCCCTTTAGCAATAAGTGAAAATAAGTAAGAAAATAGTGGGAAACCTTGGTGTAGTAGGCTTGAGGAAATTTGAGCCTAGACCATTGATTGATGTTAGCCACATAACCTGTCAAGGTTCTGATGGAGAGTTAATTTATGTCCAAGAAACCTGGAAACTCAATCCAATGGTTTCATTTTGTATTTATATGTACAATTTATATCATTCTTAATACAGTTGAATTTATTTTCTAACATCGTGATTCCAAAAATGGTATTAGAGCAATGGTTTATATGCCCTATTAAATCACTTGAGCCACTAGTTTTGTGGCCTTTCTTTCTATTATGTTGAATAGATTGAGCCACTAGTTTCATGGCCTTTATGGGAGCTCTGCTCTCCCCCAGTGCATACTTTTTCCTTATTATAGTTTTTCTTCCACTACGCAAAGTTTGATTATGGAGACTTACTGTGAGAAACTTGGTTCACTTTCTCACTAGTGTCGGAGCGTTTTGCATAACATTCCTTATTGAAGATACATTTTGTGCAAAGAATCTGTGTTGCCATTTTGTGTTTGACGAGGAGGAGTTTTTGCACATTTGCTAGTTCTGTATTCTGAATGAAGGAGAGATGTTGTGCCATGTTGAAGTGGACCTGTCCAAGGTGCCAAATTGTTGGACGTGTTGAGGAGACATTTTTTATGCAGAGTTGTTTTGCGTTGTCAAGGCCTCTGCTCTCCCCAGCGAATGTAAGGAGAATAACAAATCTGCCTCTTTCCTGGTAAGTTGTTTCAAACTCATTCCATTCTGTGGCATCACATGAGCTCCATCCTAAAATAGGAAAGAGCACCTACGTTTACACCAAGAATAGCTCTAATTACCTTTGTGTCTTGATTGACACAAAATCCTCTTTCCACCATGATTGACTAGGCTTTCAGACCAAGTTGTTTGAAGTCATTGCCGCTAGGTTCATTTTTGTGTGCTTTGTCATCCTTTACAAGCTTATGATGTAAATCATTATAAATCAAAAGGGTCTTATTCACTAGTTTTTTGTCTACTACAATAGATGCATCACCATCAGTAGCATGAAAAACTAGTGCACCTTTGGCACTCCTACTGGACCTAGATTATAAACCCCTCTTCCAATTTGGACCATTTGATTCAGTGGTATCTACGACACCCGGTTCATTCTTCAGAGTTGCGTGGAGAAGACGAATTTTCATTTCAAAGAGTTTTATTCAAATATTTTTAAGGTTTCAAATGTCAATATAGATTTGATTGCGGTGAATTTATGAATCTTGTTGTTTCTAGCTATATATGGGAAATATATACAACTCTAAATTAATAAAATGATGTGAAGATGCTTGTTTTCAATAGAGCACATCAACGCTGGAACTCTAGTGTAGTTAGTTGTTGTTTTTGTATATTTAGTTGTCTTATGTTGTTGTTTTTAGAGGAGGAGTTGGATACATAGTCCATCTGAGAGGAGAAGCAAGAGTGCATAACTTGCAAATGGATGAGATAAAGACTGCGTGACTGTTGGCATTGTAGAATGGTGATTGTTGGCATAAACAAGTAGAGTATGAAGGTTGGTTGGATTCCATTATGATGGTCAAAATCCATATCATGGACGCAAGGCTTGTAGGTTTTCTCTTGGAGTGGTAAGACATATTTGTTTCTCTGATAATAAAGTTGAATATTGAAGGTTGTTAGTGTGGATAGTATGATGAAAATGAAAATTTTGTTGGTAGTTATGCAAAGAATGTTACTTTTGTTTTCATATTTACATGAAGAAGACGAATGCCCCAATGTTCGTAAAATATGATTAAAGTGGTTTTCTACTAAGATATATAAAAGAGGATTTTTTGGTTGGAAAATTTAACCATACAAATTTAGTTTTTGAGAGAGTTAATTTGATATTACTTCTATGAACAACATTTTTGTGTAGAACTTCGGGAGGACAACTGATTTAAAGAATGAAGGTGTTACAAAGGAGTGTGCGAGGTTTTTTTTTGGGTAAATTATGGCATTTGATGGAGAAAAGTTATGTATGTGTCAAAGGAAATGGTGCCCTATTTTGAAGGCTTGAATGTTGGTCATGCTATATATATATTTTATCATATTTGACTACAAATTTTTGACATTTAGGTGCCATCTATATCATTTATATTTTATTTTATAAATTGTACTGTAAATGGGTGTATTTTCAGTTGACCCCAACACCCTTGACTTTTTTTTTTTGTAAAATGGCCAAACTTGAGGGAGTATTAGAGTTACTGAATACTCTAATCTCCATTGTTCATAACACATTCATAATACAATCTCTCTAACATACGGACCTGTTTACAAAATATTTAGGACAAGATAGAGTTTTTGGAGCTTGAGACACAACTACAACGAGATGAACTACAAAAGAAGAGTTGTAATTATGAACTGGTTCTTGTTCAGGACAAATCCATGTTTGAGCCTAATTCCCATCAACAATCGAAGACTGATTAAAATAATGGAGTCATTTCAGGAGCATATTTGCAAGTAGATGTAAAGGTTCAAACTGTACTTCCCAATACCTTCATCAGACCTTGGGAAGAAGTTGTGAACAACAAGAATAGAACTAGTCTCAGATATAAAAAGGATGGTCTTTTCATATTCTAGAATATTCCAAGCTCATCCAGTTTCGCAGTGTTGGATTCCTTCAGGATGATCCATCTTCACATGCTTTTGTTGCACAATAACCACAGATTCTCAAATTCCAACATTGTGATCAAGTTGACCATGTGAAAGATCAATGTTTTGATCTTCATCATTGTGAGCATTGTGGTAAGCGCACTCATCATTCAGACAGATGTTCCAGGAAAAAAACTCTTGCAAGAACGAAGATTCACCTCGAATGAATCACTTCTTGGTAATGGTGTTCAACAATGAGGAAGATATACCAGTCATACCATAGAATTTGTTCTCGATTATTGACTATTTTTGCAGCAAAGGTTTCATCATCTTCTCAAAGGTATCTGATAGGGGGGGATTAACGGTAATTTAGCATCTTCAAATATTCATCATTCAAAGATTTATCAAGTGAGCCTGAACCACAACCTGAACCTTCTATCTGAGCGTACAATCAAAGATAACCATAGCCATATTTAGAGTTGTATCTAGAGACACAACAATGCCCCATGAGCATGTTTTTTTTATTGGTGGCATTCCTTAAACCATTACCTGCAGAAGATTTTGGTTTCTACTACAATTTCTGTTAGGGAGAACTTCCACTAGAAGAAGACTTCATCTTCTAAGTAGATTGCAAATTGTTTCACGAACTATTTTGATAGTTCTAGAGTTGGTGGTCATCCTTAAACCACCACTGATTGAGACCTCGACTTCTCCTACCTTTGGGTTTATTTATGGTTTTCTCTTAAAACCCACCATTTCAGAGAGCTTATTCAACCATTAGTGGTCATGCATTTTTTCATTTTATCTCTCTTCTTTGACTCTCAAATACACCCTTTCATATTAAGGGGGGGAATGTTAGGCACCTAATCTGTCACGGTTCTAGTGGAAAGTTAATGCATGTCCAATAAACCTAGAAACTGAATCCAACAGTTTCATTGTTGTATTTATATGTACAATTTACATCATTCTTAATACAATTGAATTCATTTTCTAATATTGCAATTACAAAAAATTGAGACACCAAAAGAGGAGGACATCATCAACCCATAATTTAGTTTTAAAATGGTACACTAGCCCATATGTAGAAGCAACAACCTTAAATAAGTCCAAGAGAACCAATCATATGCCTTGGAAAGATAAATTTTGAGGATTGCCATTTGTTTTGATCATGTGGATACCTTTTTGAGCATATCCAATTGCTTCATGAATTAACCTACCTTATAAAACCAAATTTTTGTAGTAAAATCACCCTTGAGAGTAATGGTTTTAGTCTCATAATGATCACCTTCACCTTGGTAATAATTTTGTATAAACTGTTACAAAAGGAGATTAACCAAAAATCATTAAAGTTGTTAGGATAGTTTACCTTCGAGATGAGGGAGATGGGGGTGATGAATGCAAAGTTAAAAATTCTGGACATATGCCCAAGCTTGCGGATATTCTCCATGACTTGAAGTTGATCCTCCCTGACCACAAAAAAATTAGTAAAATATTTCATGGTCTAGTCGTCCCGTCTAGGATTTTCATTCTTTCCAGAATGGATAACACCAAGAAGTTCGTTTGTTGTCATAGATTAAAATAGATCATTACTCTCCTCATAATCGATTAGCTTTCAGAACAGGGCTAGAATCAATTAGCTTGAAGAAATATGGAGTTAAAAATCACCATAATGTATAAGAGTGAGAGACGAGGGAAAATATAGTAAATACAGGTAAGATTATTTCAACATTGGGTAATTTTAATACATGGAGAAATATCTATAGATTTAAAGATTTTAGTGGACGTTTCAGAGCCATCAACTAAGTCTATCTTTAAGACCGAGGAATGGTGGAGAGCATATAAATAATTAAATAGTGTGCACAGAATGAGAAGCTTCATTCAAAACCTAAATGGCCACCTCAAACTAAAAAAAGTAATTTATATAAAAAAAATATTATATTACACCCTAAACTAAAAAATATAATTTATAAAAAAATATTATATTAGATACATAATAGTATTTATAAATGAATTAATGCATAAATAAATTAGTAAAATATAAATTATATATTATTAGATCTATAGAACTTTATATATATATATATATATATATATAATAAACATATAGTAGTTTCTAGGTTATATTATAGTATATTAATAAAATAATATATACTAATAGATGTATTATATATTATAAATAAAAGTTTATTGGTATGTAAGTAGAAAGTTAATACTGTGCTAGTATATTAATTATATTAGATATTGGATATTACCAATAGGCATTGTTAAGAAGATCATTAGGTTAGAACGAGTATAGAGTGGTATAGATCCAAACATTTTGGTTGAAAACTTCTTTTAGAATGTAAAATTTGGAAAAAAAAATTACATCCATCTCATACCCTTATAGATATGAATGAATCTGTATGGTTTTCTCTCTCTACACATATATTCACAATGTGTAATTTCAACATTCTTTACATTTTATTTTTGAATACTATATAGAGTGCATAACTTAAACTTGCAAGTCCAAAAAATCTTTGTTGGATTTTAGCGAAATTTGACAAAAAAAAAATACACTTAAAAAAGAACCAAAACCTAAAATAATGATTTTTTTTTTAACGATATGTCATATATATAGATTTGACATTAAAATATTTTAAATAACATGTGCATTGAGACATATTATCTATGGACTACATTGTTCATATTAAAATGGTTTTTTGTTATTAATACATTTTTAGGTGTACCTCAATATTCCTTAATCTTGTGTATTAAAGTATTTATTGATAGACCATATGAAATTTATTATTATTATGAACACTTTTATATGTAACATATTAATTTTATATTAAGAATGGAATGAGTTACTCATCTCCCTCTAATTGGAATTACGTGATAATTTTTATTTTACTTTTAACTTTCAACTGTTTTATTTTTATTTTTATTTTTTTGAATATATATCTATATATATATATATATATATATATATATATATCCTAGGTTGAAATGTTTTTGAAAAGTTACTATAAGGGTTAAGAATCTTACTCACTCTTTTTTACTTCTAATTACTTTATCTCTTTTTAAAGTTGATATGAAATTATATTATGTCATATGGAAAATAAAATATTTTATTTATTTGGTGCATGTCTATACTTTCAAACAATTATATATGTGGCGGGCTAGCCCAAAATGCCCCTTTAATTTCCCAGAGCCAAACTAGAACCACTACATTCAAGCCTTTATCAATATGTAACATCCCTTGTCAAAAATCCATGTAATAAAGTTAATAACAAAATAATATCCAAGGTCATGGGGAACACAATCGAAGCTGAATGTTGAGCAAAAAATCCTAGTGTGGGCGTTCATTTGGTTTATTATGGCTAGGGAAAATGACAAAGGGTTTGGAAAGGAAAAGTGACATTAATTAGCATTTTATTTATGAAAATAAGGGAAATTAGGAGAAAAGGAAGGTGAAAGGTCACAAGGTGCATGTGAGGAGGAAAATGAAGGAAAATAATGGAAAACGAAGAAAATATAGGTCTCATTGATAAAAAGGCTTTGGAGGATCAATTCACAACCTTTATTCAGTTCAGTTTTGGATATATCTTTCTATTCTCTCTACTCTCTCATACTATTGGACACTTAGAGCATTCTTGGAGCACTCTAGCATTGGAGGAAGGAAGGCAAGGGAAAGACAAGAAAGCAACATGAAGCAAAAATCAAGCAAGGAAGAGCGAGATTACTTGCAGGTATTGAGTTGCATGTATGGTTTCCTTACTAGTTTTCACATGCATGTGTGTTTTGGTTCTCTTGCTATCTTTGGCATGGGTTTTTCTAGGTGTGACAATGATTTTCAAACTTGCATTTCTATTTCCAGATATCCATGATGTGATAGGGTTCTCTTGTTTTGGTTGAGCTGAATTTCCGGATGGTTTTCAAAACTAAGTGGGGTGGTCTCAGGGGAGAAACACAAGGCATATGAATCCCTAGATTGGTGAAGATGGGGTTATGGTAAAGCCTAATTGTGTGTGACCTCATCAAGCATGGGAATCCTTGATCGGTGAATGGTGGGATATACGATAAATCCTATAGGGTGGAACCTCATTGGGCCTAGGAATCCTTGACTGGTGAATTTCGGGAAATATGGTAAATCCAAGAGGCAGAGACAGAAAAATTCGTCACGGTTTAGGTGGAGAGATCCAGAGGCATCCATGCTTGTTTATTCCGTGGGATTGCGTTAAAGCCTAGTTGTATTGATGATGGTTTTGGGCCTAGGAATCCCTTGGTGGATAAATGGTAAAGTTGAAGGAAGCCTTGATTGGTTTTTTTGTGAGTCCCACATTCATGCTTGGAATATGGCATGGGGATGATTAGTTGAAAGAAAGATTTGGTTCAGCCCAATCTATGGTCGGGTGGTTCTTTGAAGTTCATGACTTGGTTGGCTTATGCATACATTAATAAGAACTCATTTTCCTTCGGTATTTCATGTTTAAATGTTCTTGTTAATATGTGGTTTTAATAGTCGTTCTATCATTGCTATTTTTATGGTTATAAGCATGGTTTTATGACACATCTTAGTCATGGATTTCATTACGTTTTGATTAGTAAATGAATGAATAATGAGTGTATGACCTAATACATGATAATGCAACTATTCTGATAAGGCATAAATTATTCTTGACAATTCTCAGATAAGTATGAAACCCTATGCTCAGATCTATGGTTATAACCTGTAGATTACATGTTTGTGATATGTTTGACAAAATGTTTGTCATGGCTACTAGGGGTTAGGTCAAGTCCTTGTACCAATGTTTGCATTAGTAGATTTAATTAATTATTATTTATCATTTTTGGAAGTTTTATAAAGTTCTAAACAAAGGCCTGAGACCTGGCCTTGAAAAAGTGGCACGGAATCTAAGGCCGTTGAATCAGAACTGCCTAAAGAAGGCCACAGTCACATGCATGCCTTATTGTGGGAGTGGCTGGAGGCTCTCAGTCACATGCATGGATTGTCATGGGAGCAACTAGGAATCTACCTCAACGAAATGACAAGTTTTCATAGGGGTTAGGCACCTAGAAGGGTTGGTTGTCTCCTGAAGATTCTGTAGCTTCTGAGAAAGGACAGATCAGTTTTGTTTTCTCAGTTCCACTTCTTTAATTGTACATGGGGAGTTGAATCATATCACAGTAACTCCGCGTCACTTTTTTACCCCAGTGGACCAATTAGCTTGGGTAACTATGGGAGAAGGGTGTTACAGATTGGTATCAGAGCCAGGTTCACCCCTTGGATTGGATGGGAGAAATGTGTTGGTCAGGCATACATGTCAGTTCTTTATGCTTGTGGTTTATGCACTTGTTGTGTAGACATGGTTGCAGTTGTGTCGCCATGTGAAAGTAGATGGTGTTCTTGTTGGATATATTTGTTGTGAGTTCTTGTCAGTTATGCACTTGTTATTCATGTCAGTGTCTATACGTCATTATGTATACATTGACATGGTTATAGTTGTTGTGCATGAGGTCATGGTATGTGGTTGGTATAGTCATGCATGGTAACTAGATGATGGTTGAGATGATTTTTATATAATGCTATGATTATGTTTATACATGTATTTCACTAATCTAGTTTATCTTGTCGATGAGGTATCCACCCCTAAACTATACTAAGATATGTTGATTATGTTATGTTTTGGCTTAAGCTGACATGGTATACTTGAAGGAATAAAATCAAAGAGGACTAGAGATATGGTAGACTACAATTCACAAGACTCTCCCTATGTATCATATGAGCAGCATGGTGGTGGGCACTCTTTTGACTTAGCATACACATTAAGAAGTTTGAAAGAATAAATAAGAAGTTGCAAAGCAGATAATGATAGAATCATTCAGGCAGAGGAGAAACAAGCAGAGGCTAATGTAGTCATCCCTCAAAGCTTGTCAAACTTGTAGACATAGGGACCACCTAGGATCATTCATGGATAAGGGGACATGACTAATGGAGCCTATGGTAGTAGGTCTCATGGCCAGTACAGGTCAGATAAAAATGACATGTTCATAGAAGGCAGGTTCTTGGATACACCTGATAGGAAAGGCGGTGGACATGAGCTTTACTTTAGTTCTAGTTCAAACATGTATCATGGTCATCATCGCTATCATCCTTACGGGAGGAGTGACAGGGGATATTTATAAGATGAGTTAAAGAAAGAAAATCCATTTACTTTTAATGGGTATTTGAAGAAGTCAAAGGATGCAAAGGCATGGCTACTCAGGATGAAGAAGTTCTTTAAGTTGCATGATTACATGGAGAACATGAAGGCCATAATAGCTATATTCAGCCTCAAAGGGAAAGAATACATGTGGTGGGAAGATGTGAAGCCGGTTAGAGACATCAGGACAAACGAGTTGAGTTGGCATGAGTTGAAGAGACTTTTCAGGAAGAAGTACTTGTCACTAGAGGCACTACGACAAAAGATCCAAGGAATTATGTGAGCTAAATATGGGATCGATGACAGTTGAGGAGTATATGACTAAGTTCCTAGAGTTATTGAGGTATGTACCGTATCTTAAGGATGAAAAATCCAAATTTCAGAGATTTTTCAGTGGATTTCCATTAGCGTTTAAAGATCAGATTGAGTATGATGAGCCTCAACCACTTGAAGAAGTCATTGGGAAACTAAAGCACTATTATGAGCAATAAAAGTGCAAGACAGAGTCTTAACAAGGTTGGAAAGGGAAAGAGAAAGCTAAAGGTAAATGGCAGCCAAAGAAAACAAGACCTCAGGATGCAGGAGAGAAAGAAAATGTTGCACCTCACAAGAAGTTTAATGGACCTCAGCCTAGAGAACATCAGAATAAAGGTGATGGTAAGGGAATGTTGCAATGTTGGTCATGTGGTAAGGATCATCTCAAGAGAGATTGTACACAGAATTAGGGTGGTAGGCCTCAGATTTATAGTGCACAGGATGCACAAACAGTTGGGGATGTTGGGCAAAGAATTCCACAAATTTATGCAGCGTTGGATAAACTGGGAGGTGAATCACGATTCATCTATTATCAAGATGGATGGTAAGCTTTATGATCAAGTTGTTTCTATTTTGATTGATCCTGGATCTAATTATAGTTATGTAAGTCCTGACCTGGTGTATAAGTGAGGTTTGAATAAAGAAGTGCATGGAGAATCTTGGTTAGTGCAGCTGGATGCAAGTACAAAGAAGAGAGTTCATCATTTGGTAAGAGATTGTACATTCGAGTTGAATGGTATGCCTACCTCAACACATTTGAATGTACTCTTGTTGGGATCATATAGTATGATTTTGGGTATGGATTGGTTGTATCTTCACAGGAATAAGGTGGACTATTATGACAACGCTATTGAATGCTTGAATGATAATGGAGAACAAAGAATCTTGCAGGGTAGGAATAAATCTACATCAGTTAGAATGGTGACAGTTATGTAGGAAAAGCGCAGTCGCAGAAAAGAGTGTGTGTTATTTGTAGTGCATATTTTTAGTGATAAAGGTAAGGATGTTGAGAATGAGGAAGTTATGAAGAGGTACCCAATCTTGCATCCGTTTGAGGATGTGTTTCGAAGAGAGATTTCAGAGTTTTCACCTCATAGAGAAGTGGACTTCTATTTTGAGTTGGTACCAGGGTAAAGACCAACATCAAAGGCACCATACAAGATGAGCACACCAGAGTTACTAGAGTTCAAGTTGTATTTGAAGTGAAGGGATAGATCAAGGCAAGTGTATCACCTTGGGGTGCACCAATGTTGTTTGTGAATAAGAAGGATGGTACTCTCAGGCTATGCATTGATTACAGGAAGTTAAAAAAGGTGACCATCGAGAAAGGTATCCGTTGTTGAGGATTGATGACTTGTTCGACCAATTGAAAGGAGCAGCAATATTCTCGAAGATTGACTTGAGATCTGGATATCATCAAGTATGCATTAGAGAAGAGGACATCTACAAGACTGATTTATGGACCAGGTATAGGATTATGAGTTTGTTGTAGTTCCATTTGGTTTGACTAATGCTCCATCTACTTTCATGTGCTTGATGAATAATGTGTTTCATCCTTATCTGGACAAGTTTGTCATTGTGTTCATTGATGATATATTGATATATTCTAAGAATGAGGAAGAGCATGTCAAACACTTAGCAGTAGTGTTCAGATTGCAAAGAGAGAATCAGTTGTACGTCAAGATTAGCAAATGCATTTTGTTTCAGAAAGAGGTTCATTACTTGGGACTGGTTATTTCCAAGGAAGGCATATCAGTGGATTCGAAAAATATAAGAGCGATGATGGAGTGGTCACCAATTTGTTATGCAGAATCTACGACTATGGACAAAAGTATCTTCCCTATGCCTGGTGGACTGACCTAGAACAATAGAAAGACAAAGGGACTAATGTTTTCCTTAAGGTAAATAGAAAACGAGATGAAACCTACCTGGAATTTATCGTATGCTTCACTCCTTCCTTGTCTTGAATGCTCCAATCCTAGCTTCGATTATTATTATTAGAACCTACACAGTCTGATAAAACAAGCCAAGAATCCATAAAATATATGTAGCATCATATAATCACTTTATTCAAGAGATCGACATGGTACTAAAATATATGAGACCATAACATGATATATAGAAAAAAAGGAACTCTTTGCATTAATAGAAATGGAGTGAGTTACTAAAAAAGAAGAATATGTTGATCCTGTAAAAGAGCTCCTCCAAGTTGACTTCTCCTTTCCTTGTCACAAAGTGCACCTCTAATCACCCTAATGCATGTAAATATATCTCTCACATCAATAGCATAACGCTCGTAGAAACAATCTCCAAAATCCAACAACAACCAATCAAGTGCTTGTGGAATGAGGTAAATATATAGGAAGGAGAGGTAGTTCATGAATTCTTATCCATTTACCAATCTAGTCTTGAGATCAAAAAGTGATGGGAGGATAGCTCAAGGGATAAGATGGTGATTTCTACAAGGTGGAATCCGATAGGATTCGAATGTTTATCCAAGGTAAATGGTTGAAACAACCTATGGAAGCTTTTGGAAGACGAAGCTTCGGAAATATTTTTAATATTTCCTGAATTTCTAGAATCACCACACCCCACATTTATGGAGGGTGCACTGGATAACACCTTGAGAGAAGGAGAGTCTGCAATACAACACAGTTGCTGAGTTATGGAGGGTTCCCCAATCCTTAAAATCACTTAAATAAAGGAGTTGAGGGAAAAATCTTAGGGATTAGGGAGATTCATGCTTAAGGCTTTGTGCAAGGATGATGACAATATGTTGAAGGATGTGAATGGATGATGTTTAAAAGCCTATTGACCAAAAGTGAAAAAAATGGCCTATGACACTAGGTATGGGCATTATGAGTTTGTTGTAGTTCCATCTGGTTTGACTAATGCTCCAGCTACTTTCTGGACAAGTTTTTCATTGTTTTCATTGATGATATATTGATATATTTTAATAATGAGGAAGATCATGTCGAACACTTGGCAACAACATTGAAATCGCCAAGAGAGAATCAATTGTATGCCAAGATTATTAAATGAAGTTTATTTCAGACAAGAGGACATTACTTGGGACATGTTGTTTCCAAGGAAGGCATAGCAATGGATTTGGAAAAGATAAGAGCGATCTAGGAAGTTCCAAGAAACGTGGACGAGGTAAGATCATTTATGGAACTAGTAGGCTATTATAGGAGGTTCATCTAGAACTTCTCTTGGATTACATATCCTATTATATCATTGTAGAGGCAAGGTAAGAAATTTGAATGGACCGAGGAATGTGCAACAAGTTTTGAGCAATTAAAGCAGTTGTTGACAAACACTCCAGTTCTAAAGACTGAAAATCCAGACAAGGAGTTTGCGGCGTGTACAGATGCCTACATGAGAGGAATTGGTGGAATCTTAATGTAGGAAGGACAGTTAGTGTGCTATGAGTCACAAAAGTTGAATGAGCACGAGCATAATTATTTGACAAATGATCTTGAGTTGGCAGTGATCAATCATGCATTGAAGATGTGGACTCAGGCACTATCTCCTTGGTAGGAGGTTTGTATTATCGAGCGATCACAGTGGATTGAGGTATCTGTTTGACCAACCGAATCTGAGTTTCAGGCAAGCTAGATGGTTGGCCATGATTAGTGAGTTTGAATTTAAGATCCAATACATTACGGGAAACGAAAATAGGGTTTTAGATGCTCTTAGTAGGAGAGTGTAGGTGAATCATATAGCAACAATGAGTTATTATGGGACAGATTTACAGGATCACATCTCAGAGTCAGGACAACAGGATGACATGTACATGGATCTTAGGTGCAAGTTACAACAGGTTACATGTAATCAGGATGTTGACTATCATTTCAGAGTGGATGGTTTGGTCAGATTTTGGGATCGGATCTATGTTCTGAATGACAGTGAGGTCAAGAAGACTATCTTGCGATAATTCCAGGCAAAACTGTACTCAGGGTGCCCAGGATACCAAAAGACATTGACATCGGTGAATTTTTTTTATTTTTTATTGAATCTAACGAAGGAATTGGCGGAGTTTGTGGCTAGATGCTTGGATTGTCAACAAGTAAAAGAAAAATGTAATCACCTAGGTGGATTGCTACAGTCGATTCTGATTCCAGAGTGGAAATGGGAGAGCATTTCCATGGATTTCATCACTTGTTTTACAAGGAAATCCAGGCAACATTATTCCATCATGGTCGTGGTGGACAGGTTTAAAATTATAATTAACTTGTACAAATTTACATTTAGATGAAGGTTATGAAAAACTAACCTATTTATCATAGAGGAGATCCCTTCACATTGAAAATGAAATTATGAAAACTTTATATGATTTTGTTATTTTCAGAGAGACATCTAACTTGGAAGGAAAATAACAATAACAATAATCTTTTATAGTTGTAGTTTTGACTATATTTTTTATATATTTTAATTTCACGCAATACAGAAATTTATATCATAAAACATTTATTTATCAATAATCGGTTGGAAAAGTAAAAAATATAATTCTGAAAATTAGTATTTGATATAAATTTTAGTTTCCTTCTTTAATTATTAATAAGAATATTTTATAGATAATTATTAACAATTAAATTAAAATTTTCATTTTTTATTTATTTTGAAACAAAAATATCTCTCCATATAAATATTATTAATTATTACTAAGTAAAATCTGTCTTAATATTTAAAAAGTAATTAAACATAAAACATTCTCTTAATAATATTAAAATATTTTTTACACTTAATATTTATATAATTAAAATAATTTATTAATTTATTAAAATAATTTATCTATTTAATATATTTATAAATATTATTATATTGATTTGATAATATATTTTTTATATAATAAAATTTACTCTCTTTTTCTGAGCACTCTAATAAAATTTGCTATTTATTTTTTCCAGTTTTCAATATTACCCATGTGTACATATTAAAAATAGAAAAGATAAAAATATATAAAGATTAGAAAGGAAATTATATGATTAATCAAATTAATTATAATTTATTAATGAAAAGAAATTTATATAGATGATAAAATATATTTAATCATAACTTTGTTTACTTATTATTTTTCAAGGTTGAGTTTTTTTTCATTTTGTTAGAAAACTAGTTGGCAACATAGTACATAGTGTACTATATTGATTCATTAATGTTTTTTTGAATATAATAAAATTTACTCCTCATCTCTTAAGGCTATAATAAAATTTGCTCTTTCTTTTTTCAATTTTTAATATTACCCATGTATACATATTAAAAATAGAAAAGATAAAAATATTTAAAGATTAGAAAGGAAAATATATGATTAATGAAAGTAATTATAATTTATTAATGAAAAGGAAATTATATAGATGATAAAATTTATTTAATCATAATTTTGTTTAATTATTAATTTTCAATGCTTACTTTTAGCCGTAGTCTAATGGGACTGTTTTTTTGCTCTGGAAGTCATGGAAATTCTGGCTATGTTTTGAAAAAATCCGACAAGGATTTTTGTAAATGCAAGTTACAGTGGTTAAACTTCAAAATTTTAGGTGCCCCAAACGTTTTTGGTGGTACTGAATCCATTTCCACAATAAAAAACTGTCTTTTCTGAAAAAAAATTGCCCAGATTCCGCCACTTTTGACCATCCAAGAAGGAACTAACGACTCCTTAGTTTTTTTCATTCTGTCGGAAATCTAGTTGGCATTTCTGGGAAAAATACGTTTGAACTTTGTAATCTATGCCATTCAAATACCCAATTTTTTTTTAAAAGTACATGAGTTGTTTAGGCAGAACACAATTTCGTGTTGGCAATTATTTTTTGTCCGAATCTAGTGTTTTTGTTTTCCAAAAATTTGACCGTGAGTATTTGAATTGTTTTTTTCTAATGTTAGCATTAGAATCAAGACCATAGAAAAAAATGGCTAAGACATTCAAAATCCATCCTAAAAACTCAAATTACCAAAATTGAACCAATTGCATTAACAAGTGCATGTGCGTCCACTTCGAATTCCAATGAATGAATCGTATCGACTTAATAAATGTTTTAGGATCTGCCTTTTACGGTTACCGACTTTTCCCTCTCTTCCCGTGGAATTGAACCCTTAGAGCTATAAATCCGCTTCAACCCCTGCACATTCTATGCGCTCATATCTCTGGCTTCTTGTTGCTGCTTAGATTTTCTATTTGCCATCCATTTTTGAGATGGAGAATCGTGGGAGCTCTTTAGGAGGCAGGTGGTGGATCTATTTCCTCCTCTTTAGAAATTGTTATAGTCATTTCTCATTGGAATTTGATGATGTTTGTGGGCAACATCAATGGCGTCTTTATATTGCACTGGTTATTGCTGATGTCTCTGCTGTTTTGGCCTCCTGGTTGATCCTAGGAGGCTGTACATGGGCGGGGAGACACAGGAGGTCGGGCGGCGTACACATTCCTGGTCCCAAAGGATGGCCCATCATTGGAAGTTTGCTAGACATCAGCATTGGTCTTGCTGATCTAAAGTGGGGCACTAAAGGCTTCTTGTCAGCTTACAAGAACCTCTCCCATTCCAAACCTTAAACTATTTCCAAGATCTTGCTTATGATTGATAATTTGTGGAATTAAAAGAACTTGAAATAAGTGTATGCTTGTGTTTGCCTTTAACTGCGTAATTGCCTTAAGTTTATTTGCTTAAACTGATATATAAACACACATAACAGTAAATGTAGCAAATAAACAAACCATAAAGACAACAAGTTTAATTAGGAATTCACCCTGATATCTTGGGCTACGTCTCCATGAGCTCTAGTCAACTGAACTAGGCTCTTTGGGATTATGGTAAACTTCTTTTACAAGTTCCACACTCAACTCCATTGGTTTACAACTAAACCTATGGGTTTAGAATACCATCTTATCCTGCTACCTGTCCATACTCTGCAGACAGATCTAGGCTTCTCTGAACTAGATTCCTTCAATCAGCGCTCCAGGCTATCTTGAGTTCTTGGCTTGCACCAACTCCCTTAGAATTCTTTTACTGTCTCTGGAATTCCTTCTTTTGTCTTCAGCACACCTCGGACATCAGCAATAGCTTGATCATTTGATCTCTTTGCTGTTCTCTGGCTCTCAGCTCTCAGATTTTGGCTCTGGCTCTTGGCTCTGGCTCTTGGCTCTGGCTCTCGGCTCTGGCTCCTAGCTCTTGGCTCTTTTCTCTTGGCTCTCAACTCTGGCTCTCAGCTCTTGGCCCAGTTGTGAGCTCCCTGAAGGGAAACTTGCTCTCTCAAGGGAAAACTAGCTTCTTCACTTGGCTCTCTGGCCTTTGAAGAATCCTCCGACTCTGCAACTTCTATCCATTCCTCTGTGTGAAATCATGAGGAATCATTCCTCTGTGGCTCTACGTCTGGCCCTCTAGCTCTCTGGCTCTCTGGCTCTGCATTTGGCCCTCTGGCTCTAGGTTTGACCCTCTGGCTCTGTGGCTCTACGTCTGGCCATTTTGCTCTGTGTGTTCTATAATGCATTCCTATTACAAACACCCGCTTACAGTGTGGCAAGGAGAATGGGAGCCGTTTTACAACAAAAAGAAATAGTCGGCCTTTCTTCAGACAAAATCCCGAAAATAGCACAAAATTCCAATACACAGGAATACACAGAAAAACACATCATGAGCCATTTAAACAAAACTCAAATAATATGTAATCGCATCCATAACCTTATCGGGTCTAGCCTTTATCGCATGCCGCAATCGCACATTGCATTAGCATCGCACCTTTGTGCCGATCGCCAATCGCATATCGCAAGTTGCAACGGCCCTTGTATCAGGGATTTGCTAATCGCCGATTGCTCTATTGGTGCTATCACTATCGGCCCATCGCATCGAAGTATCGCAACGGTGTATGTCACATGTAACAGCCCCCTTAGTATTGTGCGACCCGATCACCGATCGTTGATCGTGATATCGCATATCGCAAGTCACAATGGCATGGGTCTTGGTGCTATGCTCCTCCAATCGCTGATCGCACATGTAAATGGCCCGGGGTCTATTCCAATATCGCATGAAGGCCTTCCTTTTGCATTTGCAACACAATTTTCTTAAGGGCCCCTGAAGTCCCATTTTAACAAGAAAATGCCTCCTTTTCTAAGGAAATTGGGCAATTTTCTTTTTACAATAACTCCTTCATCCGAAGTCCGTTTTGCCCATTCAAATTGTGTTAGATTCAGAATGAAGAGATATATGCAATGAGACTATTTCTAGGAGCATCCTTTGACTTTCATTTTTGAGCATTTAGAAAGTCCTTGAGGATCATTTTCTGATCATGCCTCCCCACTGGGAATCTTTTGGACCCCAAAAGACTGATATACTGATCTGAACAGTAGATGAGAGTACGTCACCCTCTTCTTTCAGCCTTCATACACTTGCCTTGCATAGTGCCTCTGAACCAAAGCCTTTGAACACTTCCTTCTTGGATGTGCTTGTCTTTAGGTTAAGAATTGTCTTCCTCCCTAACTTCATGCAGAACTCCTGCTAAGAAGGTTACAGTCGGTAGTTTGAACTTCTCTTCTTGGATCATTGATCTAAGTTGGCTCAAACAAATGTGAAGTTACATCTTCTTCACAAAAATTTACATTTGTATCTATTTGACATATTGTCAACAACAACTGTTAACAACAACAGAATTACAGACAACAACTAGATGGCCTAACTATTGCTTCATCAAAAGAAATAGATTTCACATCTTGTGGACACCTCCATGTCTTTACATCTGCATACAAATGATTGACTAGATAACAAGCCAACAAAACATGCCTTTAAAACAACTGACCCTTCAAGTCAAGCATGTAGAAAAAGCAATGTAGGATTCCTTTTCAAAGATGAAACACTTATCATCATCTCCATCTTGGAGACCAAATCAACTTTTCCCAAGTCAATATTACATTACATGCATGTTTACAACAAATTAATCAACCCTTCAAGTTAATCACACATACATGTTCAAATACAAGAAAATCATCAACATCCCTGTGTTCATGCACATCATTCTCATGCATGCATTTCATCCTTCAACTTTCGCTTAAGTACACTGTACTTTCGAAGCTGAAATGAGCATAATGTTGCAACAATAAAGTGAGTCTCCTACTCAACTTGTCCATTCACCTTCTTGGTAAAATCCTACAACTTGCATCTCATTAACAAAGACATGCAAATAGATGCGATACATTTCTATTCACATCAAAAGATATGCAACTTTAATTCGATAAGAACTCTAACCATTTCTTACCAATCCATTTCAAAGGTCCTTCCTTTGTCTGCACATCAACAACAACATGTGAATCATCTTGAAACACATCATTTATGGAAACTTCCTTTCCATTCTTAAAATTTTCTCTTTCCACCTTCTTCAAGTTTTGTGGAAGCATTGTTGGATTCAAAGTCCAACACTTTTCAGCAATGTATCATTGCTTATGGCAGTAAGTGCAATGCATGTGCATATTATTGACAACATGATTTGCCTTGTCCAATGGACCTTTGGCTTCGTGCTTCTTTTCCTTCCAAAGTTTCTTGCATGTGGCCATCCTCTTCCAACAGCTAGAAACATTATGGTTATCCAAACCACAAAAGGAACGTGCAATTCTTTTCCAATGCTTATATGGAAATTTATCATGCTTTACATTATCAAAGGAATATGATTAGAACCAGATTTATACCTTCATTACCTTCATGAGGAGGTGAATTGAATGAAGAAGTAGCTCCCTTTGGAACACCATCAATCTCTTCAATCATTTCAGAGTTTCCACAACTCTTTGGTTCAAGTGTATGCTTATGAACACCTTCTTCCTGAAAATGATGTTTCAAGCTATTTCTTTCCCCAAGAATACAATCTTTACACTCTTGAATTAGAAGACCTGACATGAAACTCCTTCTAGGAACTGTTTCATTTGCCTTCATGGCTGCTTTGGAACTTTCTCCATAAGATTGTCCATAGCCAAGACCCAAATACTTAGGCCTTTCCTCAACCATTATTGGCTGAACAATACCCTGTGCATGCTTGCCCAACCCTTTTCCTTCATAGCCCATTTTGGATATTAACTTGGAACCTATGCCTCTTGTATGGTTTTCAAAAGAAACAACATAATCATTTTTAGAGGAATTTGAAGAAAAACTAGAATAGTTTACCTCTTCTTCAAGCTGATACTTGACTAAGGCTTCTTTGGCAACAAGGAGTTGTGTCTCCAACTCATGCACCCTTTCCAGGTTCATATTTGGAATATGAAGTTGGCCTTCCACTTTCTACAATTTGTTAGAAAGCAACTGCTACTCTTCCTTCATGGAATTCAACTACTCTTGAAGTCCAATACTCATTTCTCTCACCATGTCCATCATGAGGAACAAGTCTTGCTTCATGTCTTTATCACAGAATCTTGTGATGGAGGAGGGTTTCGAGGACTCACTTGTAGAAGTTTTCATTATCAAAATGAACAAAAGAACTTCAAACAAGATTAACAAAGAGCTTATTCAAGCAACCTTTTGCAACAAATCTCTTGTGCTTCAAGGATTGCTTTGAGGTACTTTGGGATAAGAAGAATGCCTTCAGCCCTTCTTCCTTCTTGTCCTCTCCTGGACTTAGTTATCAATATCTTTCCCTTCACCTCTACAAACTCAAACAATAGTCTGTTTACAAACCATCAAACAATCAATCATTGGCTGTTTAAACACCTTTCAAGTTAAGCAGGCAAATAGATTACTCTGTCAATCAAGCATTCTGATCTTATACCACTTACATCATGATACAACCTGCTTCATTATACCACCTTCTCCATGATACCACCTGCTTTGGTATAACTTCGCTCCAATATCACCTTCTTTGAAGGTGTGGTTAATCAACCTGGGGCTCTGATATCACCTGATCTGAAGTGGGGCACTAAAGGCTTCTTGTTAGCTTACAAGAACCTCTCCCACTCCAAAGCTTAAACTATTTCCAAGATCTTGCTTATGATTGATAATTTGTGGAATTAAAATAACTTGAAATAGGTGTATGCTTGTGTTTGCCTTTAACTGCTTAATTGCCTTAAGTTTATTTGCTTAAACTGATATATAAACACACATAACAGTAAATGTAGCAAATAAACAAACCATAAAGACAACAAGTTTAATTAGGAGTTCACCCTAGTATCTTGGGCTACATCTGCATGAGCTCTAGTCAACTCAACTAGGCTCTTTGGGATTATGGTAAACCTCCTTTACAAGTTCCACACTCAACTCCATTTGTTTACAACTGAACCTGTGGGTTTAGAATACCATCTTATCCCACTGCTTGTCCATACTCTGCAGACAAATCTAGGCTTCTCTGGACTAGATTCCTTCAATCAGCGCTCCGGATTATCTTGAGCTCCTAGCTTGCACTAACTCCCTTAGAATTCTTTTACTTTCTATGGAATTCCTTCTTCTGTCTTCAGCACACCTTGGACATCGACAATAGCTCGATCATTTGATCTCTTTGTTGTTCTCTGGCTCTTAGCTCTCGGCTCTCAGCTCTTGTCTCTCAGCTCTGGCTCTCAGCTCTGGGTCTCGGCTCTTGGCTCTTGGATCTTGGCTCTTGGCTCTGGGTCTCGGCTCTTGGCTCTGGGTCTCGGCTCTTGGCTTCTGGCTCTCGGCTCTTGGCCCAGCTATGAGCTCCCTGAAGGGAAAATTTCTCTCTCAAGGGAAAACTTGCTTCTTCGCTTGGCTCTCTGGCCTTTGAAGAATTCTCTGACTCAGCGGCTTCCATCCATTCCTCTGTGTGCAATCATGAGGAATCATTCTTCTGTGGCTCTGCGTCTGGCCCTTAGGCTCTCTGGCTATGTGGCTCTGCATCTAGCCCTCTAGCTCTGCGTTTAGCCCTCTGGATTTGTAGCTCTGTGGCTCTGCGGCTGGCCATCTGGCTTTGTATGTTCTATAACGCATTCCTATTACAAACACTCGCTTACAGCGTCGCAAGGAGAATGGGAGCTGTTTTACAATGAAAAGAAATAGTCGGCCTTTCTTCAGAAAAAATCCCGAAAATAGCACAAAATTCCAATACACAAGAATACATAGAAAAACACATCATGAGTCATTTAACCAGAACTCAAATATTATGTAATCACGTCCATAACCTTATCAGGTCCAGCCTTTATCGCATGTCGTAAACTCACGTTGCATTAGCATGGCTCCTTTGTGTCGATCGTCGATCACCAATCGCATATTGCAATCGCATGTCGCAATTCGTAACGCCCCTTGTATCAGGGATTCACCGATCACCGATCGCTCTATCGGCGCTATCGCTATCGGTTCATCGCATCGGCATATGTCACATGTAACGGCCCCCTTAGTATTGCGCTACCCGATTGTCAATCGCCGATCGCGCTATTGCATATCGTAAGTTGCAATGGCATGAGTCTTGGTGCTATGCTCTTCTGATCGCCAATATCGCTATCGCTAATCGCACATGTAAACGGCCTGGGGTCTGTTTTGATATCGCATGAAGGCCTTCTTTTTGCATTTGCGATGTGATTTTCTTAAGGACCCCTTAAGTCCCATTTTAATAAGAAAATGCCTCCTTTTCTAAGAACATTGGGCAATTTTCTTTTTACAATAACTTCTTCATCCGAAGTCCGTTTTTTCCCATTCAAATTGCATTAGATTCAGAATGAAGAGATCTATGCAATGAGACTATTTCCAGGAGCATACTTTGACTTACATTTTTGAGCATTTAGAAAGTCCTTGAGGATAATTTTCTGATCACTTGCTCACTGCAAGCTCGAATATCTAGCTCATCATCATGGCGTTGACCCTTTATCTTAGGCTCCACGCCTGCCGTTATTACATCGGATCCTGAAGTGGACCAGGAGCTGCTCAGCTCTCCTCATTTTGCCAACAGACCCCTCAAGCAATCTGCGCAGCTGTTGTTTGGGTGGGCCATTGGCTTTGCACCCAATGGGGACTACTGGAGGCTGCTCGGGAGAATTTCTTCTGTGCATCTTTTCACTCCCCGCAGAATCACTGCTCACGAGCTTGGTCGCCAGGCCGATGCTCTCGGAATGTTTCTTGATATTCAAAAGGAATGTAATTCCAGCGGTGTTGTTAGGGTTCGACGACACCTGCAAGGAGCTACGCTGAACAATATCATGGGCAGCGTCTTTGGAAGGAGGTTCGATATGTCATGTACTTCTACTTGTGAAGAAGTGAAGAAGTTGCAGGAGATGGTGGATGAGGGGTTCCAGCTCTTGAGAGCTTTCAATTGGGCAGATCATCTACCATTGCTGTAGCTGTTGGACCCTCTTCAAATCCATGCTCGTTGTGCCCACCTGGTGCCGCGTGTGAGAGATTTGGTTACAAGTATCATCGAAGAGCACCGACATACAGAGCGGGGTAGGGAAAGCGGTGATCAATCTAATTTTGTTGACATTCTGCTGTCGTTTCAGGGAGAAGATAAGGTGGATGAGGAGGATATGATCGTTGTTCTCTGGGTCCGTAATTTCACAGTACTTTTATATTTGTATTTTACGTTACTTAACATGCAATCTGATCTCTGTATTGTATTTGACCTAACATGGAATCTCCGAAATTTATATTTATATGAATAATGAGGTGAGTTTGCTTGCCTGTGGGGAGGGCATTAAATAAGTTTGGTTCTAATTTATGTTATGTTATGTATGCAGGAGATGATTTTTCATGGCACAGACACGACAACTCTGCTGATGGAGTGGGCCATGGCAGAACTACTGCTAAATCCAGATGCCAAGAAGAAAGCTTAGACAAATTTGGATGTTGTAGTGGGGCAAGACCGCAGCGTGAATGATTCGGATATCCCTAAGCTGCCATACCTCCAAGCTGTGGTAAAGGAAGCGTTGTGAATGCATCCACCTGGACCACTGTTATCGTGGGCGTGGCTCTCAACTGAAGAGGTCAACATCAATAGAATGTGTGTTATGGCGGGCACGAAGACCATGGTGAATATATGGTTGATTACTCACGATGACAAAGGGTTTGGAAAGGAAAAGTGACATTAATTATCATTTTATTTATGAAAATAAGGGAAATTAGGAGAAAGGAAGGTGAAAGGTCACAAGGTGCATGTGAGGAGGAAAATGAAGCAAAATAATGGAAAATGAAGAAAATAGAGGTCTCATTGATAAAAAGGCTTCGGAGGATCAATTCACAACCTTTATTCAGTTCAGTTTTGGATATATCTCTCTATTATCTCTACTCTCTCATACTCTTGGACACTTAGAGAATTCTTGGAGCAGTCTAGCATTGGAGGAAGGAAGGCAAGGGAAAGACAAGAAAGCAACAGGAAGCAAAAATCAAGCAAGGAAGAGCGAGATTACTTGCAGGTATCGAGTTGCATGTATGGTTTCCTTGATATTTTTCACATGCATGTGTGTTTTGGTTCTCTTGCTATCTTTGGCATGGGTTTTTCTAGGTGTGACAGTGGTTTTCAAACTTGCATTTCTATTTCCAGATATCCATGATGTGATAGGGTTCTCTTGTTTTGGTTGAGCTAGATTTCTGGATGGTTTTCAAAACTAAGTGGGGTGGTCTCAGGGGAGAAACACAAGGCATATGAACCCCTAGATCGGTGAAGGTGGGGTTATGGTAAAGCCTAATTGTGTATGACCTCGTTAGGCATGGGAATCCTCGACTGGTGAATGGTGGGATATACGATAAATCCTAGAGGGTGGAACCTCATTGGGCCTAGGAATCCTTGACTGGTGAATGCCGGGAAATATGGTAAATCCAAGAGGCAAAGACAGAAAAATTTGTCACGGTTTAGGAGGAGAGATCTAGAGGCATCCATGCTTATTTAGGGCCTAGTGATCCAGTGGGATTGCGTTAAAGCCTAGTGTGTTGATGATGGTTTCAGGCCTAGGGATCCCTTGGTGGATAAATGGTAAAGCTCAAGGAAACCTTGATTGGTTTTGTTGTGAGCCCCACATTCATGCCTGGAATATGGCATGGGGGTGATTAGTTGAAAGAAAGATTTGGTTTGGCCCAATCTATGGTCAGGTGGTTCTTCGAAGTTCCTGACTTGGTTGGCTTATGCATACATTAATAAGAACTCATTTTCCTTTGGTATTTCATGTTTAAATGTACTTGTTAATATGTGGTTTTAATAGTCATTCTATCATTGCTATTTTTCTATTTATAGGCATGGTTTTATGACACATCTTAGTCATGGCTTTGATTATGTTTTGATTAGTAAATGAATGAATAATGAGTGTATGACCTAATATATGATAATGCAGCTATTCTGATAAGACATAAATTCTCCTTAACAATTTTCAGATAAGTATGATACCCCTATGCTCAGATCTATGGTTATAACCTGTAGATTACATATTTGTGATATGTTTGACAAAATGTTTGTCATGGATATTAGGGGTTGGGTCAAGTCCTTGTACCAATGTTTGCATTAGTAGATTTAATTAATTGTTATTTATCGTTTTTGGAAGTTTCATAAAGTTTTGAGTAGAGGCCTGAGACCTGGCCCTGAAAAAGTGGCACGGAATCTAATGCCACTGACTCAGAACTGACTGAAGAAGGGCACATTCACATGCATGCCTTATTGTGGGAGTGGTTGGAGGCTCTCAGTCACATGCATGGATTGTCATGGGAGCGACTAGGAGTCTACCTCAACAAAATGACAAGTTTTCATAGGGGTTTGGCACCTAGAAGGGTTGGTTGTCTCCCGAAGATTCTGTAGCTTCTGAGAAAGGTTAGATCAGTTTTGTTTTCTCAGTTCCACTTCCTTAATTGTACATGGGGAGTTGAATCACATCACAGTAACTCTGCATCACTTGTTTACCCCTGTGGACCAATTAGCTTGGGTAAATGTGGGAGGAGGGTGTTACAAAGTGGTATCAGAGCCAGGTTCACCCATTGGACTGGATGGGAGAAATGTATTGGTCATGCATACATGTCAGTTCTTTATGCTTGTGGTTTATGCACTTGTTGTGTAGGCATGGTTGCAGTTGTGTCGCCATGTGAAAGTAGATGGTGTTGTTGTTGGATGTATTTCTTGTGAGTTCTTGTCAGTTATGCACTTGTTATTCATGTCAGTGTCTATACGTCATTATGTGTACATTGACATGGTTATAGTTGTCATGCATGAGGTCATGGTATGTGGTTGGTATAGTCATGCATGGTAACTAGATTATGGTTGAGATGATTTTTATATAATGCTATGATTATGTTTATACATGTATTGCACTAATCTAGTTTATCTTGTCGATGAGGTATCCAGCCCTGAACTATACTGAGATATGTTGATTATGTTATGTTTTGGCTTAAGCTGACATGGTATACTTGAAGGAATAAAATCAAAGAGGACTAGAGATATGGTAGACTACAATTCACAAGACTCTCCCTATGTATCATATGAGCAACATGGTGGTGGGCACTCTTCTGACTTAGCATACACATTGAGAAGTTTGAAAGAATAAATAAGAAGTTGCAAAGCAGATAACGACAGAATCATTCAGGCACATGAGAAACAAGCAGAGGCTAATGCAGTCATCCCTCAGAGCTTGTCAAACTTGTAGACACAAGGACCACTTAGGATCATTCATGGATAAGGGGACATGACTAATGGAGCCTATGGTAGTAGGTCTCATGGCCAGTATAGGTCAGACAAAGATGACACGTTCATAGAAGGCAGGTTCTTGGATACACCTGATAGGAAAGGTAGTGGACATGAGCTTTACTCTAGTTCTGGTTCAAACATGTATCATGGTCATCATAGCTATCATCCTTGCGGGAGGAGTGACAGGGGATATTTACAGGATGAGTTAAATAAAGAAAATCCATCTACTTTTAATGGGGATTTGAAGAAGTTGGAGGATGCAGAGGCATGGCTACTCAAGATGAAGAAGTTCTTTGAGTTGCATGATTACATGGAGAACATGAAGTCCATAATAGCTATATTCAGCCTCAAAGGGAAAGCATACATGTGGTGGGAAGATGTGAAGCTGGTTAGAGACAACAGGACAAAAGAGTTTAGTTGGCATGTGTTGAAGAGACTTTTCAGGAAGAAGTACTTGTCACCAGAGGGACTACAAAAAAAAATCCAAGGAATTATGTGAGCTAAATATGGGATCGATGACGGATGAGGAGTATACGACTAAGTGCCTAGAGTTATTGAGGTATGTACCGTATCTTAAGGATGAAAAATCCAAAGTTCAGAGATTTTTCAGTGGATTTCCATTAGCGTTTAAAGATCAGATTGAGTATGATGAGCCTCAACCACTTGAAGAAGTCATTGGGAAACTGAAGCACTATTATGAGAAATAAAAGCACAAGCTAGAGTCTTAGCAAGGTTTGAAAGGGAAAGAGAAAGCTAAACGTAAATGGCAGCCAAAGAAAATAAGACTTTGGGATGCAGGAGAGAAAGAAAATGTTGCACCTCACAAGAAGTTTAATGGACCTCAGCCTATAGAACATCATAATAAAGGTGATGGTAAGGGAATGTTGCAATGTTGGACATGCGGTAAAGATCATCTCAAGAGAGATTGTCCACAGAATTAGGGTGGTAGGCCTCAGATTTATAGTGCACAGGATGCACAGACAGTTGGGGATGTTGGGCAAAGCATTCCACAAATTTATGCAGCGTTGGATAAACTGGCAAGCAAATCACCCTTCATCTATTATCGAGATGGATGGTAAGCTTTGTGATCAAGTTGTTTCTATTTTGATTGACACTAGATCTAATTATAGTTATGTAAATCCTGACTTGGTGGATAAGTGAGGTTTGAACAAAGAAGTGCATGGATAATCTTGGTTAGTGCAGTTGGCTACAAGTAGAAAGAAGAGAGTTTATCATTTGGTAAGAGATTGTACATTTGAGTTGAATGGTATGCCTACCTCAAAACATTTGAATGTACTCTTGTTGGGATCATATATTATGATTTTGGGTATGGATTAGTTGTATCTTCACAGGACTAAGGTGGATTGTTATGACAAATCTATTGAATGCTTGAATGACAATGGAGAACAAAGAATCTTGTAGGGTAGGAATAAATCTACATCAGTTAGAATGGTGATAGTTATGTAGGAAAAGCGCAGTTGCGAAAATGTGTGTGTGTTATTTGTAGTGCATATTTTTAGTGATAAAGGTAAAGATGTTGAGAATGCGAAAGTTATGAAGAGGTACCAGATCTTGCATCAGTTTGAGGATGTGTTTTGAATAAAGATTTCAGAGTTGTCACCTCATAGAGAAGTGGACTTCTATTTTGAGTTGGTACCAGGGGAAAGACCAACATCAAAGGCACCATACAGGATGAGCACACCAGAGTTACTAGAGTTCAAGTTGTAGTTGAAGTAAAGGGATACATAAGGCCAAGTGTATCACCTTGGGGTGCACCAGTGTTGTTTGTGAATAAGAAGGATGGTACTCTCAGGCTATGCATTGATTACAGGAAGTTTAAAAAGGTGACCATTGAGAAAAGGTATCCATTGTTGAGGACTGATGACTTGTTCGACCAATTGAAAGGAGCAGCAATATTCTCAAAGATTGACTTGAGATCTGGATATCATCAAGTATGCATTAAAGAAGAGGACATCTACAAGACTGATTTATGGACCAGGTATGGGTGCTATGAGTGTGTTGTAGTTCCATTTGGTTTGACTAATGCTCCATATACTTTCATGTGCTTGATGAATAGTGTGTTTCATCCTTATCTAGACAAGTTTGTCATTGTGTTCATTGATGGTATATTGATATATTCTAAGAATGAGGAAGAGCATGTCAAACACTTAGCAACAATGTTGAGATTGCTAAGAGAGAATCAGTTGTACGCCAATATCAGCAAATGCAGTTTCTTTCATAAAGAGGTTCATTACTTGGGACTTGTTGTTTCCAAAGAAGGCATATCAGTGGATTCGAAAAATATAAGAGTGATGGAGTGGTCGCCAATTTGTTATGCAGAATCTATGACTACGGATAGAAGTATCTTCCCTATGCATGGTGGATTGACCTAGAACAACAGAAAGACAAAGGGACTAATGTTTTCCTTAAGGTAAATAGAAAACAAGATGAAGCCTACCTGGAATTTATCGTATGCTTCGCTTCTTCCTTGTCTTGAATGCTCCAATCCTAGCTTTGATTATTATTATTAGAACCTACATAGTCCGATAACACAAGCCAACAATCCACAAAATATATGTAGCAACATATAATCACTTTATTCAATAGATCAACATGGTACTGAAATATATGAGACCATAACATGAGATATAGAAAAAAAAGGAACTCTTTGCATTAATAGAAATGGAGCGAGTTACAAAAAAAGAAGAAGATGTTGATACTGTAAAAGAGATCCTCCAAGTAAACTTGTCCTTTCCTTGTCACAAAGTGCACCTCTAATCACCGTAATGCATGTAAATATATCTCTCACATCAACAGCATAAGGCCCGTAGAAACGATCTCCAAAATCCAACAGCAACCAACCAAGTGCTTGTGGAATGAGGTAAATATATAGCAAGGAGAGGTAGTTCATGAATTCTTATCCATTTACCAATCTAGGCTTGAGATCAAAAAGTGATGGGAGGATAGCTCAAGGGATAAGATGGTGATTTCTACAAGGTGGAATCAGATAGGATTCGAATGTTTATCCAATGCAAATGGTTGAAAAAACCTATGGAAGCTTTTGAAAGATGAAGCTTCGGAAATATTTTAATTTTTCCCGAATTTCTAGAGTCACTCCACCCCTACATTTATGCAAGGTGCATTGTATAACACCTTGAGAGAAGGAGAGTCTACACTACAACACAGTTCCTCAGTTATGGAGGGTTCCCCAATCCTTAAAATCACTTAAACAAAGGAGTTGAGGGCAAAGACTCAGGGATTAGGGAGATTCATGCTTAGGGCTTTGTGCAAGGATGATGAAAATATGTTGAAGGATGCGAATTGATCCCGTTTAAAGGCCTATTGACCAGATGCGAAAAAATGGCCTATAACACTAGGTATGGGCATTATGATTTTGTTGTAGTTCCATTTGGTTTGACTAATGCTCCAGCTAATTTCATGTGCTTGATGAACAATCCATTTCATCCTTATCTGGACAACTTTGTCATTATGTTCATTGATGATATACTGATATATTTTAAGAATGAGGAAGATCATGTCGAACACTTGGCAACATCGTTGAAATCGCCAAGAGAGAATCAATTGTATGCCAAGCTTAGTAAATGAAGTTTATTTCAGACAGGTGTACATTACTTGGGACATGTTGTTTTGAAGGAAGGCATAGCAATGGATTCGGAAAAGATAAGAGCGACCTGGGAAGTTCCAAGAAACATGGATGAGGTAAGATCATTTATGGAACTAGTAAGCCATTATAGGAGGTTCATCTGGAACTTCTCTTGGACTACATATCCTATTACATCATTGTAGAGGTAAGGTAAGAAATTTGAATGGATTAAGGAATGTGCAACAAGTTTTGAGCAATTAAAGCAGTTGTTGACAAACACTCCAGTTCTAAAGACTGAAAATCCAGACAAGGAGTTTGTGGTGTGTACAGATGCCCACATGAGAGGAATTGGTGGAGTCTTAATTTAGGAAGGATAGTTAGTGTGCTATGAGTCACAAAAGTTGAATGAGCATGAGCATAATTATTTGATAAATAATCTTGAGTTGGTAGCGATCATTCATGCATTGAATATGTGGACTCAGGCACTATCTCCTTGGCAGGAGGTTTGTATTATCGAGCGATCACAGTGGATTGAGGTATCTGTTTGACCAATCGAATCTGAGTTTTAGGCAAGCTAGACGGTTGGCCATGATTAGTGAGTTTTATTTTAAGATCTGATACATTACGAGAAAGGAAAATAGGGTTTCAGATACTCTTAGTAGGAGAGTGTAGGTGAATCATATAACACCTATGAGTTATTATGGGATAGATTTATAGGATCATATCTCAGAGGTAGGACAATAGGATGACATGTACATGGATCTTAGACACAGGTTACAACATGGTACATGTAATCAGGATGTTGACTATCGTTTCACAGCGGATGGTTTGGTCAGATTTAGGGACTGGATCTATGTTCTGAATGAAAGTGAGGTCAAGAAGACTATCTTGCGAGAATTCCATGCAAAACCGTACTCAGGGTGCCTAGGATACCAGAAGACATTGACATCAGTGAAAACGTTTTATTATTGGTTGAATCTAAAGAAGGAAGTGGCGGAGTTTGTGGCTAGATGCTTGGATTTTCAACAAGTAAAGCAAAATGTAATCACCTAGGTGGATTGCTACAGTCGATTCTGATTCCAGAGTGGAAATGGGAGAGCATTTCCATGGATTTCATCACATGTTTTCCAAGGAAATCCAGGCAACATTATTTCATCATGGTCGCGGTGGACAGGTTTAAAATTATAATTAACTTGTACAAATTTACATTTAGATGAAGGTTATGAAAAACTAACCTATTTATCATAGAGGAGATCCCTTCACGTTGAAAATGAAATTATGAAAACTTTATATGATTTTGTTATTTTCATAGAGACATCTAACTTGGAAGGAAAATAACAATAACAATAATCTTTTATAGTTGTAGTTTTGACTATATTTTTTATATATTTTAATTTCAGGCAATATAGAAATTTATATCATAAAACATTTATTTATCAATAATCGGTTGGAAAAGTAAAAAATATAATTCTTAAAATTAGTATTTGATATAGATTTTAGTTTCCATCTTTAATTATTAATAAGAATATTTTATAGATAATTATTAACAATTAAATTAAAATTTTCATTTTTTATTTATTTTGAAAGAAAAATATCTCTCCAAATAAATATTATTAATTATTACTAAGTAAAATCCGTCTTAATATTTAAAAAATAATTAAACATAAAACATTCTCTTAATAATATTAAAATATTTTTTACACTTAATATTTATATAATTAAAATAATTTATTAATTTATTAAAATAATTTATCTATTTAATATATTTATGAATATTATTATATTGATTTGATAATATATTTTTTTATATAATAAAATTTACTCTTTTTTTCTTAGCACTCTAATAAAATTTGCTATTTCTTTTTTCCAATTTTCAATATTACCCATGTCTACATATAAAAAATAGAAAAGATAAAAATATTTAAAGATTAGAAAGGAAAATATATGATTAATCAAATTAATTAGAATTTATTAATGAAAATAAAATTATATAGATGATAAAATACATTTAATCATTACTTTGTTTACCTATTATTTTTCAACATTGAGTTTTTTTCATTTTGTCAGAAAACTAGTTAGCAACATAGTACATAATGTACTATGTTGTGTCAGACTAGGCAGTAACTCCTCTTCAAATCAATTCATTTATTCATTCAAGTTGATCTTTATTATATACATGAGGGAGAGACTCTTCACTTCAACTCCCGGTGTCTATTCATATTTCTTATTATTTATTTACATCAGTTACTTAATCTGTAGGGATGTTGGTGAGTCCAAGCATTGTTCTGAATCGTTCAAGCTTTTCTCTTCCAAGCGCTTTGGTGAAGATGTCTGCAATTTGCTCATTAGTGGAACAATGGCAGAGATGGATTGTTTTGGCCTCAACATGATGTCGAATAAGATGATATTTAGTATTGATGTGCTTCGTTCGATCATGGAACTTTGGGTTCTTGGCCAACTTTATTGCTGAGGTATTGTCAATCATGAGTGGAGTTGATTGTTCTTGTTTTACCTGCAAATCTTCAAGAATTTTCCTAAGCCACACAATTTCTTTTGTTGCCTAAGATGGTGCCACATATTCTACTTCTGTTGTGGATTCTGCTGGAACTGATTGTTCGCATGATCTCCAGGAGACAGCTCCTGATCGAAGAATCATAGCATAGCCTAAAGTAGATACCCTAGTTTCTTTGTCTCCATCGAAGTCTGAATCATAGTATCCAATCAACCTGAAGTCGTCCACCTGTGTATACTTGATTCCAAAGTCTTGAGTTCCCTTTAAGTACCTTAGAACTCTTTTTGCAGCAGACCAATGTCCCTCACAAGGCTTTTGCATAAACCTGGAGAGGATTCCAACAGCAAACGAAATATTTGGTCTGGTAGTAGTTAGGAGTTGAGACTTCCTACAAGCTATCTATACTTTGTTGCATCCTCAAATTCTTTTCCTTCAATGGATGTGAGCTTTAAGTTTTGTTCCATGGAGTAGTAAGAGGATTGCATTCTATCATGCCAAATTTGTTCAACAGATCTCCAATGTACTTCTTTTGGGAAAGGAATATGGACTTCAGATGTTGAGTTACTTCAATACCAAGCTAGTAATGAACATAGCCCAAATCAGTCATTTCAAAACCTTTCTTCAATTCCTTCATTATGGATGCAATGTAGCTTTCATTGTTCCATGTCATCAAAAGATCATCTACATATACCACAATATATACAACTGTTTTTCCAACTTTCTTGACAAATAAAGTTGCATCATCAAGATCATAATGTTTGAAATTGAGTTTCAGAAGATGCTCAATTATTTTTTCATTCCAGGCTCGCAGTGCTTGTTTGAGGCCATACAAGGATTTCACAAGTTTTTATACTTTATGTTCATGTCCTTTCATAGCAAATCCTTCAGGCTGGGACATAAAAACATTCTCTTTTAGATCTCCATTCAAGAAAGCAGTTTTTACATCCATTTCATGTACTTTCCAACCGTTCTAAGCTGCTAGGGCAAAGAGTGTCTGAATGGTAGCCCATTTTGCTATGGGGGTGAAAGTATCCTCGCAATTGATCCCTTCCTTCTGTACAAAACCTTTTGCCGCAAGCCTAGCTTTGTGCTTGTCAAGTGAGCCATCAACTTTATACTTGTTCTTGTAGACCCACTTGCAGCTAATTGGTTTGGTTCCTAATGGAGGATCAACCGGCTTCCAAGTGCCATTCTTTATGAGGGCATCATACTCCTTTTGCATCGCTTCTTTCCATTCATCATGAGAAGCAGCTTCTTTGAAGGAAGTTGGTTAGAAATATGTAGACAAATTCAATTCACAATCATAAGAAACATCCATATCAACAGGTGAATCAGAGTCATCTATATCACCTCCATTTTTCCAGTTTGAATTTCTAGTTCCTGTCTTTCTAACCTCATCAAGATGAACACTTTCAAGTGTCTTTATCAGCCACTTTGGGGGACCTTTCTCAGATGGTTCAGGTTGCTCCATTGATTGAGTTGGGACTGAATCAAGATTGAGTCTCCCAATTCTATCAATCATATCACTTAAAGCATCATCTGTTGTTGGAGATTCATGCGGGGGAGAGAGTACTTCAGAAGAATATTCCACATGTTGATCTAGTATAGGAATCCCCCCTTCAAGATGTGGAATCTAATTATTTGCATTTGCGAATCTATCCAAGTGATCAAGTTGTCGCTCAACAACATTGTCAATTTTGGATGATTAAAGAAAGATTACATCTTTAGATACAACAAACTTTTTATTGACTTCATCATAGAGACGGTATGCTTTGGAGGTGTTTGAATACCCCTGGAAGATACACTTACGACTTCTTGCACCAAGTTTGTTTCTATGTACCTTTGGTATCAAGGCATAACAGGTGGAACCAAAGACCTTGAGATGCTTTACCGAAGGAATTTGGCCATACCACATTTCATATGGAGTCTTGTTTCTAATAGTATTAGATGGACATCTATTCTTTATATATATAGCACATAGAACTGCATCAGCCCAAAACATCAACTTTACATTTTTGAAAAATATCATGGAGCGCACCATATTTAAGATTGTCCTATTCATTCTTTCAGCTACATTGTTCTGTTGGGGATTATAAGGCACAGTTGTTTGATGTTTGATCCCATGTTGGCGAAGATAGTTTTGAAATTCATTTGAAGTGTATTCTTTTCTATTATCATTGCAAATAGAGCCAATATGAGATTGTGCATCATTTTCAATCCATTTATGAAAGTTCTTGAATGTTTGAAAAACATCAGATTTGTTCTTCAATAAATAAACCCAACACATTCTGGTGTTGACATCAATAAATGTCATCATATATTTATTTCCATTTGTAGAAAGAATAGGCATTGGACCACATAAATCTGAATGAATGAGTTCAAGTTTTCTATGTGCTCTTGAATGTGAATCATGAAAAGACTATTTTCTATGCTTTCCTAGAATGCAAGCATCACATTGCTTAAGTTTCCTAGGAATTGTAGGCAAACCAGTAACACCATTTTTCTTCAACAAGTGGAGGCTGTCATAGTTCAAATGTCCAAATCTAGCATGCCATAATAAACTTGATGGAAGTGTACCTTCTTCATAATGAGAATTGTATGAGAAATGTTGTGCACGAGCAGAGGTACCTTGCAGCTTGAGAAGCCTTTCTTCTTCTATTCCCCTCATGATAAGTGAGTGGTCAGATGATTTTCTCACCTCAATCTTGCCATCAAACATATGAATGGAGTGACCTTGCTGGCGGATGTGGACCAAGGACAACAAGTTTCTCTTCAGTTGTGGGAGATATAGAACATGATGCAGAAGAAAGTCTGGAAGACTAGGCAATTTGAGCCTGATTGTGCTAAGCCCTGATGGCTTGATTTTTGGTTGGTCTGCAAAGTATACTGCTCCATCAACATTGTCAGTAAATTCTTCAAAAAAATCTTTTCTATGAGTCATGTGGCAAGTTTCTCCTGAATCAAGCAACCAATCATTTTTCCAAGAAGCAAGTGAAGCATTAAATAAATCTTCATTTACTCCAATATTACATTGTTCCACAACATAATGAGCAGATTCAGGTGCTTTACCTTTGTCTGTGTCATTAGTTTTACCTTTGGGTTGATTTCTTTTCTGCTCAATTTTGTCCCAAGATAATTTGCATGTAGAGGCATCATGTGATCCATTTCTTTTGTAATGTATGCAATGCAAATCTGCCTTTTCTCCTTGAGAGTGTCTGGCCCCCCTGCCTCTGAAATATCTTCCTCTTCCTCTTCGACCACCTCTTCCTCTGGAATAATCTTGAGCAAGATTCTTTTCTTTATGAGCAAGGCACACAACCTCTTCAGAAGATTTAGGTGATATCTTCTTTCCAAAAGCTTTCTCTCTTTCAGCAAAATTTTTCACAAGAGAGTTAAAGGTAATATCTTTGAGATTTCCATTTGCTTGCAATGACTCAAGATAATTGGAGTAAGTAGGATAAAGTGCCTTGAGAAAAGCGATAAGAGGAATATCCAATTCAACCTTAGTGGCTTTGATATCATGCATTATAGATTTTACTTCAAATGCAAGAGCAACAGGATCATTATTTTGCAATTCAAGAGTGAAGAGTTTAATCATGAGTTGAACAACTTCAAGTGCAGAATGTGAGTCATAGAGTTCTTTCAGTTTTTGTAAGGCTTCGAAAGCAGTTGAAAACGGAGAAATATGGTGACTCACCTCTTCACTTACAGATGTTGCAATTAATGCATAGGCTTTGTTGTTCTTATTTTCCCAAATGGTGAGCTCTTTGTCTGAGGTAGGTTGTTCTGGCTCTTTGTCTCCATCTCCAATACACACTCCTTTCCACAACTCATTGAAAATAAGGGTGTGTTTTATCATCCGGGACCACTCAGGATAGTTCTCCTTGCCAGTGAGAACTATTCCCACAATAGATATGATTGAATGCATACTATAAAAAAAAAATACTTCTGCTTTTGATGGAAAAAAAATGCACTGTAGTAGCAATATTCTGAAATCTTATGAAAACCAAGAAACAAGCTGCACAGATATTCTAATGCTTCTTTTGGAAAATAAGAACAACCAAGTTCCAATCCATTTGGAGCACAACCAACATTTAGGCAAACCAACACTGCAACACATAATGATCCATTTATCCTATCAACTTTCTGATTATCCTCTACCATTAACTGAATTCCATTTTATGCGCAGACAATCAGTCCATCAGCATACACTAACAACTTTCTAATATGTATTAAAACATATTGCAAAAACAACGAGAGTCGATCGCTTGAGAAAAACAAAAGGCTGTCTACAAAGTAGCTGGATGCATCAGCGTTGGGCCCGAATTTCCGTGGAGCCACTCCTCTGCACTATGCTTCCGCTGGTGGACATTCAGCATGGTGATGAGCGTGGCACTGACATTGATGCGCGGACCAATGGTGGCGCATGTGGCTGGAAGTTCAAGCACCAAGAGATCAACTATGGGCAACAATAGAGCCCTCAAGGATCAACAATCAGGTAGGCCTCGTCCATTATCCCCAATTTCAAGTCCTTCCACACGAAATCAACAGTCTTCTAAAGAGATTCTTAACAGCGTGAAGAATAGCCACCCAAGTTGTTCTACATAAAAAATTCGAAGGAAGAAGCCTGGAATTGATAGGAAATCAAGACAATCAGGATCTTCAAAATCTTCAAGACAGGTAGCTAAGCAAATTGGATCAGAAACAGTAAGTTGATCACCCCGTATTTGGATAAGAGCTAAAGGAGGTCATCTTATGCAAATAGATATAATGAGTGAAAGTAGCAGAGATGCGGTGGCAGATCACTGCCCTGAAACACCAGCGTTTACACCAAATTAAGGTTCTGATTTGAAACGGCGTGGGTTGATATCCAAGCAGCAGCAAGGAGGTCAGGCTATGTAATGACGATGAGATCAGTGGAGGGCTTCATTCGAAAGAGAGGAGACTGAGCGTCATTTGAAACCGAGAGCAAACTCGAAATGGAGTAGCATCAAGATACCAAGAGCAGCAGCGTATGGAGGGACGCAGAGGTCGATTCATATACCACTACAATGGAAACATCAACTGCACCAAATGTTAAAACGCATATGACAGAGGGCACAGATTTAATAACATATATGGCACTGCGTAGAGCAGGCTTCAAGCAACCAGGCAGAATATAAGCAAGAAACTGACACTAGGAGTTACACAAAGGCTAATTTCGGGCGCTTGCTCTGATACCATGTCAGACCAGGCAGTAACTCCTCTTCAAATCAATTCATTTATTCATTCAGGTTGATCTTTATTATAAACATAAGGGAGAGACTATTCACTTCATCTCCCGATGTCTATTCATATTTCTTATTATTTATTTACATCAGCTACTTATTCACCCAATCCTGATGATTAGGTGTCAACATGTTGATTCACTAAACATAGTATAGTGTACTATGTTGATTCATTAATGTATTTTTGAATATAATAAAATTTACTCCCCATTTCTTAAGGGTATAATAAAATTTCCTCCTTCTTTTTTCAATTTTTAATATTACCCATGTATACATATTAAAAATAGAAAAGATAAAAATATTTAAAGATTAGAAAGGAAAATATATGATTAATGAAAGTAATTATAATTTATTAATGAAAAGGAAATTATATAGATGATAAAATTTATTTAATCATAATTTTGTTTAATTATTAATTTTCAACGTTTAACCGTAGTCTAATGGGACTGTTTTTTTTGCTCTGAAAGTCATGGAAATTCCGGCTATATTTTGAGAAATTCCGACAAGGATTTTTGTAAATGCAAGTTACAATGGTTAAACTTCAAAATTTTAGGTGCCCCAAACGTTTTTGGTGGTACTGAATCCATTTTCACCATTAAAAAACTGTCTTTTTTTAAAAAAATTTGCCCAAATTCCGGCCACTTTTGACCTTCCGAGAAAGAACTAACGAGTCCTTAGTTTTTTTCATTCTGTCAAAAATCTAATTGGCATTTCTGGGAAAAATACGTTTGAACTTTGTAATCTATGCCATTCAAATACCCAATTTTTTTTTAAAAGTACATGAGTTGTTTAGGCAGAACAGAATTTCGTCTTGGCAATTATTTTGTATCCGAATCTAGTGTTTTAGTTTTCCAAAAATTTGACCGTGCTTGCCACGCAGCAGCACGCATTTCATTTTGAGTCGTTTTTCTCTGCCATATTTCGTTTCGGTGATTGCCTTTATAATCCGTATTGTCTCGTCGGAGGATCTGTTGCAGTTCTTCGTCAATGAAAAAATAAGCAAATAAGCAATAAACGAAGCAACAGGTACGTGAGACAGGTGGCGAAGCGTTTCTCGGGACCTTAAATATGAGAGGTATCAACACGTCTGCCAAGGTCGATATGGCGGCGTCCACGACTTCTTCTTTGACCCACATTCTCAACCGTATGAACACACAGATACGGCAGCATGGTACGCACGAGTCGGACGGCCGCTAAAATATTGCCTCAGCCTGTTGCAGCATGGTACGCACGAGTCGGGCCGGCTGCTAAAATATTGCCTCAGCCCGTTGAAACCCGAAGCAGGTAAAACCAAAGCGGCGCACCATGGTTTGTCGTTTCTCCTTTAAAATAGAGACGAGTGCGGGAAAATAGAAATGTCGATATAAAAAATATAAAGGTTAGTTACTGTGGGTTCCTGTTAATGATTTTTTTGGATCATTAATTTTTTTAATGATTTTGTTTCACCGTTCTGTTTCAATGATATGTGAAAGACATCATATGCATGAGGTTAGGTATATTACAAAGTTCAAATAGCTTTGTTAACAAATATTTTTGAGAGTAGTTTGAATTTTTAAAATATATTGAATTAATAAAAAAAAAATCTACTCATTTATTAAAACTATTTATCATTATCAAAATAAAAGTGTGATGATAGATTTAATTATTTCTTTCAACCTAATATGATTTAATTATTTCTTTCAACCTAACATCACAGGTTATAGTAATCTCAAAAGATAATTCAAACAAGTAGAAACTAGTTTTCATTATTTGTTAGGGTTGGCTTTCATTGTTGAAACACCCTCCTATATGGATATTCTCATCTCACTCACCCAGAGATTTTAAATATGATTGAAAATCTTTTGGGTTATACAATGAGGGAATATCTCATCAATGAATTTGCATAATAACAAAGCATCTATGATATATAAATAATCATTTCTAATTTCAATTGTCTTTTCATTTTCTTTGAGAGGAGGACATCATTGATTATGTAGAGTAGTTTTTAAGGTATATCTCCCTCTCAATTTTTGCCAAAATCCACTAGGATTTTGTTAGACTTATAAGTTTTAGTGTTATCCCTCCACAATCACATTGCCTTTGGGGTTTTTCAAGGTGCTAAATTCATCTATGCATCAAAAATACATTTTAAACAACAAAAAATCAAGATTTCACCAAAAATTGTTCTCTCTAATTCCCGGCCAAAAAAATACAAAAGTAAGATTATTAAATAATGTGTTTTTGTAGATAGTAATTAATATTACAATATCAACGAACTTACAACATCATGTTAATTTTTTCCTAATCAATAGTTTGTAAATAATATTTAATATTACGATACTAAATGATTTACAACATTTTATATCAATAACCAATATATTTATCAATATCACAAGATCAAGTCCACATCGTCTTGGTTAGACGCGCGTCTTGGATAGATGGTGATCCAGTGCTCTGTTAAGGCACTCCTTGATGTGAAGTCGCCGGTTCAATTCTCTGTCCCTATAGGGGTGATATATTGGACATGACGAACATGTAGTCCTCCCAAGCCTACAAAAAAAAAAAATCACAAGATCAACATTTAAAAAAACTAATATTACCAATAAAATCATTTAAAAAAAATAATATTACCAACGAAATCATAATACACTGGATTGGAATTGGCCATCAAAAGCTCATAAAATATCAAAATATTCAAAATCTAATGAAAATATATTTATTTATATACACCAATAATTTATGTATATTAAGACTATGCCAGCTATAAATTTTGAAACACATGAAATTAAATTCTAGTCAACAATGGAGTTCTAAATAACCTCATGTCTAAAAAGTAACGATTGTAATCTAAACAGTAAATTCTGAGATTCTTAAAGATAACTCAAGTTTAAAAGTAATGAATCTAAGATTCTTAGAGATAACTTTGGGCCAAACTATGCACTATTTTGAATTCTTAAAAGTAACGAAACTAAATTTGAGGTTCTTAGAGATAACTTTGGGCCAAACTATACACTATTTTGACGTCTTAAAAGTAACCAAACCAAATTTGAGATTCTTAGAGATAACTTTGGGCCAAACTATGCACTGTTTTGAAGTCTTGCTCATTAGAATGGCTCAGTCAACTATAATCTGAGTAAATTTGAGATTCTTAGAGATAACTTTGGGCCAAACTATGCACTATTTTGAATTCTTGCTCATTAGAATGGCTCAACCAACTCCAAGAGTCCGAATTTTCTCTCGTTGAATGTTGTCAAACATTGTTGCGATTCAATGATTTAAATTATTTGGAACCATGCCCCCAAATTTTCTCTCGTTGAATGTTGTCAAACATTGCTACGATTCAATGATTTAAATTATTTGGAACAATGGGGGCAGCTTATTCTATTGATAGGTTCCAATATTAGAAGTGCACAATTCCTAGCTTGAGGAGGGTTGGACGAACCGGAACAGGTTCTTAAATTCTTACTTTATATATATTAAAATGCTAAAAAGAAAAAGGTTCTTAAGTAGGTTGAAGGTTGAAAAAATTGTTATTTCTATTTTCTTTATATGATTTTTTAGAACACTAGATGTTGAGAATGCATTTGTATTATGTAGTGCTCTAACTCATGGCTTAAGGAAATTTTGTTAAATATTTCAGAAGTAAGCTTCTTTATGTAGCAATTTACATAAACCAAATATCATATTAAAAGCAGGGAATAGCCGTGCACATGCCCAACAACAAGAATTTCATAAACGTAAGTTTTATTTCAAAGTTTATATACAAATATTATAAGATAATATAATTTAATAATAAAAAATGGAAACATGTTAAGTTTAGATATGTTCTATGCTAAAGCAATTTATTTAAATTTTCACAGTTAGCAATCACATCAACATTAAGATAAACTGCAGATAGAACATAAATATAAATCGCAAAAGACAAGCCAAGACAAGAGGACACAAGATGTGGCGCGAGCCAGGGACAAACCCCACAATGTGTGGGAAACCCTTTGATCAAATCTTCTTTTATCTCCAAAGTTCAGCAGAGAAAGAGAGAGAGTGTACATTTACAACAGAAGTCAACACTTTGACTTGTCTAGATCTGAACACAGATTATCTCCTATAAAGATGAGATCAGTTGAAGACATTCTGTATAGTGTTTATTATATATTGCCATGCTGCGTTGTTTTCCTACGTATATATATATATATATCTGTGTGTGTGTGTGTGTGTTGTTGTTGCTTGCATATATATTTATCCGTTGCTGCGTTGTGTCATTTCCCGTGAATTGTGTTTATGTGGATTGCGGCTCTTCAAGAGCAGATTCTCATATTTGACTGCGGCTTAAGGCAATGTATCACAGCGGCTTCCATCTAGCGTGGCTCCCTTCTACTACGGCTTCCATTTATGGTGGCTACGTATATGGCATCACGTTTACTGTGTATTCTTGTGCGTTAGAACTAGGGCATCATAGGCCAAAGTACATTCTCATGGTGTCTCTCTCCTGCTCCAAAAACCCAAGACTTGGAGAGGAGGAGATCACCTCAATAATGTATGTTCGAATGACATCAAATGATCTTCTATTTATACCAAAAATGTATAAGTGAATAGACATGATGTTTGGGCTTCTAGAGCCTACATAAGCGCTGGTCGGCTTGATAATAATTACATAAACAAAATAAATTCATATCTCCATAAATACTTATTGCCAATTTAACACTCCCTCTCAACTAGGGAGAACTCCATCTGATGATCCATATGTCCGACTATACTATCTCTGCCATCAGTGCCCTGCACTGCTCTGTTCAGCTCTGCTAGCTCTACTCTGCTATGCTCTATAGAACTATGAAGTAGAAGAATTGATTGAGAATGTCTCATTCCATTCTCCATTGACCTGAAGTCAGTGTAAGAGTGCGTACCACTGGTCCCAGACCAGTCTCGACCGATCCAAAGTCAGCGTCATAGTGGGTACCACTCCTACCACTGGTCCCAGACTAGTATCGCAGGCTCAAAGAGTGTACCACTAGTCCCAGACCAGTCTCAACTGACCCGAAGTCAGCGTCATAGTATGTACCACTCTCACTGGTCCCATACCAGTCTTGCACTTACACGAAGTCAGTCTCAGAGTATGTACGACTGGTCCCAGACCAGTCTCAACCGACCCAAAGTCAGTGTCAAAGTGGGTACCACTCCTACCACTAGTCCCAGACCAGTATCACAATCTCAGAGAGTGTACCACTGGTCCCAGACCAGTCTCAACCGACCCAAAGTCAACGTCATAGTATGTATCGCTCTCACTGGTCCCAGACCAGTCCTGCACTAACACGAAGTCAGTCTCAGAGTATGTACCATTGGTCCCAGAGCAGTCTCAATTGACCTAAAGTCAGTGTTATAGTATGGTACATCTCCTACCACTGGTCCCAAACCAGTATCATTGATCCCAGATCAATGGAGGTCATCCTAGCGCAGGGAGTACGGTAGATACAACGATGCTTCCATCGGTACTACTATGGTCCCTAACTTCATTTCCTTGCTCATTGATCAGATGAGAGGTACTTCCCATGAGTCTTAGACTGCATGGGTAGGATGCCTCGACAAGAGAACTAATCAATCCCGTCCTCACAAGAGAACACATCAATCCAATTACAATCGCCATGGAGAACACATCAATCCAGGCCTCATAGGAGAACACATCAATCCTGCTACAATCGCCATGGAGAACACATCAATCCAGGCCTCACAGGAGAAGACATCAATCCTGCTACAATCACCATGGAGAACACATCAATCCAGGCCTCACAGGAGAACTAATCATCCTACTACACAGAAGAGCAAATCATCCTATACCACAAGAGAGCAAATCATCTTGTTCCACAAGAGCGTGAATCATCTTGTTCCAGTGCACACCACCAGGGGAGGGTGAGTCACCCTGTGGTCGTATGTTGCTCCAATAAGAACTGCAAGCCCTCAGAGCTCCTAGAGCTCAATGTATGCAACATGCAGAACCCTTGTACAAGGGTTTCTTGATGACTCCAAGTTGTTTGGGTTAGATCTTTCCTCGGGGCTTTAACAAGGTGTATCGACCTGTACATCATTTTAATGTGATGGAGCCTCCTTTCTCATCGACTTACCATATCCCAGATGATGTCTATCTGCTGGAGCAATTGACGAATATGGGATTCCTCAATAATCGAATCCCACCACTGGTTGTTACAGAGAATCATAGTGGTATGTGATCAAACAGCTCACTGAAGAGTTTCCCCAACCAGGCAGCTTCATACGAGATCATACTTGTAGATATGTATCTAGTCTCGACGGTGCTTATGGCAACCAACTTTTGCTTCTTACTCATCCATTATATCGAAGCAGAATCCAAAGAGAAACAACACTAAGAAGTTCTCCAGTGATCCTCCACACTACCTGCCTAATCAACATTCGAATAATCATGCAATTTCATATTTCCGGCAGTGTATCTCAATCCATGAGAGATCGTGTCCTAAAGACATCTCAGAAGATTCTTGGCACCAATCTATTGAGGCTCAACCAAATATGAGCTCACAATGCTAACTGCAAAGCATATGTTCAGATGGAGGTTCACCAAGAACATCAACGCGAATGATTTTTTGAAACTTAGAGGCATTTCCCAAATCAAGTCCGACATCACTACCATATAACTTCTGAAAGTTAAGATCCTCGAGGTAATCATAGGCTAGCAGTTTATCTTTCCACATTTGGAATCCAACTCCCTCTGTCTTCTACAAATGAGAGGGTCTGCACCTATCAGACATAGGTGTCAGTATGAGAGGTATGTCATCCACAACCTTCGGATGGTTTGGATCGATTTCACTCCTAGTGAATCTCAGCTTCATCAGATAGCTGCTGATCCTCTCATACTATGCTCGGGGTGTCTTGCTTCAAGCTATAGAGGGCTCTGCATGCATGAGATTTCTGATCATGAATAAAACTCCTCGGGTTGTTCCAAACCTGTGGACCTGTGGCATGAGGGGGATGGTCCCCTTATAAGATTTTCCTTTGATACATCTCAGACATATACCTTCATGCTCCTTTTGAATTCATGCTTCCCTGTCACCATCTGACTCATAGATCTCTGGTGCTATGTGTCAATGGACATGGTCCCCAGTGGACTTCCTGTAACTTAATACATCCCTAAACTCAAAAGCATCTTTGAAAATTCTATTTTCAAACACGTACCTTTCCATCGACGAATGTCACCTTTGAACCTTCGACTTCCATTACTAGGGTTCCTTGTTTCCTTGAAGAGTCGGCCATGTCTTTGATGACCTGCATCTCTGTCATTCAGACACTCCTTCGCATAAGGGCCGAACTTATCATCAAGACATCTACCTTTCCTTCCACCCTTAGATCCGAACTTCCCAGATCTTTTAGGTAGGCCATCAAAAACTTCTGCTATGTCATTCTGATAACATTCTCTGCTTTGACTTCACTCTAGGTGAAGTATGAGGAACCCATTGATCCTTTTTTCTTGTCCCAACTGTCTTTGGTCATTGCTCTTTCACTCTTGCTTGGGCATTGTCTTCACCTCAACTCTGATCCCATGTTATGTTTAGGTATGTTCTATGCTAAAGCAATCTATTTAAATTTTCACAATTCGCAATCACCTCAGCATTAAGATAAACTGCAGATAGAACATAAATATAAATCACAGAAGACAAGCCAAGACAAGAGGACACAAGATGTGGTTCGAGCCAGTGACAAACCCCACAATGTGTGGGGAAACTCTTTGATAAAATCTTCTTTTATCTTCAAAGTTCAGCAAAGAAAGAGAAAGAGAGTACATTTACAATAGAAGTCAACACTTTGACTTGTCTAGATCTGAACATAGATTATCTCCTATAACGATGAGATCAGTTGAAGACATTCTGCTTCAACTGATACCTATCATCGTGTTGCATCTGGTCCTCTAGCTACACCACTGCATACTGCACCATGCTGCACTAATCATGATTATCATCATGCTGCCCATGTCCATGATCTTATCCATCATCATGCTACTACCCTTGCTAATGTGCATCATCATTATGCTACTGCCTCTGCTCCATGTATCATTGTACTTCCCATGCACATGATTTCATAGTGCTACCCATCATGCTGCTACCTTTGCCTTCTTGTTGCTTCATCATGCTGCAACAATTTGCTTCTGTTGATATCAGCCTTAGCTACTTGCTATGGCTTGCAACCTAGCAAAGCAACTAAGGTATAGATCCTATTCGACATACTTCTTAACCTATCCTTCTTTCTGCGTTAACATGTCTCCATGTGTTAACAGTTTTCCATTACAATGTTTATAGGTCTCTATTATAGTGTATAGAGTTTCTCCATGAACCAGTGTATCATGTTGTTACCATGATAGCGTATGAACATGTACAGTGTAGGTGTCTCTCGGATCTGCATATATATCTTCATCATTGTATCATTATGTACAGCGTAGGTATCTTCGGATCATTGCATATATATCTTCATCATGTACAGCGTAGATGTCTCCCGGATCTGCATATATATCTTCGGCACTGTACAATGTAGATGGCATCACGTTGATTGTGTGTAGAAGTCTCCTTTTGCAGCATATTAACTTAGGTTTATGTACATCGTATAGGGTTTCACCATAGCGTATCAGGTTTCCTTGAACAACGCTTCACCATGAGCAGCATATAAGATATTACCATGACTGTGTATGAACTATGTGTTACCATCAATGGCATATCAGATATTTCTAGGACTGCATATGAGCTGCATGTCACCACTAATAACATATCAAATATCTCTAGGACTACATATGAGCTACGTGTCACCTTGAACGACATATCAGATACTGCCATGACTGCGTATTGAGCTACGTGTAGAGTATAGGGTTGCACTGCATGTAATCCATGTACAATGTTTAATATATATTGCCATGCTGCATTGTATGCCTACGTATATATATATATATGTTGTTGCTGCTTGCGTATATATATATCTGTTGCTATGTTGTGTCATTTCCCGTGAATTGTGTTTATGTGGATTGCGGCTCTTCAAGAGCAGATTCTCAGATTTGACTGCGACTTAGGGCAATGTATCACAATGGCTTCCATCTAGCGTGGCTCCCTTCTACTGCAGCTTCCATCTATGGTGGTTGCATATATGGCATCACATTTACTGTGTATTGTTGTGCGTTAGAACTAGGGCATCATAGGCCAGCGTACATTCTCATGGTGTCTCTCTCCTGCTCCAAAAACCCAAGACGTGGAGAGGAGGAGATCACCTCAATAATGTATGTTCAAATGACATCAAATCATCTTCTATTTATACCAAAAATGTATAAGTGAATAGACATGATGTTTGGGCTTCTAGAGCCTACATAAGAGTTGGTCGGCTTGATAATAATTACATAAACAAAATATATTCATATCTCCATAAATACTTATCGGAATCGGATGATCTTTGGATCAATCCTACACCTCTCGACGAGAGGGTTCCAATAAAAATATCAGCTGCCATAAATAAGCCGACCCACATGGAGTTTGTCCCTAGTTTCCAATTTAACGCTTCCTCTTAACTAGGGAGAACTCCATCCGATGATCCATATGTCCGACTGTACTATCTTTGCCATTAGTGCCCTGCACTGCTCTGTCCAGCTCTTCTCAGCTCTGCTAGCTCTACTTTGCTCAGCTTTGCTTAGCTCTGCAGAACTATGAAGTAGAAGAATTGGTCGAGAATGTCTCATACCATTCTCCACTGACCCAAAGTCAGTCTCAGAGTGCGTACCACTTGTCCTAGACCAGTCTCAACCGACCCAAAGTCAGCGTCACAGTGGGTACCACTCCTACCATTGGTCCCAGACCAGTCTTAACTGACCTGAAGTTAGCGTCATAGTATGTACCACTCTCACTAGTCCCAGACCAGTCCTGCACTGACACGAAGTCAGTCTTAGAGTATGTACCATTAGTCCTAGACCAGTCTCAACCGACCCAAAGTCAGCGTCATAGTGGGTACCACTTCTACCATTGGTCCCAGACTAGTATCGCAGTCTCAGAGAGTGTACCACTGGTCCCGGACCAGTCTCAACCGACCCGAAGTCAGCATCATAGTATGTACCACTCTCGCTGGTCCCAGACCAGTCCTGCACTGACACAAAGTCAGTCTCAGAGTATGTACCACTGATCCAAGACCAATCTCAACCGACCCAAAGTCAGTGTCATAGTATGGTACATCTCCTACCATTGGTCCCAGACCAGTATCATTGATCCCAGATCAATGGAGGTCATCCTAGCGTAGGGAGTACGGTAGATACAACGATGCGTCCATCGATACTACTATGGTCCCTAACTTCATTTCCCTACTCATTGATCAGATGAGAGGTACTTCCTATGAGTCCCAGACTACATGGGTAGGATGCCTCGATAGGAGAACTAATCAATCCTTCCCTCATAGGAGAACACATCAATCCTGATACAATCGCCATGGAGAACACATCAATCTAGGCCTCACAGGAGAACACATCAATCCTGCTACAATCGCCATGGAGAACACATCAATCCAGGCCTCACAGGAGAACTAATCATCCTGCTACATAGAAGAGCAAATCATCCTGTTCCACAAGAGAGAGAATCATCTTGTCCCACAAGAAAGCGAGTAATCTTGTTCCAGTGCACACCACCAGGGGAGAGTGAGTCACCTTGTGGTCGTATGTTGCTCCAGTAAGAATTGCAAGCCCCCAGAGCTCCCAGAGCTCAATGTATGCAACATGCAGAACCCTTGTACAACGGTTTCTTGATGACTCCAAGTCATTTGGGTTAGATCTTTCCTCGGGACTTTGACAAGGTGTATCAACTTGTACATCATTTTAATGCGATGGAGCCTCCTTGCTCATCGACTTACCATATCCCAGATGATGTCTATCTGCTGGAGCAATCGACGAATACAGGATTCCTCAATAATCGAATCCCACCTCTGGTTGTTACAAAGAATCATAGTGGTATGTGATCAAACAGCTCACTGAAGAGCTTCCCCAACCAGGCAGCTTCATATGAGATCATACTCGTAGATATGTATCCGGTCTCGACGGTGATTATGGTAACCAACTTCTGCTTCCTGCTCATCCATTATATCGAAGTAGAATCCAAAGAGAAACAACACTAAGAAGTGCTCCAGTGATCCTCCACACTACCTGCCTAATTAGCATTCGAATAATCATGCATTTTCATATTTCCGACAGTGTATCTCAATCCATGAGAGATCGTGTCATGAAGACATCTCAGAATATTCTTGGCACCAATCTAGTGAGGCTCAACCAAATATGAGCTCACAATGCTAACTGTAAAGCATATGTTCAAATGGAGGTTCACCAAGAACATCAACGCAAATGAGTTTTTGAAACTCAGAGGCATTTCCCAAATCGGGTCCGACATAAGTTAAGATCCTCGAGGTAATCATAGGCTAGCAATTTATCTTTCCACATTCGGAATCCAAATCCCTCTGTCTTCTACAAATGAGAGGGTCTGCACCTATCATACATAGGTGTCGGTATGAGAGGTCTGTCATCCACAACCTTCGGATGGTTTGGATCGATTTCACTCCTAATGAATCTCAAGTTCACCAGACAGCTGCTGATCCTCTCATACTATGTGCGGGGTGTCTTGCTTCAAGCCTTAGAGGGCTCTGCATGCATGATATTTCCGATCATGAATCAAACTCCTTGGGTTGTTCCAAATCTGTGGAGCTGTGGCATGAGGGGGATGGTCCCCTTATAATATTTTCCTTCGGTACATCTCAGACATGTAACTTCATGCTCCTTTTGAATTCAGGCTTCCCTGTCACCATCTGAGTCATAGATCTCCAGTGCTATGTGTCAATGGACATGGTCCCCAGTGGACTTCCTGTAACTTAATACATCCCTGAACTCAAAAGCATCTATCAAAATTCTATTTTCAAACACGTACCTTTCCATCGACGAATGTCACCTTTGAACCTTCGACTTCCATTACTAGGGTTCCTTGCGTCCTTGAAGAGTCGGCCGTGTCTTCAATGACCCGCATCTCTGTCATTCGAACACTCCTTTGCATAAGGGCCGAACTTATCATCAAGACATTTTCCTTTCCTTCCACCCTTAGATCCAAACTTCCCAGATCTTTTAGGTAGGCCATCAGAAACTTCTGCTGCGTCATTCTGATAACATTCTCTGCTTCGACTTCACTCTAGGTGAATTATGAGGAACCCATTGATCCTTTTGTCTTGTCCCAACTGTCTTTGGTGATTGCTCTTTCACTCTTGCTTGGGCATTGTCTTCACCTCAACTCTGATCCCATGTTAAGTTTAGGTATGTTCTATGCTAAAGCAATTTATTTAATTTTTCACAGTTAGCAATCACATCAGCATTAAGATAAACTATAGATAGAACATAAATATAAATCGCAGAAGACAATCCAAGACAAGAGGACACAAGATGTGACGCGAGCCAGGGACAAACCCCACAATGTGTGGGGAAACCCTTTGATCAAATCTTCTTTTATCTTCAAAGTTCAGCAAAGAAAGAGAGAGAGAGTACATTTACAACAGAAGTCAACACTTTGACTTGTCTAGATCTGAACATAGATTATCTCCTATAACGATGAGATCAGTTGAAGACATTCTGCTTCAACTGATACCTATCATCATGCTACATCTGGTCCTCTAGCTGCACCACTGCATACTGCACCATGCTACACTAATCATGATTATCATCATGCTACCCATGTCCATGATCTTATCCATCATCATGATGCTACCCTTGCTAATGTGCACCATCATTATGCTACTACCTCTGCTCCATGTATCATTGTACTACCCATGCACATGATTTCATAGTGTTTCCCATCATGCTACTGCCTTTGCCTTCTCGTTGCTTCATCATGTTGCAACAATTTGCTTATGTTGATATCAGCCTTAGCTGCTTGCTATGGCTTGCAGCCTAGCAAAGCAGCTAGGGTATAGATCCTATTCGGCATACTTCTTAACCTATCCTTCTTTCTGCGTTAACAGGTCTCCATGTGTTAACAGTTTTCCATTACGACGTTTATAGGTCTCTATTATAGTGTATAGAGTTTCTCCATGAACCAGTGTATCATGTTGTTACCATGACAGCGTATGAACATGTACAGTGTAGGTGTCTCCCGGATCTGCATATATATCTTCATCACTGTATCATCATGTACAACGTAGGTGTCTTCGGATCAGCACATATATATCTTCATCATGTACAACGTAGATGTCTCCCGGATCTGCATATATATCTTCGGCACTGTACAACATAGATGGCATCACGTTGACTATGTGTAGAAGTCTCCTTTTGCAGCGTATTAACTTAGGTTTATGTACAGCGTATAGGGTTTCACCATAGCATATCAGGTTTCCTTGAACAACGTTTCACCATGAGCGGCATATAAGATATTACCATGACTGCGTATGAACTGTGTGTTACCATCAACGACATATCAGATATTTCCAGGACTGCGTATGAGTTGCGTGTCACCATTAATAACATATCAGATATCTCCAGGACTGCATATGAGCTGCGTGTCACCTTGAACAACATATCAAATACTGCCATGACTACATATTGAGCTGCAGGTAGAGTATAGGGTTGAACTGCGTGTTACCGTCAATAACATATCAGATATTTCCAGGACTACGTATAGAGTATAGGGCATTGTTGTGCGTGTAATCCATGTACAATGTTTAATATATATTGCCATGCTGCGTTGTATGCCTGCATATATATATATATATATGTTGTTGCTGCTTGCATATATATATATATCTGTTGCTGCGTTGTGTCATTTCCCGTGAATTGTGTTTATGTGGATTGCGGCTCTTCAAGAGCAGATTCTCAGATTTGACTATGGCTGTTATGAAACCAACTCACAAAAAGATAGAAAAGAGAGATCAACGCCTTAGAATTCAGCCTCTTCGAGGGGGCAACCTCCTTTACATTACACAAATGAGCAATTCTTGGATGATTCAAATGACAAAACCTTCTTTCTATATTAAGGAGTCTAAGGAGTCCCAATATAACCTAGCCGACCTAACAATAATAATATAAAGCCGCAAAAATAACAATAGAGGCATTCTATGGGGCACAATAATAAAAATATGGGGACAATAGGGGCACAACAATATTAATAAGGGATACAACTGCAATAGTAATGGGGTAATCACTAGTATTATAGGGACCTAACATGCCCCTCTCCTTCAAAAAAGTGTTGTCCTCAACGCTTGAGTAGTTCTGGATGCTTTTGTATAAAATTCTCATCCTCGCATGTGGAATCTTCAATGGATAAGTTCTTCCACTCCAAAATTGATTGATTTCATAGGTGTCGAGTTCTTGTTTCTGTGACTGCTTCCGGTTCCAATATAATTTTTCCTTCCTCATCAAGTTTTGGCAATATTGTTTGAAATGGGAGCTTGTCGCCTATAACCTTCTTTAAACATGAAACATGGAAAACTGGATGCACTCGAGACGCTGCAGGAAGCTCCAATTTGTATGCCATTGTACCAATCTTTTGCTACACCTTGTATGGACCATAATACTTTGGTGATAATTTATTATCCTTCTTAGCTTGCTTGAGGGACATTTGTTCATATGGTTGTAGCCGTAGGAATACCCAATCACCTACATCAAAACTTCTTTCGCTGCGATGTTGATCTGCCTGTTGTTTCATTCTATTCTGTGCCAACACAAGGTTATCCTTTAAGAGTTGGAGGACTTGTTGTTGATATTCTATGTGATGTTCCACTTCTTGAACCTTAAAATTTTCTCTTAAATATGATGTGATGGATGGTGGCTGATATCCATAAAGTGCCATAAATGGGGTCATTTTTGTTGCTGGATGGAAGGAAGTGTTATACCACCATTCAACTAGAGGCAACTGTTTGACCCATTGTGTCTGTTTATCAGATACAAAGCAACGAAGATATCCTTCCAAACATTTGTTTACTATCTCAGTTTGCCCATCAAATTGAGGATGATAAGATGAGCTATGAGCTAACTGGGTACCAAGACAAGAAAATAATTCTGTCCAAAAATTTCCAGTGAAAATGGGATCTCTGTCACTTACAATAATCTTTGGGTTTCCATGTAGCTTTTGAATTGTTTCCATAAATGCAGTAGAAACTGTACTGGATTTAAATGGATGTGATAATGCACAAAAGTGTGCATACTTGGTAAGTCTGTCAACTACCACCATGATGACACTCTTTCCCTCAGACTTGGGTAAACCTGTGATAAAATCCATTGAAACCTCCTCCCAACATTGGCTTGGAATGGATAAAGGTTGTAATAGACCTGGGGTCTTAATTGTTTCAACTTTATTTTGTTGGAAAACCAAACATTCTGCCACAAACTTTTGAATATTCGATTTAAGGCCATCCCCAAAAAATTCCTTCTTAACCCTGTGGTAAGTTTTTAAAAATCCTAAGTGCCCTCCTAAGGGAGAAGTGTGCAATTCCATAAGAATCTTTTGTTTGAGTTGCAAATTCTTACAGAGGTATAAGCGATATTTGTACCATAATGAATCATTTTGCCAGCTAAATGTATCAGATGTACTGGAATCTTGTTGTAACTTTCGAATAAGTGCCCACACTTCTTCATCATCCTTCCATTCCTCCCTTGCTTCGTTTATCCAATCTGGTTGGATAATAGAAATGGCGCACAACAATGCTTCCACATCCTCATCCTTTCTTGAGAGTGCATCTGCCACCACATTTTGCTTCCATTTTTTGTAGATGATTTCAAAGTCATAACCCAACATCTTTGTGACCCACTTTTGTTGCTCTTCAAAGGATAATCTTTGTTCTAAAAAGTATTTAAGGCTATCATGATATGTTTTTACCTTGAAGTGTCTTCCCATTAGGTAGGGTTGCCATTTCTTAAGTGCATGTAGTATTGCCAACATTTCCTTCTCATAAATAGCTTTGTGTAAAAACTCTCCCTTGATTGGACGACTTTCAAAAGCGATGGGCCTTTCATCTTGCATTAAAACGGCACCAATTCCATTTCCTGAAGCATCACATTCCACAATAAAGGTTTTTGTAAAGTCCGGTGTAGCTAAGACCGATGCTTGGCACATTGCCTCTTTAAGATGTTTGAAGGCCTTTGTTGCTTCTGGAGTCCATGAAAATGCATCTTTCTTCAATAATGTTGATAGAGGTGTTGCTATTCTCCCATAATTCTTAACAAACTTGCAATAATACCCTTTCAACCCGAGAAATCCTCGCAGATGCTTTATGGATGTGGGGATTTTCCATTCCTTAATGGCTTTAATTTTGCTAGGGTCTACCTTAACTCCTTCATGAGATACAATATGACCTAGATATTCCACCTCTTGTACTCCAAAGAAACATTTGGATCTTTTTGCATATAATTGTTTCTCCTCCAATAGTTGTAGCACCCTGTCAACATGTTCAACATGATCCTTCCAAGACTTGCTGTAGATTAGTATATCATCAAAAAATACTAACACAAATTTTCTAAGGAAGGGTTTGAAAATGGAATTCATCAAACCTTGAAATGTAGAAGGTGCATTGGTAAGGCCAAAAGGCATGACCAAAAATTCATAATGACCCTCATGAGTTCTAAATGCTTTTTTTGGAATGTCTTTAGTCTTCATTCTGATTTGATGATATCCTGAACGAAGATCCAACTTGGTGAAGTAAATTGATCCATGCAATTCATCCAGTAATTCATCAATGACAGGAATGGGAAACTTATCTTTAATAATGAGCTTGTTGAGCTCCCTATAATCCGAACACATGTGCCATGATCCATCCTTCTTGTGTACCAATACTACTAGAGCAGAGAAAGAACTTTGATTAGGTTGAATTATACCAGCCTCTAGCATTTCTGCAACCATACATTCGATTTCACTCTTTTGGACATAGGGATATCTGTATGGCCTGATGTTTGGAGGAACACTTCTTGGAATCAGATGAATAGCATGATCATGATCACAAATAGGTGGGAGACCTTTGGGAGTCTCAAATACCTTGGAATGATTGTCCAAGACTTTTTGGAGATCTGGAGAAATAGATGATTCTGATGTGGAAACATCTAGCGAACATAATTGTGCAATTACACCTCTTTGTTCCTTTTTTAGAAGCTTTGTCATACTGTTAGAGTTGATTATCTTTATTGGTTTCCCTGTAATACCCCTTAACTCAACTTCCTTTCCTTCCGCAAAAAATTTCATGAAAAGTTCTTGAAAATTAAAAGCTATTGTACCCAAGGATTGTAGCTATTGGACTCCTAGTACAACATCAACACCTCCCATTGGAATGGAAAGCATTGGGCTAGTCAATACATATTCTCCCATGGATAGTTTGATATTATGGCACTTTCCAGAGCAATTTATCGTTCCTCCATTTGCAACCATCACTTGACACTCTGGTGCTGGATATAGGAAGCAATTCAATTCTTTTGCTACCTTACAATGAATAAAATTGTGGGTGCTTCCTGAATCAATCAACACTATTACCTTTTTCTTCTTGATTTGTCCTTCTATCTTGATGGTTTAAGGAGTTGTAATTCCAACCAATGCATTACAATATATGGTTGGGTTCATTTCTTCTTTATCTAGGCTTTATTCCTGGAGTATATCCTCTTCTTTTAACCTTTCATGCTCCTTTTCTTCTTCCTCTTCACAATCTATGTAGAATAATTTCTTCTTAGCACACTTATGACCTTTAGTGTATTTTCTATCACAACTGTAACAAAACCCTCTATGTCCTCTTTCCAATGCCACCAGTCTGATCCAAATTGGATTCTCCAAGGAAGAGTTATGCACAATCTCCCAAGATGACCTGATTATAGACCTTTCCAAAAGATCGAACTTGTATGAAGTGCCACGTGTCACTCATTCAACCTTTGGCTCTAAAAAATATACACAAGAAACTACAATCCGTCCTCTTTCTGTACCTTCTTACAAAATGTGAATCCGATGCTTAGAGAGAAAGTAATGACAATTCTCCCCAAGTCACCTGTTTGGAATGTAATTCAGGAGTCTGGAAAATGACCAACTTCCTCAGATCATATCTCCGCAAATATAGCACGAAAATTTCTAAAATTTGGACTCGAGCTTCAATACGATTTCGACTCAAATGGGTTTTTTTTTTTTTTTTTTTTTTCTTATGAAATGTCACAGAAAAAAAGTTATAGCGAAAATGCCACGATGACCTTTTTGGAGCAGTGAAACCCTAGAATCCAAAGCTCTGATACCAAAAGTTATGAAACCAGCTCACAAAAAGATAGAAAAGAGATATCAACGCGTTAGAATTCAGCCTCTTCGAGGGGGAAACCTTATTTACATTACACAAATGAGCAATTCTTGGATGATTGAAATGACAAAACCTCCTTTCTATATATAGGAGTCTAAGGAGTCACAATATAACCTAGCCGACCTAACAATAATAATATAAAGCCACAAAAATAACAATAGAGGGATTCTATGGGGCACAATAATAAAAATATGGGGACAATAGGGGAACAACGATATTAATAAGGGATACAACTGCAATAGTAATGGGGTAATCACTAGTATTATAGGGACCTAACAGTGGCTTAGGGAAATGTATCACAGTGGCTTCCATCTAGCGTGGCTCCCTTCTACTGCGGCTTCCATCTACGGTGGCTACGTATATGGCATCACATTTACTGTGTATTGTTGTGCGTTAGAACTAGGGCATCATAGGCCAGTGTACATTCTCATGGTGTCTCTCTCCTGCTCCAAAAACCCAAGATGTGGAGATCACCTCAATAATGTATGTTCGAATGACATCAAATCATCTTCTATTTATACCAAAAATGTATAAGTGAATAGACATGATGTTTGGGCTTCTAGAGCCTACATAAGAGCTGGTCGGCTTGATAATAATTACATAAACAAAATAAATTCATATCTCCATAAATACTTATTAGAATCAGATGATCTTTGGATCAATCCTACACCTCTTGACGAGAGGGTTCCAATAAAAATATCAGCTGCCATAAATAAGCCGACCCACATGAAGTTTGGCCCTAGTTGCCAATTTAACAAAACATCAGTTTGATGTTTAGTGAGAAAGAAGCAGAATGATTCTACTGCCAATATCCTTTACTAATGGTCTTTAACATTGGTGGCTTTATTTCATATCTTCATGTTTTTGGATAGAGAAGAACACATTCTCTTAACCACAAACATTTTGAACCTCGCAAACCAATGGAAAATGGATAGCAAAAGAAAAAAGATAGTATTCTTGCACTTCGTGACATTTGGAGATTTATTTCCATATTGGTTGCACCACAAAAGGTGTCAATGATCTTCTTGATTGAGAACCATACCATCGACCTGATTACAGAAGAAGAAAATGAGAATATCATCAACAAAAAGTAAATGATTGAGGTAACTATTCTTACTAATCAAGACTCCATGGAAATTATTTGATCACTTTGCATTAGAGATAGCGGGATTGAGCCCTTTAGCAATAAGTGAAAATAAGTAAGAAAATAGTGGGAAACCTTGGTGTAGTAGGCTTGAGAAAATTTGAGCCTGGACCATTGATTGATGTTAGCCACATAATCCATCAAGGTTCTGGTGGAGAGTTAATTTATGTCCAAGAAACTTGGAAACTCAATCCAATGGTTTCATTGTTGTATTTATATGTACAATTTATATCTTTCTTAATACAGTTGAATTCATTTTCTAAAATCGTGATTCCAAAGATGGTATTGGAGCAGTGGTTTATATGCCTTGTTAAATCACTTGATCCACTAGTTTTGTGGCCTTCCTTTCTATTCTGTTGAATAGATTGAGCCACTAGTTTCATGGCCTTCGTGGGAGTTGTGCTTTCATCCCGCTCATACTTTTTCCCTACTATAGTTTTGCTTCCACTACGCAAAGTTTGATTGTGGAGACTTACTGTGAGAAACTTGGTTCACTTTCTCACCAGTGTTAGAGCATTTTGTAGAAAATTCCTTCTTCAAGAGCCATTTTGTGTGAAGAATTTGTGTTGCCATTTTATGTTTGATGAGGAGGAGTTTTTGCACATTTTCTAGTTCTGTATTCTGAATGAAGGAGAGATGTTGTGCCGCGTTGAAGTGGACCTGTGCAAGGTGCCAAATTGTTGGACGTGATCGAGGAGACATTTTTTATGCAGAGTAGAGCCTTTTCTATTTGGATGCAGAGTTTTTTTGCGTTGTTAAGGCCTCTGCTCTCCCCAGCGAACATAAGGAGAATAACAAATCTGCCTCTTTCCTAGTAAGTTGTTTCAAACTCATTCCAATGTGTGGCATCACATGAGCTCCATCCTAAAATAGGAAATAGCACCTACATTTACACCAAGAATAGCTCTAATTACCCTCGTGTCTTGATTGACACACAATCCTCTTTCCACCATGATTGACTAGGCTTTTAGATCAAGTTGTTTGAAGTTATTGCCGCTAGGTTCATTTTTGTGTGCTTCATCATCCTGTACACGCTTATGATGTAAATCATTATAAATCAAAAGGGTCTTATTCACTAGTTTTTTGCCTAATACAATAGATGCATCGCCATCAATAGCATGAAAAACTAGTGCACCTTTGGCACTCCTACTGGACCTAGATTATAAACCCCTCTTCCAATTTGGCCCATTTGATTCAGTGGTATCTGCGGTACTCGGTTCATTCTTCAGAGTTGCGTGGAGAACATGAATTTTCATTTCAAAGAGTTTTATTCAAATATTTTTAAGGCTTCAAATGTTAATATAGATTTGATTGCGGCGAATTTATGAATCTTGTTGTTTCTAGCTATACATGGGAAACATATACAACTCTAAATTAATAAAATGATGTGAAGTTGCTTGTTTTCAATAGAGCACATCAATGTTGGCACTCTAGTGTAGTTAGTTTTTTTTGTATATTTAGTTGTCTTATGTTGTTGTTTTTAGAGGAGTTGGATACAGAGTCCATCTGAGAGGAGAAGCAAGAGTGCATAACTTGCAAATGGATGAGATAAAGACTGCGTGACTGTGGCATTGTAGAATGGTGATTATTGGCATAAACAAGTAGAGTATGAAGGTTGGTTGGATTCCATTATGAAGGTCAAAATTCATTTCATGGACACAAGGCTTGTAGGTTTTCTCTTGGAGTGGTAAGAGATATTTGTTTCTCTGATAATAAAGTTGAATATTGAATGTTGTTAGTGTGGATAGTATGATGAAAATGAAATATTTGTTGTTAGTTATGCAAATAATGTTACTTTTGTTTTCATATTTACATGAAGAAGGCGACTTCTAAAGAATGCCCCAATGTTCGTAAAATATGATTAAAGTGGTTTTCTACTAAGATATATAAAAGAGGATTTTTTGGTTGGAAAATTTAACCATACAAATTTAGTGTTGGAGAGAGTTAATTTGATATTACTTCTATGAACAACATTTTTGTGTAGAACTTCGGGAGGACAACTGATTGAAAGAATGAAGGTGTTACAAAGGAGTGGACGAGTTTTTTTTTTTGGGTAAATTATGGCATTTGATGGAGAAAACTTATGTATGTGTCAAAGGAAATGGTGCCCTATTTTGAAGGCTTGAACGTTGGTCATGCATGTTGGAGATTTCTGAATTTATATATACTTTTTATCATATTTGACTACAAATCTTTGACATTTAGGTGCCATCTATATCATCTATATTTTATTTTATAAATTGTAGTATAAGTGGGTGTATTTTCGGTTGAACCCAACACCCCTGATTTTTTTTTTGTAAAATGGCCAAACTTGAGGGAGTATTAAAGTTACTAAATACTCTAATCTCCATTGTTCATAACACATTCATAATACAATCTCTCTAACATACAAACCTGTTTACAAAATATTTAGGACAAGATGGAGTTTTTGGAGCTTGAGGCACAACTACAACGAGATGAGCTACAAAAGAAGAGTTGTAATTATGAACTGGTTCTTGCATAGGACAAATCCATGTTTGAGCCTAATTACCATCAACAATCGAAGACTGATTAAAATAAGGGAGTCATTTCAGGAGCATATTTGCAAGTAGATGTAAAGGTTCAACCTGTACTTCCAAATACCTTCATCAGACCTTGGGAAGAAGTTGTGAACAATAAGAATAGAACTGGTCTCAGATATAAAAAGGATGGTCTTTTCATATTCTAGAATATTCCAAGCTCATCCAGTTTTGCAGTATTGGATTCCTTCAGGATGATCCATCTTCACATGCTCCTGTTGCACAACAACCACAGATTCTCAAATGCCAACATTGTGATCGAGTTGACCATGTGAAAGATCAATTTTTTGATCTTCATCATTGTGAGCATTGTGGTAAGTGCACTCATCATTCAGACAAATGTTCCAGGAAAAAAACTCTTGCAAGAATGAAGATTCACCTTGAATGAATCAATTCTTGGTAATGGTGTTCAACAATGAGGAACATATACTAGTCATACCATAGAATTTGTTCTCGATTATTGACTATTTTTGCAGCAAAGGTTTCATAATCTTCTCAAAGGTATCTGATAGGGGGGGATTGATGGTAATTTAACATCTTCGAATATTCATCATTGAAATATTTATCAAGTGAGCCTGAAACACAACCTGAACCGGTTATCTGAGCGTACAACTAGAGATAACCATAGCCATATTTAGAGTTGTATCCAGAGACACAACAATGCCCCATGAACATGTTTTTTTTATTGGTGGCATTCCTTAAACCATTACCTGCAGAAGATTTTGGTTTCTACTACAATTTCTGTTAGGGAGCACTTCCACTAGCAGAAGACTTCATCGAGTTGGTGGTCATTCTTAAACCACCACTGGTTGGGACCTCGACTTCTCCTACCTTTGGGTTTGTTTATGGTTTTCTCTTAAAAACCAGCATTTCAGGGAGCTTATTCAGCCATTAGTGGTCATGCATTTTTTCATTTTATCTCTCTTCTTTGACTCTCATATACACCCCTTCATATTAAGGGGGGGAATGTTAGGCACCTAATCCGTCACAGTTCTAGTGGAAAGTTAATGCATGTCCAAGAAACCTGGAAATTGAATCCAACAGTTTCATTGTTGTATTTATACGTACAATTTACATCATTCTGAATACAATTGAATTCATTTTCTAATATTGCAATTACAAAAAATTGAGACACCAAAAGAGGAGGACATCATCAACCCATAATTTAGTTTTAAAATGGTACACTAGCCCATATGTAGAAGTAACAACCTTAAATAAGTCCAAGAGAACCAATCATATGCCTTGGAAAGATAAATTTTGAGGATTGCCATTTGTTTTGATCATGTGGATACCTTTTTGAGCATATCCAATTGCTTCATGAATTAACCTACCTTATAAAACCAAATTGTTGCAGTAAAATTACCCTTGAGAGTAATGGTTTTAGGCTCATAATGATCACCTTCACCTTGGTAATAATTTTGCATAAATTGTTACAAAAGGAGATTAACCAAAAATCATTAAAGTTGTTGGGATAGTTTACCTTTGAGATGAGGGAGATGGGGGTGATGAATGCAAAGTTAAAAATGCTAGACATATGACCAAGCTTGTGGATATGCTCCATGACTTGAAGTTCATCCTCCCTGACCACAAAAAGATTAGTAAAAAATTTTGTGGTCTAGTCGTCCCGTCTAGGATTTTAATTCTTTCTAGAATGGATAACACCAAGAAGTTCATTTGTTGTCATAGATTGAAATAGATCATTACTCTCCTCATAATCAATTAGCTTTTAAAACAAAGCTAGAATCGATTAGCTTGAAGAAATATGGAGTTAAAAATCACCATAATGTATAAGAGTCAGAGACCAGGGAAAATATAGTAAATACAGGTAAGATTCTTTCAACATTAGGTAATTTTTAATACATGGAGAAAGATCTATAGATTTAAAGATTTTGGTGGACGTTTCAGAGACATCAACTAAGTCTATCTTTAAGACTAAGGAATGGTGGAAAGCATATAAATAATTAAATAGTGTGCACAGAGAATGAGAAGTGTCATTCAAAACCTAAATGGCCACCTCAAACTAAAGAAAGTAATTTATATAAAAAATATTATATTACACTGTAAACTAGAAAATATAATTTATAAAAAAATATTATATTAGATACATAATAGTATTTATAAATGAATTAATACATAAATAAATTAGTAAAATATAAATTATATATTATTAGATCTATAGAACTTAATATTATATATATATATATATATAAAATAAACATATAGTAGTTTCTAGGTTATATTATAGTATATTAATAATATAATATATACTAATAGATGTATTATATATAATATATAAAAGTCTATTGGTATGTAAGTAGAAAGTTAATACTATGCTAGTATATTAATTATAGTATATTAATTATATTAGATATTGGATATTACCAATAGGCATTGTTAAGAAGATCATTAGGTTATAACTAGTATAGAGTGGTATAGATCCAAACATTTTGGTTGAAAACTTCTTTTAGAATGTAAAATTTGGAAAAAAATTACATCCTTCTCATGCCTTTATAGATATGAATGAATCTGTATGGTTTTCTCTCTCTACACACACATTCACAATGTGTAATTTCAACAGCCTTTACATTTTATTTTTGAGTACTATATAGAGTGCATAACTTAAACTTGCAAGTCCAAAAAATCTTTGTTGGATTTTAGCGAAATTTGACAAAAAAAATACACTTAGAAAGGAACCAAAACCTAAAATAATGATTTTTTTTTTAAACGATATGTCATATATATAGATTTGACATTAAAATATTTTAAATAACATGTGCATTGAGACATATTATCTATGGACTACATTGTTCATATTAAAATGGTTTTTTGTTATTAATATATTTTTAGGTGTACCTCAATATTCCTTAATCTTGCGTAATTTATTATTATTATGAACACTTTTATATGTAACATATTAATTTTATATTAAGAATGGAATGAGTTACACATCTCCCTCTAATTGGAATTACGTGATAATTTTTATTTTACTTTTAACTTTCAATTGTTTTATTTTATTTTTATTTTTTTGAATATATATATATATACATATATATATATATATATATATATATATCCTACGTTGAAATGTTTTTGAAAAGTTACTATAAGGGTTAAGCATCTTACTCACTTTTTTTTTTACTTCTAATTACTTTATCTCTTTTTGAAATTGATATGAAATTATATTATGTCATATGGACAATAAAATGTTCTATTTATTTGGTGCAGGTCCATAATTTCAAACAATTCTATATGGGCGGGCTAGGCCCAAAATGCCCCTTTAATTTCCCAGAGCCAAACTAGAACCACTGCATTCAAGCCTTTATCAATATGTAACATCCCTCGTCAAAAATCCATGTAATAAAGTTAATAACAAAATAATATCCAAGGTCATGGGGAATGCAATCCAAGCTTAATGTTGAGCAAAAAATTCTAGTGTGGGTGTTCATTTGGTTTATTATGGCTAGGGAAAATGACAAAGGGTTTGGAAAGGAAAAGTGACATTAATTAGCATTTTATTTATGAAAATAAGGGAAATTAGGAGAAAAGGAAGGTGAAAGGTCACAAGGTGCATGTGAGGAGGAAAGTGAAGGAAAATAATGGAAAATGAAGAAAATAGAGGTCTCATTAATAAAAAGGCTTCGGAGGATCAATTCACAACCTTTATTCAGTTCAGTTTTGGATATATCTCTCTATTTTCTCTACTCTCTCATACTATTGGACACTTAGAGCATTCTTGGAGCACTCTAGTGTTGGAGGAAGGAAGGCAAGGGAAAGACAAGAAAGCAACATGAAGCAAAAATGAAGCAAGGAAGAGCGAGATTACTTGTAGATATCGAGTTGCATGTATGGTTTCCTTGCTACTTTTCACATGCATGTGTGTTTTGGTTCTCTTGCTATCTTTGGCATGGATTTTTCTAGGTGTGACAATGGTTTTCAAACTTGCATTTCTATTTCCAGATATCCATGATGTGATAGGGTTCTCTTGTTTTGGTTGAGGTGGATTTCTGGATGGATTTCAAAACTAAGTGGGGTGGTCTCAGGGGAGAAACACAAGGCATAGGAATCCCTAGATCGATGAAGGTGGGGTTATGGTAAAGCCTAATTGTGTATGACCTCATTAGGCATGGGAATCCTTGATCGGTGAATGGTGGGATATACGATAAATCCTAGAGGGTGGAACCTCATTAGGCCTCGGAATCCTTGACTGGTGAATGTCAGGAAATATGGTAAATCCAAGAGGTAGAGACAGACAAATTCGTCATGGTTTAGGTGGAGAGATCCAGAGGCATCCATGCTTGTTTAGGGCCTAGTGATCCAATGGGATTGCGTTAAAGCCTAGTTGTATTGATGATGGTTTTGGGCCTAGGAATCCCTTGGTGGATATATGGTAAAGCTCAAGGAAGCCTTGATTGGTTTTGTTGTGAGTCCCACATTCATGCTTGGAATATGGCATGGGGGTGATTAGTTGAAAGAAAGATTTGGTTCAGCCCAATCTATGGTCGGGTGGTTCTTCGAAGTTCTTGACTTGGTTGGCTTATGCATACATTAATAAGAACTCATTTTCCTTTGGTATTTCATGTTCAAATGTTCTTATTAATATGTGGTTTTAATAGTAGTTCTATCATTGCTATTTTTATGGTTATATGCATGGTTTTATGATACATCTTAGTCATGACTTTTATTACATTTTGATTATTAAATGAATGAATAATGGGTGTATGACCTAATATATGATAATGTGACTATTCTGATAAGGCATAAATTCTTCTTGACAATTCTCAGATAAGTATGAGACCCCTATGCTTAGATCTATGGTTATAACTTGTAGATTACATGTTTGTGATATGTTTGACAAAATGTTTGTCATGGATATTAGGGGTTAGGTCAAGTCCTTGTACCAATGTTTGAATCAGTAGCACTTAATTAATTGTTATTTATCATTTTTGGAAGTTTCATAAAGTTCTAAGCAGAGGCCTGAGACCTAGCCCTAAAAAGGTGGCATGGAATCTAAGGTCGCTGACTCAGAACTACCTAAAGAAGGCCACGGTCACATGCATGCCTTATTGTGGGAATGGCCGGAGCCTCTTAGTCACATGCATGGATTGTCATGGGAGCAACTAGGAGTCTACCTCAACAAAATGACAAGTTTTCATAGGGGTTGGGCACCTAGAAGGGTTGGTTTTCTCTTGAAGATTCTGTAGCTTCTGAGAAAGGTCAGGTCAGTTTTGTTTTGTCAGTTCCACTTCTTTAATTGTACATGGGGAGTTGAATCACATCACAGTAACTCCACGTCACATTTTTACCCCAGTGGACCAATTAGCTTGGGTAAATGTGGGAGGAGGGTGTTATAGAGTGGTATCAGAGCTAGGTTCACCCCTTCGACTGGATGGGAGAAATGTGTTGGTCATGCATACATGTCAGTTCTTTATGCTTGTGGTTTATGAACTTGTTGTGTAGGCATGGTTTCAGTTGTGTCACCATGTGAAAGTAGATGGTGTTCTTGTTGGATGTATTTGTTGTGAGTTCTTGTCAGTTATGCACTTGTTATTCATGTCAATGTCTATACGTCATTATGTATACATTGACATGGTTATAGTTGTCGTGCATGAGGTCATGGGATGTGGTTGGTATAGTCATGCATGGTAACTAGATGATGGTTGAGATGAATTTTATATAATGCTATGATATGTTTATACATGTATTGCACTAATCTAGTTTATCTTGCCAATGAGGTATCCACCACTAAACTATACTGAGATATGTTGATTATGTTATGTTTTGGCTTAAGCTGACATGGTATACTTGAAGGAATAAAATCAAAGAGGACTAGAGATATGGTAGACTACAATTCACAAGACTCTCCCTATGTATCATATGAGCAACATGGTGGTGGGCACTCTTCTGACTTAGCATACACATTGAGAAGTTTGAAAGAATAAATAAGAAGTTGCAAAGCAGATAATGACAGAATCATTCAGGGAGAGGAGAAACAAGCTGAGGCTAATGCAGTCATCCCCCAAAGCTTGTTAGACTTGTAGACACAAGGACCACCTAGGATCATTCATGGATAAGGGGACATGACTAATGGAGCCTATGGTAGTAGGTCTCATGGCCAGTACAGGTTAGACAAATATGACATGTTCATAGAAGGTAGGTTCTTGGATACACCTGATAAGAAAGGCAGTGGACATGAGCTTTACTCTAGTTCTAATTCAAACATGTATCATGGTCATCATCATTATCATCCTTACGGGATGAGTGACTGGGGATATTTACAGGATGAGTTAAAGAAGGAAAATATATTTACTTTTAATGGCGACTTGAAGAATTCGGAGGATGCAGAGGCATGGCTACTCAGGATGAAGAAGTTCTTTGAGTTGCATGATTACATGGAGAACATGAAGGCCATAATAGCTATATTCAGCCTCAAAGGGAAAGCATACATGTGGTGGGAAGATGTGAATCCGGTTAGAGACATCAGGACAAATGAGTTGAGTTGGCATGAGTTGAAGAGACTTTTCAGGAAGAAGTACTTGTCACCAGATGGACTACGACAAAAAATCCAAGGAATTATGTGAGCTAAATATGGGATCGATGACGGATGAGGAGTATATGACTAAGTTCTTAGAGTTATTGAGGCATGTACCATATCTTAAGTATGAAAAATCCAAATTTCAGAGATTTTTCAGTGGATTTCCATTAGCGTTTAAAGATAATATCGAGTATGATGAGCCTCAACCACTTGAAGAAGTCATTGGGAAACTGCAACACTATTATGAGCAATAAAAGCGCAAGAAAGAGTCTTAGCAAGGTCAGAAAGGGAAAGAGAAAGCTAAAGGTAAATGGCAGCCAAAGAAAACAAGACCTCAGGATGCAGGAGAGAAAGAAAATGTTGCACCTCACAAGAAGTTTAATGGACCTCAGCCTAGAGAACATCAGAATAAAGGTGATGGTAAGGGAATTTTGCAATGTTGGGCATGTGGTAAGGATCATCTCAATAGAGATTGTCCACACAATCAGGGTGGTAGGCCTCAGATTTATAGTGCACAGGATGTACAAACAGTTGGGGATGTTGGGCAAAGCATTCCACAAATTTATGTAGCGCTCGATAACAGGCAAGTGAATCACCATTCATCTATTATCGAGATGGATGGTAAGCTTTGTGATCAAGTTGTTTCTATTTTAATTGACCCTGGATCTAATTATAGTTATGTAAGTCCTGACCTGGTGGATAAGTGAGGTTTGAATAAAGAAGTGCATGGAGAATCTTGGTTAGTGCAGTTGGTTGCAAGTACAAAGAAGAGAGTTCATCATTTGGTAAGAGATTGTACATTTGAGTTGAATGGTATGCCTACCTCAACACATTTGAATGTACTCTTGTTGGGATCATATAGTATGATTTTGGGTATGGATTGGTTGTATCTTCTGAGGAATAAAGTGGACTGCTATGACAACGCTATTGAATGCTTGAATGATAATGGTGAACAAAGAATCTTGCAGGGTAGGAATAAATCTACATCAGTTAGAATGGTGACAGTTATGTAGGAAAAGTGTAGTCGCAGAAAAGAGTGTGTGTTATTTGTAGTGCATATTTTTAGTGATAAAGGTAAGGATGTTGAGAATGCTAAAGTTATGAAGAGGTACCTGATCTTGCATCCATTTGAGGATGTGTTTCGAACAGAGATTTCAGAGTTGTCACCTCATAGAGAAGTGGACTTCTATTTTGAGTTGGTACCAGGGGAAAGACCAACATCAAAGGCACCATACAGGATGAGCACACCAGAGAAAGGAAAATAGGGTTTTAGATGCTCTTAGTAGGAGAGTGTAGGTGAATCATATAGCAACTATCAGTTATTATGGGACAGATTTACATGATTAGATCTCAGATGCAGGACAACAGGATGACATGTACATGGATCTTAGGCACAGGTTACATGTAATCAGGATGTTGACTATCATTTCGCAGTGGATGGTTTGGTCAGATTTAGGGACCGGATCTATGTTCTTAATGACAATGAGGTGAAGAAGACTATCTTGCGAGAATTCCATGCAAAACCATACTCAGGGCGCCCAGGATACCAGAAGAGATTGAAATCGGTGAAAAAGTTTTATTATTGGTTGAATCTAAAGAAGGAAGTGGCGGAGTTTGTGGCTAGATTCTTGGATTGTTAACAAGTAAAAACAAAATGTAATCACCTAGCTGGATTTCTACAGTCGATTCTGATTCCAGAGTGGAAATGGGAGAGCATTTCCATGGATTTCATCACATGTTTTCCAAGGGAATCCAGGCAACATTATTCCATCATGGTCGTGGTGGATAGGTTTAAAATTATAATTAACTTATACAAATTTACATTTAGATGAAGGTTATGAAAAACTATCCTATTTATCATAGAGGAGATCCCTTTGTGTTGAAAATGAAATTATGAAAACTTTATATGATTTTGTTATTTTCAGAGAGACATCTAACTTGGAAGGAAAATAACAATAACAATAATCTTTTATAGTTGTAGTTTTGACTATATTTTTTATATATTTTAATTTCACGCAATATAGGAATTTATATCATAAAACATTTATTTATCAATAACCTGTTGGAAAAGTAAAAAATATAATTCTTAAAATTTAGTATTTGATATAAATTTTAGTTTCCTTCTTTAATTATTAATAAGAATATTTTATAGATAATTATTAACAATTAATTTAAAATTTTCATTTTTTATTTATTTCGAAACAAAAATATCTCTCCATATAAATATTATTAATTATTACTAGGTAAAATCTGTCTTAATATTTAAAAAATAATTAAACATAAAACATTCTCTTAATAATATTAAAATATTTTTTACACTTAATATTTATATAATTAAAGTAATTTATTAATTTATTAAAATAATTTATCTATTTAATATATTTATAAATATTATTATATTGATTTGATAATATATTTTTTTATATAATAAAATTTACTCTCTTTTTCTGAGCACTCTAATAAAATTTGCTATTTCTTTTTTCCATTTTTCAATATTACCCATGTGTACATATTAAAATTAGAAAAGATAAAAATATTTAAAGATTAGAAAGGAAAATATATGATTAATCAAATTAATTATAATTTATTAATGAAAAGAAAATTATATAGATGATAAAATTTATTTAATCATAACTTTGTTTACTTATTATTTTTCAAGGTTGAGTTTTTTTTCATTTTGTGAGAAAACTAGTTGGCAACATAGTACATAGTGTACTATGTTGATTCACTAAACATAGTACATAGTGTATTATATTGATTCATTAATGTATTTTTGAATATAATAAAATTTACTCCCCATTTCTTAAGGCTATAATAAAATTTGCTCTTTCTTTTTTCAATTTTTAATATTACCCATGTATACATATTAAAAATAGAAAATATAAAATTATTTAATGATTAGAAAGGAAAATATACTGTGTTGCACGAGTATCCGCACCCGGGGTGGGGTTCTCGAACCCGTCTTGGGTTCCCGCACCCAAGTACCAGATTCGGGTACGGGTTCTTCCCAGACGAACCCAGAAGAATCGGGTTCTTCCATGAAGAACCGGGTTCTTCAAAACAAAAGTTTGGGTTCTTTTCCTTTAACGGGTTCTTGGGTTCTTGGGTTCTTCGGGTGCTTGGGTTCTTGGGTTCTTCGGGTTCTTCATAACAAACTATATTAAAAATATAATTAATAATATATAGTTGGATTGAGGTTAAGAACAAAGTGCATACATTTGTTGTAGGAGATAGATCACACCCACAGACAGAGGAGATCTATGCAAAATTGTAGTGACTGATAGGGTTGATGAAGGAAGCAGGGGATGTACCTGATGTGCACTTTATGCTGCATGATAAGAAACAGTAGCAGGTGGTAGTGATCATCACATGATGTGCAATAGGAGTGGTGGGAATCTGCATTGTTTTACAAGAGGAAGAAGCTTATATTTTGTTTGTGATTTTCAGCAAGTTGTAAAGACCACTGAAGTCTCATCAAAAGTGCAAGAAGTGCATATGTCGTAATTGCCACTATTCTGCCAAGTTCATAAATGAGGTCACGATGCAGGAAACCATCCTGAGTGATTTAATCCACTTCATTATTTCCTCAACTCTGTTTTTTTGGGATTTATATTGAGGCTTAAGTAAAATAAGTTAGCAGGAAGCGCTATATTATTCTGTTGGTGTCTCTACAAAGGGAGTGGAGGTTTGAGGACTGTTTACTATTTTCATGTATCATGCCAAAGGCTATATCTCCCTAGGGCATTTCTCAAGGACAAGAGCCCATACAACAAGTTTGAAGTAGCATGGGTATTTTCAAAATTTTTAGGTTGAAGTTACATCAAGATATTCAAGTGAACAAAAGATGTGAGTGGACTGCCAGCCTCCTTGGATATATGATTGCAGAGAGCTTGTCTAGGCAAAATAGGGATCGGGCTTCAGTCAGAGACCTTCTTTTCCCTTGGAGCTTCAGGTAATGACTTATAAATAGCAGTAAAGGCATTTTCAGAGACACTCTTGTTCTATTTTTGCTCATGATGAGAAGTGTTGAAATTCAAATCTCACATAAATACATATAAGATGTAGATGTATGCACACAAATCGATGCATACACATAGACAAACATTAATGGACATAGAGAGAACAGACATTAATGGACATAGAGAGATGCACACAAGAATTATAGTTTATAGCTGTAATGTATTATTCCATATGTTGGCTTGACAAAAGACGCTTGCCAGCAAGCTGTATAATTGACTTTGTACTGATTTCATGTGTTTCATTTTTGGATGAAAATATGGTGCAGCTCTAAATTGAATAAGTTAATTGCATCAAGCAACAGATGTTATGCTTGTCTGTATAAAACAATAGTTAATATCTTCACTCTTTTTTATGGTAGCTAATACTGGGGACTTGTGTTTGAGGGTCAAACAGGTAACATAACAATTGAGAAAGGTCTGACATTCTGTTGGATTTGGAAAATAAGATGAAAGATAAGCATAGGAAGAGAAATTGGAAGCATGGAAAAGGATGGACATTATAGCAGTGTGATCGGACAAACAATGATGCCTGCAATGTTAATATGGCAATATAGAGTTAGGGAACAAGTTTGACCTGCAAAACTGTATTTGATAGGATGCTTGCATGGTATGTGGTTTCGTGGAACTCAATGACAGCAGGATATGCCAACCACAACTGTTGCATGGATGCTTTCCAATTTGTGGCAGAATGATTTGGTTTAGCATAAATCCAAACCAGGTGATCTTCACTATTATTCTAAAGGCATGTGCCAGACTGCCATTAGATGAAAATGGTAAGCAGGTCCATTTATGCATTATCAGAATGGGTTTGGAAAAAATATACAAATTCAAATTTCATATATATTATTAATTATATTTTTTCAACTTTAATATATTTCATATATATTATTAATTATATATATATGAAATATTAATTAATAATATGCATGTTTAAATGATTATCATTAAAGTTTTCTTGTTTAAAATTTAAAGTTGAAAAAATATACAAATTCAAATTTCATATATATTATTAATTATAAATTTATAATTTATAATTTATAAAATATAATTATTAAAATTTAATATTATTATATTACCTGACAAACCCACACACCCTGTTTCCAAAAATGTCATCCCCGTCCCCGTCCTCGTCCCCGCACCCATGTTTCCTGGCAACATAGAAAATATATGATTAATGAAAGTAACTATAATTTATTAATGAAAAGGAAATTATATAGATGATAAAATTTATTTAATCATAATTTTGTTTAATTATTAATTTTCAACATTTACTTTTAGCCGTAGTCTAATGGGACTGTATTTTTGCTCTGAAAGTCATGGAAATTTCGGCTATAGTTTGAGAAAATCCAGCAAGGATTTTTGTAAATGCAAGTTATAGTGGTTAAACTTCAAAATTTTAGGTGCCCCAAACATTTTTGGTGGTACTGAATCCATTTCCACGATAAAAAATTGTCGTTTATAAAAAGAAATTGCCCAGATTCCGCCACTTTTGACCTTCTGAGAAAGAACTAACGACTCCTTACTTTTTTTCATTCTGTCAGAAATCTAGTTGGCATTTATGGGAAAAATACGTTTGAACTTTGTAATCTATGCCATTCAAATACCCGTTTTTTTTTAAAGTACATTAGTTGTTTAGGCAGAACATAATTTTGTCTTGGCAATTATTTTGTGTCCAAATCTAGTGTTTTTGTTTTCCAAAAATTTGACCATGAGTATTTGAATTTTTTTTTCTAATGTTGGCAATAGAGTTAAGACCATAGAAAAAAAATGGCATAGACATTCAAAATCCATCCTAAAAACTCAAATTACCAAAATTGAACCAATTGCATTAACAAGTGCATGTGCATCCACTTCGAATTCCAATGAATGAATCATATTGACTTAATAAATGTTTCAGGATCTACCTTTTACGGTTACCGGCTTTTCCCTCTCTTCCTGTGGGATTGAACCCTTGGAGCTATAAATCCACTTCAACCCCTCCACATTCTATGCGCTCATATCTCTGGCTTCTTGTTGCTGCTTAGATTTTCTCTTTTCCATCCATTTTTGAGATGGAGAATCGCGGGAGCTCTGCAGGAGGCAAGTGGTGGATCTATTTCCTGCTCTTTAGAAATTGTTGCAGTCATTTTTCGTTGGAATCTGACGATGTTTGTGGGTGGCGTCAGTGGCATCTTTATATTGCACTACTTATTTCTGATGTCTCTATTGTTTTGGCCACCTTGTTGATCCTAGGAGGCTGTGCATGGGCGGGGAGACACAGGAGGTCGAGCGGTGTACCCATTCATGGTCCCAAAGGATGGCCCATCATCGAAAGTCTACTGGACATGAGCATCGGTCTTGCTGATCTAAAGTGGGGCACTAAAAGCTTCTTGTCAGCTTACAAGAACCTCTCCCACTCCAAAGCTTAAACTATTTCCAAGATCTTGCTTATGATTGATAATTTGCGGAATTAAAAGAACTTGAAATAGGTGTATGCTTGTGTTTGCCTTTAACTGCTTAATTGCCTTAAGTTTATTTTCTTAAACTGATATATAAACACACATAACAGTAAATGCAGCAAATAAACAAACCATAAAGACAACAAGTTTAATTAGGAGTTCACCCTGATATATTGGGCTACGTCTCCATGAGCTCTAGTCAACTCAACTAGGCTCTTTGGGATTATGGTAAACTTCTTTTACAAGTTCCACACTCAACTCCACTAGTTTACAATTGAACCTATGGGTTTAGAGTACCATATTATCCCGTTGTCTGTCCATACTCTGTAGACAGATCTAGGCTTCTCTGGACTAGATTCCTTCAATCAGCGCTCCAGGCTATCTTGAGCTCCTGGCTTGAACCAACTCCCTTAGAATTCTTTTACTATCTGTGGAATTCCTTCTTCTGTCTTCAGCACACCTCGGACATTAGCAATAGCTTAATCATTTGATCTCTTTGTTGTTCTCTGGTTCTCAAATCTCGGCTCTCAACTCTGGCTCTCAGCTCTAGCTCTCAACTCTTAGCTCTTTTCTCTTGGCTCTCAGCTCTTGGCCCAGCTGTGAGCTCCCTGAAGGGAAACTTGCTCTCTCAAGGGAAAACTAGCTTCTTCACTTGGCTCTCTGGCCTTTGAAGAATCCTCCGACTCTATAGCTTCCATCCATTCCTTTGTGTGCAATCATGAGGAATCATTCCTTTGTGGCTCTATGTCTAGCCCTCTGGCTCTCTGGCTCTCTGGCTCTGCATCTAGCCCTCTGGTTCTGCATTTGGCCCTTTGGCTCTACATTTGGCCCTTTGGCTCTGTGGTTCTATGGCTCTGCGTCTGGCCATTTGGCTCTATGTGTTCTATAATGCATTCCTGTTACAAAAACCTGCTTACAACGTGGCAAGGAGAATGGGAGACGTTTTACAATGAAAAGAAACAGTCAACCTTTCTTCAGACAAAATCCCAAAAATAGCACAAAATTCCAGTACACAGAAAAACACATCATGAGCCGTTTAACCGAAACTCAAATAATATGTAATTGCGTCCATAACCTTATTGAGTTCGGCCTTTTATCACATGTCGCAATCGCACGTTGCATTAGCATGGCACCTTTGTGCCGATCACTGATCACATATCGCAATCGCATGTCGCAAGTCTCAACGGCCCTTGTATCGGGGATTCGTCGATCGTCGATTGCTCTCCGGTGCTATCACTATCGGCCCATCACATCAGCGTGTGTCAGATGTAATGACCCCCTTACTATTGCGTGACCCGATCACTGATCGCCGATTGCGCTATTGCATATCACAAGTTGCAATGGCATCGGTCTTGGTGCTATGCTCCTCCGATCGCCAATCGTCGATATCGTTGTCACTGATCGCACATGTAAACGGCCCTTGTCTATTTCGATATCGCATGAAGGCCTTCCTTTTGCATTTGCGATGTAATTTTCTTAAGGATCCCTGAAGTCCCATTTTAACAAGAAAATGCCTCCTTTTCTAAGGACATTGGGCAATTTTCTTTTTACAGTAACTCCTTCATTCGAAGTCCATTTTTGCCCATTCAAACTGTGTTAGATTCAGAATGAAGAGATCTATGTAATGAGACTATTTCCAGGAGCATCCCTTGATTTTCATTTTTGACCATTTAAAAAGTCCTTGAGGATCATTTTCTAATCACGCCTCCCCATTGGGAATCTTTTGCACCCCAAAAGACTGATATACCAATCTAAATAGTAGATGAGAGTACGTCACCCTCTTCTTTCAGCCTTCATATACTTGCCTTGCATAGTGCCTCTGAACCAAATCCTTTGAACACTTCCTTCCTGGATGTGCTTGTCCTTCAGTTAAGAACTGTCTTCCTCCCTGACTTCATGCAGAACTCCTGCTGAAAAGGTTACAGTTGGTAGTTTGAACTTCTCTTCCTAGATCATTGATCCAAGTTGGCTCAAACGAATGTGAAGTTACATCTTCTTCACAAAAATTTACATTTGTATTTGTTTGACATATTGTCAACCACAACTGTTAACAACAACAGAATTACATACAACAACTGGATGGCCTAAATCTTGCTTCATCAAAAGAAACAAATTTCACATCTTGTGAACACCTCCATGTCTTTACATCTACATACAAATGATTGACTAGATAACAAACCAATAAAACATGCCTTTAAAACAATTGACCCTTCAAGTTAAGCATGTAGAAAAATAATTGTAGGATTCTTTTTCAAAGATGAAACACTTCATCATCATCTCCATCTTGGAGATCAAATCAACTTTTCCCAAGTCAATATTACATTACATGCATGTTTACAACAAAGTAATCAACCCTTCAAGTTAATCACACATATATGTTCAAATACAAGGAAATCATCAACATCCCTGTGTTCATGCACATCATTCTCATGCATGCATTTCATCCTTCAACTTTCGCTTAAGTATGCTGTACTTTCGAAGCTGAAATGAAATATAATGTTTCATCCTTCAACATTCACTTAAGTACATTGTACTTTTGAAGTTGAAATGAACATAATGTTGCAACAATAAAGTGAGTCTCCTACTCAACTTTTCCATTCACCTTCTTGGTAAAATCCTGCATCTTGCATCTCATTAACAAAGAAATGCAAATAGATGTGATACATTTCTTTTCACATCAAAAGATATGCAAGTTTAATTGGATGAGAACTCTAACCATTTCTTACCAATCCATTTAAAAGGCCCTTCCTTTGTCTGCACATCAATAGAAACATGTGAATCATGTTGAAACACGTCATTTATGGAAACTTCCTTTCCATTCTTGCCATTTTCTCTTTCCACCTTCTTCAAGTTTCATGGAAGCATTGTTGGATTCAAAGTCCAACACTTTTCAGAAATGTGTCCTTACTTACGGAAGTAAGTGCAATGCATGTGCATCTTCTTAACAGCATGATTTTCCTTCTCCAATGGACCTTTGGCTTCTTGCTTCTTTTCCTTCCAAAGTTTCCTGCATGTGGCCATCCTCTTCCAACAACTAGAAACATTATGGTTATCATAACCACAAAAGGAACGTGAAATTCTTTTCCAATGCTTATATGGAAATTTATCATGCTTTACAATATCAAAGGAATATGATTAGAACTGGATTTATACCTTTCTTTTATTACCTTCATGAGGAGGTGATTTGAATGAAGAAGTAGCTCCCTTTGGAACACCATCAATCTCTTCAATGGTTTTAGAGTTTCCACAACTTTCTGGTTCAAGTGTATGCTTATGAACACCTTCTTCCTGACAATGATGTTTCAAGCTATTTCATTCCCTAGGAATACAATCTTTACACTCTTGAGGTAGAAGACCTGACATGAAACTCCTTCTAGGAACTGTTTCATTTGCCTTCATGGCTAGTTTGGAACTTTCTCCATAAGATTGTCCATAGCCAAGACCTAAATACTTAGGCCTTTCCTCAACCATTATTGGGTCAACAATACCCTGTGCATGCTTTCCCAATCTTCTTCCTTCATAGCCCATTTTGGACATTAACTTGGAACCTATGCCTCTTGTATGTTTTTCAAAAAAACAACATAATCATTTTTAGAGGAATTTGAAGAAAAACTAGAATTGTTTACCTCTTCTTCAAGCTGATACTTGACTAAGGCTTCTTTGGCAACAAGGAGCTATGTCTCCAACTCATGCACCCTTTCTAGGTTCATATTTTCAATACGAAGTTGGCCTTCCAATTCCTGCAATTTGTTAGAAAGCAACTGTTGCTCTTCCTTCATGGAATTCAACTGCTCTTGAAATCGAACACTCATTTCTCTCACCATGTCCATCATGAGGAACAAGTCTTGCTTGATGTCTTTATCACAGAATCTTGTGATGAAGGATGGTTTCAAGGACTCACTTGTAGAAGTTGTCATTATCAAAATGAACAAAATAACTTCAAACAAGATTAACAAAGAGCTTATTCAAGCAACCTTTTGCAGCAAACCTCTTGTGCTTCAAGGATTTCTTTGAGGTCCTTTGGAATATGAAGAATGCCTTCATCCCTTCTTCCTTCTTGTCCTCTCCTGGACTTAGCTATCAATAGCTTTCCCTTCACCTCTACAAACTCAAACAATAGTCAGTTTACAAACCATAAAACAATCAATCCTTGACTGTTTAAACACCTTTCAAGTTAAGCAAGAAAATAGATTGCTTTATCAATCAAGCATTATGATCTTATACAACTTGCATCATGATACAACCTGCTTCATTATACCACCTGCTCCATGATACCACCTACTATAGTATAAATTCTCTTCGATATCACCTTCTTTGAAGGTGGAGTTAATCAACCCGGGGCTCTAATACCACCTATTCTGAAGTGGGGCACTAAAGGCTTCTTGTCAGCTTACAAGAACCTCTCCCACTCCAAAGTTTAAACTATTTCCAAGATCTTGCTTATGATTGATAATTTGCGAAATTAAAAGAACTTGAAATAGGTGTATGCTTGTGTTTGCCTTTAACTGCTTAATTGCCTTAAGTTTATTTTCTTAAATTGATATATAAACACACATAACAATAAATGTAGCAAATAAACAAAACATAAAGACAACAAGTTTAATTATGAGTTCACCCTAATATCTTGGGCTACATCTCCATGAGCTCTAGTCAACTCAACTAGGCTCTTTGGGATTATCGTAAACTTCTTTTACAAGTTCCACACTCAACTCCATTGGCTTACAACTGAACCTATGGTTTTAGAATACCATCTTATCCCGTTGCCTGTCCATACTCTGCAGACAGATCTAGGCTTCTCTGGACTAGATTCCTTCAATCAGCACTCCGGGCTATCTTGAGCTCCTGGCTTGCACCAACTCCCTCAGAATTCTTTTACTGTCTCTGGAATTCCTTCTTCTGTCTTCAGCACACCTCAGACATCAACAATAGCTTGATCATTTGATCTCTTTGCTGTTCTCTGGCTCTTAGTTCTCGGCCCTCAACTCTTGGCTCTTGGCTTTGGCTCTCAGCTCTTGGCTCTCAGCTCTTAGCCCAGCTATGAGCTCTTAGAAGGTAAAATTGCTCTCTCAAGGGAAAACTAGCTTCTTCACTTGGCTCTTTGGCCTTTGAAGAATCCTCTGACTCGGCCGCTTCCATCCGTTATTTTGTGTGCAATCATGAGGAATCATTCCTCTATGGTTCTGCATCTAGCCCTCTAGCTCTCTAGCTCTGTGGCTCTGCGTCTGGCCCTCTAGCTCTGCGTTTGGCCCTCTGGCTCTGTGGCTTTGTGGCTCTGCGTCTGCCATCTAGCTTTGTGTGTTTTATAATGCATTCCTATTAAAAATGCCCACTTATAGCGTGGCAAGGAGAATGGGAGCTATTTTACAACGAAAAGAAATAGTCAGCCTTTCTTTAGACAAAATCCAGAAAATAGCACAAAATTCCAATACACAGGAATACACAGAAAAACACATCATGAGCTGTTTAACTGGAACTCAAATATTATGTAATCGCATCCATAACCTTATCAGGTCTAGCCTTTATCGCATGTCACAATTTCACTTTGCATTAGCATGGCTCCTTTGTGTCGATCATCGATCGCATATTGCAATCGCATGTCGCAAGTCTTAACAGACCTTGTATCGAGGATTCATCGATCACCGATTGCTCTATCGGTGCTATTGCTATCGGCTCATTGCATCGGCGTATGTCGCATGTAACGACCCCCTTAGTATTGCGCTCCCTGATTTCTGATCGCCGATTGTGCTATCGCATATCGCAAGTTGCAATGGCATGAGTCTTGGTGCTATGCTCCTCCGATCGTCGATCGCCAATATCACTGTCGTTGATTGCACATGTAAACGGCCTGGGGTCTGTTCCAATATCGCATGAAGGCCTTCCTTTTATATTTGCGATGTGATTTTCTTAAGGACCCCTTAAGTCCCATTTTAACAAGAAAATGCCTCCTTTTCTAAGGACATTGGGCAATTTTCTTTTTACAATAACTCCTTCATCTGAAGTTCGTTTTTGCCCATTCAAATTGCATTAGATTCATAGTGAAGAGATCTATGTAATGAGACTATTTAGAAATTATTTGAGGATCATTTTCTGATCACTTGCTCACCACAAGCTCGAATATCTGGCTCATCATCATGGTGCCAGGCCTTTAGCTTAGGCTCCATGCCCGCCATTATTACATCGGATTCTGAAGTGGCTCGGGAGTTGCTCAACTCTCCTCATTTGGCCAATAGACCCCTCAAGCAATCTGCGCAAAAGTTTTTGTTTGGGCGGGTCATTGGCTTTGCACCCAATGGGGACTACTGGAGGCTGCTCAGGAGAATTTCTTCTGCGCATCTTTTCGCTCCCCGCAGAATTGCTGCTCATGAGCCTGGTCGCCAGGCCGATGCTCTCGGAATGCTTATTGATATTTAGAAGGAATGTCAATCCAACGGTGTTGTTAGGGTTCGACGACACCTGCAAGGAGCTGCGCTGAACAATATCATGGGCAGCGTCTTGGGAAGGAGGTTCGATATGTCATGTACTTCTACTTGTGAAGAAGTGAAGAAGCTGTGGAAGATGGTGGATGAGGGGTTCCAGCTCTTGGGAGCTTTCAATGGGGCCAATCATCTACCATGGTTGCGACTGCTGGACCCCCTTCAAATCCATGCTCGTTGCGTCCCCCTGGTGCCGCATGTGAGAGATTTCGTTACAAGTATCATCGAAGAGCACCGACGTATAGAGCGGAGTAGGGAAAGCAGTGATCAATATGATTTTGTTGACGTTCTGCTATCGTTGCAGGGAGAAGATAAGGTGGATGAGGAGGATATGATCGTTGTTCTCTTTTGTAGTTCGAATAGGTGAATGATTAAAGAAAGAAGGCATTTGTAGTTATACATTGACCAAGAAAAGAATATAACTAACAGGAAAACTGAATGCAAACACACAAGTAATAACACAAGATTTACGTGGTAAAACCTTGACAGAGTGTCAAGGAAACATCCATGGGGCAAGGGATTGGAATCTCTATTCAATCAATAATGATTCTCCATACAATAGTTTTGGCATTCATCAGTTTTATATGAGCCTCCTCAGATACATAACCAATGTTTCCGTATAAAACTAACTTGTTACTAATTAATATAATGAGTTACCCAAATTTACATAATTAGTTGTCAAACTTCCAACAAATTCCACCCTGACAACAATTTTCCTAATCCCTTGCCCATGCCCATTCATCATCTTTTCTGCAAGCCAAGAGAAGGTAAACACCATCGTAGCTTCTCTACTCTAACTGGCTTTGTGAATATGTCTGCACAATTATCTCGTGTATGGACCTTTTGAAGAGCTACTTTTCCGCCATCGATCACATGTCTCAGAAAATGATACCTTACATCAATGTGCTTGGTTCTGCTGTGATAAGCAAGATTTCTAGCCAAGTGAATAGTGCTTTGACTGTCACAAAGTACATTCACTTTCTCTTGCGTCCTTCCAATCTCATCGAGCAGACCCTTTAACCAGATTGCTTCTTTACTGGCATCTGAAGCAGCTATATATTCTGCTTCAGTAGTGGACAATGCAACTGTCTCTTTAAGCTTTGACATCTAGCTAAGTGCTCCACCTGCAAGAGTAAAGACATAACCTATAGTAGATCTTCTTTTGTCAAATCACCTACATAATCAGCATCTACATATCTGCAGACTGATCCTTCACTACCACTAAAGATGATGCAATGGTCACTTGTGCCTCTTAGATATTGAAGCACCCATTTCACTGCTCGCCAATGTTCTTCACCTAGATTTGCCACGAACCTGCTGGCAACTCCAACTACTTGTGAAATTTCAGGTATTGTAGATACCATCGCATACTTTAAGTTGCCTACAACATTTTCATATGGTACATGAGACATATACTTCTTTTCTTCATCAGCTCTAGGACTCAAAACCGAAGAAAGCTTAAAATGGGAAGCTAATGGAATAGTAACAAGTTTCACATTGTTCATACAGAACTTTTCAAGTACTTTTTCCACATACTTCTACTGTGATAACCAAAGCTTACCATTTTTCCTGTCTCTATGTATTTCCATGCCCAAGATATGTTTTGCTGCTCCAAGATCCTTCATATCAAACGTCCTAGAGAGATGAGCCTTTAACCTGTTGATCTCTTCCATGCTTTTGCTTGCAATAAGCATATCGTCAACATACAAAGCTAATATAATGAATATGCCATTGAAACTTTTGAAGTATACATAATGATCATACTCACTTCTAATAAAGTTTTGGCTCACCATGAAGGAATAAAACTTCTTATACCATTGTCTGGGAGACTGCCTCAAACCATACAATGATTTCCTGAGCTTGCAAACTAATATTTTGCTGCGATCTTGTACAAAACGTTCTGGTTGTTCCATATATATCTCTTCATTCAAATCACCATGTAGAAAAGCTATTTTAACATCTAACTGTTCTAACTCAAGGTTAAGTAATGCAGTTAGTGCCAACACAGTACGAATAGAAACAAGTTTTACAACTGGAGAAAAAATCTCATGAAAGTCGATACCTTCAACCTGAGAATATCCTTTTGCTACCAGTCTTGCCTAATACCTTTCGATACTTCCATCAACTTTCCATTTCAGTTTGAAGACCCACTTTCATCCAACAACACTTCTCCCTTCAAGAAGTTCTACAAGATCCCAGGTATTGTTCTTGGCTAAGGAATCCCTTTCTTCTTTCATAGTCGTTTTCCATTTTTCACTATCTATATCATCTACTAATTCCTGATAACAAGAAGGTTCCCCATCTTCAGTAATCAAAGAAAAAGATGAAGTAGAATCTTCATACCTTTTGGGAGTTTTTCTTTCCCTTGTAGACCTTCTTAGAGTGACTGGTTGCTGAACTGGTTCAAAAACTTCAACAACTTCCTTTGTATCTTCAACACCTTTTTCTCCAGAAGTATCTCCTTCCTTTTGACTATCACCGAAAGGTTTAGCCTCCAAGTGAACTTGTTGATTTGGCGATACCTGTTCCTATTCAATTCTTTCAACATTTGATTTTAAAAGAGAAGATTCATCAAATGTTACATCTCTAGTAATGACTATCTTCCACAATGTAGGATCCCACAACCTGTATCCTTTCATTGCATAGTCACACCCAACAAAGACATAACATTTTGATTTTGGATCTAATTTTGAACGCTGATTTTTAGGGATAAGAGAATAAGCATCACAACCAAATATCCTTAAATGTGCATAATCATAAGACTGACCTGTCCAAACTTCTTCAGGAATTTTACAATTAATTGGTACTGAAGGTGATCTGTGAACTAAATAACAAGCAGTGGATACTGCTTCTACCCACAACTCCTTTTGCAAGTTAGCATTATTGATCATGCTTCTAGTTCTTTCCATAAGAGTCTGATTCTTACGTTCAGCAACACCATTTTGCTGAGGAGTATAAACAATAGTTTTGTGTCTAATAATTCCTTCATTCTTACAGTATTGTTCAAATTCAATTGAAGTGAACTCACCAGCATTGTCAGTTCTTAAACATTTAATAGATTTGCCTATTCTTTTCTCTACCATTGCTTTAAATTGTTTAAATAAATTGAATACATCAGCTTTCTTTTTAAGCATAAAGACCTGAACTTTACGCGAAAAATCATCAATAAACATTAAAAATTATAGAGCACCTCCATATGATACAATAAGAGATGGTCCCCACAGATCAGAATGAATATAGTCTAAAATATCTTTACTATTATGATTTCCAGTTTAAAATCTCTATTTACATTGTTTTCCATACACACAATGTTTATAGAAATCTAACTTCAAAGATTTCAGAGCGGGAAGAGATTTACGTTTCATCAGTATCTGAAGACCTTTCTCGCTTATGTGACCCAATCGCTGATGCCATAGATGAGTACCTACTTCTTCCTTTTCTGACGCAACCGCTACTTCACTGACCTGAGTACTTCCTTTTAATCTATAAAGATTTCCAATCTTTTCTGCTTTCATAACAACTAGGGTGCCTTTAAAGACTTTTAGCACGCCATTCTGACCTGTAAACTTATAACCATCCGAATCCAACACTCCCAAAGAAATCAAAATTTTCTTCAAATCAGGTACATGTCTAACACTAGTTAATGTTCTAATTGTGTTATCATATATTTTAATCCTGATATCTCCCATCCCAACAATATGACATGATACATTAGTACCCATAAACATAGAACTGCCATTTACATTTTCATACGAAGTAAACCAATTTTTGTGTGGACACATGTGATGAGAAGCACCAGAGTCTAACAACCAGCTTTTTAAACCCTGAGAGACATTACATTCAGGTGAAGTTTCATCTATCATACATAATTCTTTAGCAGATAAAACTTCGTCTATCATACTTGAATCGACCTAATTTGCTTCCTTCTTTGGGTTATTAGATTCTTTTCGTTTCCAACAGTCTTTCTTCAAGTGTCAAATTTTATTGCAGTGCCAACATTTTTCCTTACACTTCTTTCCCTTTGATTTAGATCTGGAAGACCCCCTTTCTTTTTCTCCTCTTTCCTTTGACCGTCCTCTAGCTATCATGGCTTTTGATGCAATTATTTCAGTACTGGATTTCCTTCGTACTTCTTCAGACAAGAGAGCTCCCACAACTAATTCAAATTTCAAAGAATCAGTGGTGCTCAAGATGATTGAAGTTACGAAGTGGTCCCATGATTTGGGCAGAGAACACAACAAGGTTATAAATTTTTCTTCTTCCTAAATTTTAACTTCCATATCTGTTAATTGGCATATGAGTGTATTAAAAACATTCAAATGTTCTGCAACTTTTGAACCCTCCTTCATTCGAAGACTGTATAGTTGTCTTTTCAGATAAATTCTATTGGTTAACGACTTTGTCATATAGAGTTTTTCTAGTTTTTCCCATAAACCTGAAGCTGTACTCTCTTCAACAATGTTGAAGAGAACTTCATCCTCCAGACATAACCTGATGGTACTGAGAGCTCAGGCATCCAAGTCCTCCCAGTCCGAATCATTCATGGTTGCAGGCTTCTTAGTTGCCCCATCCAATGCCTTGTGAAACCTTTGTTGCACAAGTAGATCCCTAACTTTCAGTTTCCAAAGAGCAAAATTGCTCTTGCCAGTGAATTTCTCCACCTCGAATTTTGCATTTGACATCTTGGCCATTTTTTCCTACTAGGGTTTCAGTCTTTCAACTAAGGTTTATTTTTTTTGTTTCCCTTTCTTAAAAAAAAAAACTCTTTGTACTCAAAAAATAATTCCCCTTTTTCAAACAAATAAAAAAACAACCCTTCAACAAATTTTTCTTTCAAATTAATGTAAAAACCCTTGTTTTTCTTTGATTTTCTTCCCTCCAAATTCAAATTTCTGGAAAAAAAATAAAAATTCTTGGATTTCTTTGATTTCATTCCCTCCAAATTCAAATTTTTGGAAAAAAATTCTCTCAAATTTAGGAAAAATTACTCGGATCCACAAGCCAGGTCTCTGGCAGCACGCATCAGAGGGCACCCCAGTTCTTCTCGATGGGGACAGTGAGCAGCTTCCTTGACCAGCACCACAGGCAACTTCCTTGCACGACTGAGCCTTCATGCAGGCACCTTCACGCTCCTTACATAGAGACAACAACAGCTTCCTTGCTCCTTAAGCAGAGACAACAACAGCTTCCTGAGCCTTTACGCAAAGACAACAACAGCTTCCTAACCTTCACGCAAAGACAACAGAAGCTTCCTGAGCCTTCACGTAGAGACAATAGTAGCTTCCTGACCTTCACGCGGAGACAACAACAACCTTCATGCAGGCACTTTCACGCAGCAAAGGCAGGCCCTCAGAGAATACATGGCACCTTCACGCAGCAAAGGCAGGGACTCTCACGCAGAGATAGGCAACGTACTCCTCCTCAAACACAGAGAAAAAAAACACACCTCCCCACAGATAACACACGCAGAGGGACTTCTCCTCCTCAACGCAGATGGCCTCCTCACGCAATCAACGCAGAAAAAAACATGCCTTTGTGTGCTGTCACGCTCTGATCCAATGCAGGTTGCCCCCTTTTTTTTTCCTCCACAGGCATATTGCTCACTCAAACTCAACTAATTCGCTCCGACACCATTTGTAGTTCGAATAGGTGAATGAGTACAAAAAGAAGGCATTTGCAGTTATACATTGACCAAGAAAAGAATATAACTAACAGGAAAACTAAATACAAACACACAAGTAATAACACAGAATTTACGTGGTAAAACCATGACAAAGTGTTAAGGAAACATCCAAGGGGCAAGGGATTGGAATCTCTCTTCAATCAATAATGATTCTCCATACAATAGTTCGGGCATTCATCAGTTTTATATATAACCGATGTTTCAGTGTAAAACTAACTTGTTACTAATTAACATAATGAGTTACCCAAATTTACATAATTAGTTGTGAAACTTCCAACATCTCGGTCCGTACTATTATTTTTTCACACTCTCATTCATCTATGTATCTCTGTATTTTAGTTAAATTTTCACACTCTGATCTGATCTATCTCTCTGTATTTTAGTTTAGTTTTTTCACATCGAAATTTATGAATGAGGTGAGTATGCTTGCCCTTGCCGTTGTTGGTTCTAATTTATGTAATGTTATGTATGCAGGAGATGATTTTTCGTGGCACAGACACGACGGAGTGGGCCATGGCAGAACTGGTGCTGAATCCAGATGCCCAGAAGAAAGCTCAGGCAGAGTTGGACGCAGTAGTGGGGCGAGAGCGCAGCGTGAAGGATTCAGATATCCCTAACCTGCCCTACGTGCAGGCTGTGGTAAAGGAGGCGCTGCGAATGCATCCGCCTGGACCGCTCCTATCATGGGCGCGTCTCTCAACTGAAGATGTCAACATCAACGGAAGGTGTGTTCCGGCGGGCACGACCGCCATGGTGAATATGTGGTCGATTACTCACGACCCCAACATTTGGGAATCACCTCATGAGTTCCGTCCGGAGAGGTTTGTGGTGTCGGAAGGCGGGGAAGACGTGGATGTGAGGGGTAACGATCTGAGGCTTACTCCTTTTGGTGCTGGTCGTCGTGTGTGCCCGGGGAAGGCTCTGGGCCTTGCCACTGTTAACCTCTGGGTGGCCCAAGTTGCTCCATCATTTTGAATGGCTTCCTCATGCTGAACATCCGGTTGATCTGTCCGAGGTCCTGAAGCTGTCATGCGAAATGGCTCATCCTCTTCATTCTGTTCCCGTCATGCGGGTGCCTTTCGCTTTCATTGAATCCTCTGTCCCTGTCTCTGTCTAGTCAATTACACCTCACCTCACATCATGTTCTGTTGTTAGTATTACTAGGCTCTGTATTTCGATTGCAAGTGGTACACTCTCTGACCCATGGTTCGTCATAAGAAGAAGAGATTGAGATTGTGTGTTTTTGTGATGGATAGAACAACGATGGCGATTTTGATTTCGAATTATTGTAAGCTGTGTGTGTGTATGCTGCACATTAAGGTTAGGTTATCCGACGTGTGAGCATATTTGAGTTACCACCCATATCAATCTTGTCTTGCCGCTATTACTATGTTAAATAATTTCATACCTTTGTCCGATCCATGCAGAATTCTGTTAGCTTATTATTTTCTTTTCGTTTCGTTGGGTGAAGAGGTCCATCCAGATTGCAAAATCTAAGACGAGAGATCTATAAAATCTAAAACTACAATATAAGCATTGTAGCTACCCGGTTTCAGAGGAAAATTATGCTTTAAAACCATGGAAAAATACATACACTTACGCTTTCCCAAGAATCATGCAACTTCTTATAGCAGCACACATTTCATTTTCAGTCGTTTTTCTCTGCCATATTTTGTTTCGGTGATTGCCTTTGTAATCTGTATGGTCTCGTCGGAGGAGGATCCGTTGTTGCAGTTCTTCGTCAATGAAAAAATAAGCAATAAACGAACGAACAGGCGGCGAAGCGTTTCTCGGGACCTTAAATATGAGCGGTATCTACTATCAACACGTCTGCCAAGATCGATATGGCAGCGTCCACGGCTTCTTCTTTGACCCACATTCTCAACCGTACGAACACACAGATACGGGCATGGATCGGCCCGCTGCTAAAATATTGCTTCAGCCTATTGAATCCCGAAGCAGCTAAAACCAAAGCGGCCCACCACGGTTTGTTGTTTCTCCTTTAAAATAGAGACGAGTGCGGGAAAACGATTTACCATTATCCACATAAAGTGTGATTAGTAAAAGATGGTAGATTAAAACAATTTATCATTATCAACATAAAGTGTGATTAGTCAAAGATGGTAGATTAATTGGATTGATGAAGTCAAAATCTCCATCTAGCAAAACATAAAATGATTTAATGACATTGTTTAAATTTTTTTTTTCAACTTAGCATTATAGGTTACAACAATCTCAAAACATAATTTAGACAAGTAGGAACTAGTTTTCAAAATTTGTTAGGGTTGGTTTTTATTGTTGAAACACCCTCTTATATGGATATTTTGGTTAACTGTCTCTCACTGAGAGATCTTAAATATGATTGAAAATCTTTTGGGTTATACAATGAAGGAATCTCTCTTCAATGAATTTGCATAATAACAAAGCATCTATGATGATATAAATAGTCATTTCTAATTTCAATTGTCTTTTCATTTGCTTTGAGAGGAAGACAACATTGATTATGTAGAGTAGTATTCTTGTTGTTGTAAGTTTTCGAGGCTTTTCTAGTTATATCTCCCCTCAAATTTTCCCAAAATCCACCAGGCTTTTGTTAGACTTATAAGTTTTAGTGTTATCACATTGCCTTAGGGGTGCTAAATTCATCTATGCATTCAAAAATATATTTTAAACAAACGAATTTATAACATCATGTTAATTTTTTCCTAATCAATAGTTTGTAAATAATATTTAATATTAAGATACTAAAGGATTTACAACATTTTATATCAATAGATAATAAATTTATCAATATCACAAGATCAAGTCCATGACATCTTAGATAGATGGTGATAGGGTGCTCTGTTACGACACTCCTTCATATGAAGTCACCGGTGCTCCGTTACGACACCCCTTCATATGAAGTCACCGGTTCAATTTACCGCCCCAATAGGGGTGATATATTGGACATGATGAAGATGTAGTCCTCCCAAGTTTACAAAACAAAAATTATCACAAGATCAACATTTACAAAAATATAATATTACTAATAAAATCATTTAAAAAGATAATATTACCAATAAAATCATAATATATTGGATTGGAATTGGCCATCAAAAACTCATAACATATTAAAATATTCAAAATCTAACGAAAATATATTTATTTATATACACCAATAATTTATGTAAATTAAAACTATGCGAACCATAAATTTTGAAATACATGAAATTAAAGTTTGGTCAACAAAATTCTGTCACCAATGAAGTTCTAAGTAACCTCATGTCTAAAAAGTTCTAAGTAACCTCATGTCTAAAAAGTAATGACTATAATCTAAAGAGTAAATTCTAAAATTCTTAATGATAAATTTGAGCCAAACTATGCACTATTTTGAAGTTTGGCTCATTAGAATGGCGCAGTAACTGTAATCTGAGTAAATTTGAGATGCAGAGATAACTTTTCGTGAAACTATGCACTATTTTGAAGTCTTGCTCATTAGAATGGCTCTCTCAACTCCAAGAGTCTGAATTTTCTCTCGTTGAATGTTGTCAAACATTGTTGTGATTTAACGATTTAAATTATTTGGAACAATGGGGCAGTTTATTCTATTTCTAGGTTCCAATCTTAGAAGTTCACAATTCCTAGCTTGAGGAGGGCTGGAGGAATCGATACAGGTTCTTAAATTTTATTTGTATATATATATATATATATATATATATATATATATATATATATAAATGCTGAAAAGAAAAAGGTTGTTGAGTAGGTTGAAAATTGAAAACATTGTTATTGCTATTTTCTTTATATGAATTTTTATAAATTTGAATCTATTACTAAACGTAATAAAATAAAGGCCACCTTTGCCAATGGAAATGTTATTTGAACTTTAAAAATTAAAACTTAAACTAATAAATCTAATATATAAATAAAAGTAAATGTCAACATTAAATTAAAAGTTAAATATAACTTTCTGAAATGGAGGAGGCCAACTCGATGACATGACTAGGTTGAAGGTGGTGTGGACTTGACATCGGGATTCAGGTTTAGTTTGTTTTTTGTTTTCTCTAATTGATTAGTGGCTCAGTTGGCTTATTAGTTAGCACTCGTCAAATCATGGTTGAATGGTTGATTCAATTGGATGACTGGGTATCGGATTTTTTTATCATAACTCCTTGGTTTAAACCGAACCAACTAATTTGAGCCATATTTAGATGAAATTGGTATGAACTAATGGCTGGTTCGATTGAGTTATATCGGCTCAATCATTCTACAAATTATTAGTTGAATTTGAAATTTGAAAATAAAAATAAAAAATTTGTATATATAGATTGGACCAAAAAAAACTCAAAACTCAAGAAAGGGAAATGACATGGTCAACCATAGGTGTGATTTAGCAACCATTAGCAACCTTTGCAATCTATGTGTTCTCTATTTAATATTTTAACATGTTTTTGTTAAAGACACAATTTTTAATTCCACTGAATCACCCCAAACGTCATTGAGAGAAGGCAAATTGAGTATGTGATGAAGTAACTTTTCTATATGGGTCACATTTATAAAAATGATCATGTTAAATTCTTCTATAGTTCTGAGACCTCCCTCTGAATGCCCATATATAGCTCTTTCTCTAATATTCTTTCTGATTCCAAGGCTTTCTCCATTATCATAATGATAACACTATTGGTCTCTTTGTGTCCTAATTTCTTCCTTCTTGCAACAATCTTCTTTTTGAAGTAAGACCATTTTGTAAAATAGGGTAGATGAGTCGTTTCTTTTGGCATTAACATGCTCACCTACTTTTTATTTTTATTTGTTTATAGAGTGTGTATTCTTTGATAACTGAATCTCTCAGGTTTATTTTTGGCACACCATTATCTTTTGTATGATACTTTATGTTATGTAGTTTGACAAAAAAAGAAAGCTCTAAAGGCTTTGCAATTTGTTTAAAATAAATGAATTTTAAGGCCTTGGAACACTAAATGCTGAGAATGCATTTGTATTATGTAGTTCTCTAGCTCGTGGCTTAAGGCAGGTTTGTTAAAGTATTTCAGAAGTAATCTTCTTTATGCATAAATTTACATAGACCAAATACCATATTAAATGCAGAGAATAGCGGTGCACACACCCAACAACAAGAATTTCATAAGCATACCTTTTATTTCGAAGTTTATATACAAATATTATAAGATAATATAATTTAATAACAAAAAATGGAAACATCATTTTCATGTTTAGTGAGGAAGAAGCATAATGATTCTACTACCAATATCCTTTACTAATGGTTTTTAACATTGGTGGCTCTATTTCATATCTTCATGTTTTTGGATAGAGAAGAACACCTTCTCTTAACCACAGACATTTTGAACCTTGCAAACCAATGGAAAATGGATAGAAAAAGAAAAAGGATAGTATTTTTGTACCTCGTGACTTTTGGAGATCAATTTCATATTGGTTGCACCACGAAAGGTGTCAACGATATTCTTAATTAAGAGCCATACTGTTGACGTGATTACAAAAGAAAAATCTGAGAATATCATCAACAAAACTTAAATGAGTGAGGTGACTATTCTTACTAATCAAGACTCCATGGAAATCATTTGATCACTTTGCATTAGAGATAGCAGGATTGAGCCCTTCAACAATAAGTGAAAATAATTAAGAAAATAGTGGGAAACCTTGGTGCAGTAGGCTTGAGGAAATTTGAGCCTGAACCATGCATTGATGTTAGCGATCTAATCTATCAAGGTTCTGGTGGATAGTTAATGCATGTCCAAGAAACCTGGAAACTCAATCCAATGGTTTCATTGTTGTATTTATATGTACAATTTACATAATTCTTAATACAATTGAATTTATTTTCTAATATTTTGATTCCTACAACGGTATCAGAGCAGTGGTTTATCTGCCCTGTTAAATCACTTGAGCCACTAGTTTCATGGCCTTCATGGGCGCTCTGCTTTCCCCCTGCTCATACTTTTTCCCTCGTATAGTTTTGCTTCCACTACGCAAAGTTTGATTGTGGAGACTTACTGTGAGAAACTTTGCTCGTTTTCTCTCAAGGGTCAGAGCGTTTGCAAAACATTCCTTGTTGAAGAGCCATTTTGTGCGAAGAATCCGTGTTGCAATTTTTTGTTTGACAAGGAGGAGGTTTTGCACATTTCCTAGTTCTGTATTCACCGTGAAGGAGAAACGTTGTGCTGCATTGAAGTGGACCTACACAAGATGCCAAATTGTTGGACGTGCTTGAGGAGACATTTTTTTTATGTAGAGCAGAGCCTTTTCTATTTGGATGCAAAGTTGTTTTGCGTTGTCAAGGCCTGTGCTCTCCCCAACGGATGTAAGGAGAATAACAAATCTGTCTCTTTCCTGGTAAGTTGTTTCAAACTCATTCCATTGTGTGGCATCACATAAGCTCCATCCTAAAATAGAAAAGAGCACCTACGTTTACACCAAGAATAGCTCTAATTACCCTCATGTCTCGATTGACACAAAACCCTCCTTCCATCATGATTGACCAGGATTTGAGATCAAGTTGTTTGAAGTTACAGCAACTAGGTTCATTTTTGTGTGCTTCATCATCCGGTACAAGCTTCTGATGTAAAGCATTATAAATCGAAGGGGTCTTATTCACTAGTTTTTTGTCTAATAAAACAAATTCATCGCCATCAGTAGCATGAAAAACCAGTCCGTCTTTGGCGCTCCTACTGGACCTAGATTCTAAACCCCTCTTCCACTTTAGCCCATTTGATTTAGTGGTATCTGGGACACTCGGTTCATTCTTCAGAGTTGCGTGGAGAACACAAATTTTCATTTCAAAGATTTTTATTCAAAGAACTATAAGGCTTCAAATGCCAATATAGATTTTATTATGGTGAATTTAAGCATCTTGTTGTTTCTAGCTATGCACGGGAACCATATACAACTCTAAATTAATAAAACGATGCGAAGATGCTTGTTTTCAGCAAAGCACATCAATGCTGGCACTCTAGTGTAGTTAGTTGTTGTTTTTGTATATTTAGTTGCGTTGTGTTATTTTCTTTAGAGGAGTTGGGTACAGAGTCCATCTCAGAGGAGAAGCAAGAGTGGATAGCTTTCAAATGGATGAGATAAAGACCGTGTGACTATTGGCATTGTAGAATGGTGATTATGTGCATAAACAAGCAGAGTATGAAGGTTGGTTGGATTCCATTATGATGGTCAAAAGTCATATCATGGATGCAAGGCTTGTAGGTTTTCCCTTGGAGTGGTAAGAGATATTTGTTTCTCTGATAATAAAGTTGAATATTGAACGTTGTTAGTGTGGATAGTATGATGAAAATGAAAATTTGTTGTTAGTTATGCAAAGAATGTTAATTTTGATTTCATATTTACATGAAGAAGACGATTTCTAAGGAACCCCAATGTTTGTAAAATATTATTAAAGTGGTTTTCTATTAAGATATATAAAAGACGTCGTTTTGGTTGGAAAATTTAACCATACAAATTTAATGTTTGAGAGAGTTAATTTGGTATTACTTCTATGAACAACATTTTTATGTAGAACTTCAGGAGGATAGTTTATTGAAAGGATGAAGCTATTACAAAGGTGTCCATGAGTTTTTTCTATTGGGGTAATGGCATTTGATGGAGAAAAGTTATGTATGTGTCAAAGGAAATGGTGCCCTATTTTGAAGGCTTGAATTTTGGTCATGCTTGTTGGAGTTTTCTGAATTTCTATATTTTGTTTATCATATTTGACTACAAATTTTTGACGTTTAGGTGCCATCTATATCATCTATATTTTATTTCGTAAATTGTATTGTAAGTGGGTGCATTTTCGGTTGAACTCGACACTCTTGATTTTTTTATTGTAAACTGGCCAAACTTGAGCGAGTATTAGAGTTACTGAATACTCAAATCTTCATTGTTCATAACACATTCATAATACACTCTCTCTAACATACAAACTCGTTTACAAAATTTTCAGGAGAAGATTGTGTTTTGGAGCTTGAGTCACAACTACAATGAGATGAACCACAAAAGAAGAGTTGTAATTATGAACTGGTTCTTGTTTAGGACAAATCCTTGTTTGAGCTTGAATCCCATCAGTAATCGAAGATTGATTAAAGTAATGGTTTAAACTGTACTTCCCAAGACCTTGGGAAGAAGTTGTGAACAACAAGAATAGAACTGGTCTCATATAAAAAAGGATGGTATTTTGATATTCCAGAATATTCCAAGCTCATCCAGTTTTTCAGTGTTGAATTTCTTCAGGATGATCCATATTCACATGCTCCTGTTGCGCAACAACCACAGATTGTCAAATGCCAACATTGTGATCTAGTTGGCCATGTGAAAGATCAATGTTTTGATCTTCATTCCCTTGAGCATTGAGGTAAGCACGATCATAATTCAAACAAATGTTCCAGGAAAAAAATCTCCTATAAGAACGAAGATTCACCTTGGATGAATCACTTCTTGGTAATGGTGTTCAACAGTTAGGAAGTTATACTAGTCATACCATAGAATTTATTCTCGATTATTGACTAGTTTTGTAACAAAGATTTCGTCAACTTCTCAAAGGTATCTAACAAGGGGGAATTTATGGTAAGTTAGCATCTTCGAAGATTGATCATTCAAAGATTTATCAAGTGAGCCTGAGCCACAACTTGAACCTACTATCTTAGTGTACAACTAGAAATAACCATAGCCATATTTAGAGTTGTATCCAGAGACACAACAATTCCCATGAAAATAAATTTTTTATTGGTGGCATTCATTAAACCATTACCTGTAGAATATTTTGGTTTCTGCTACAGGTTTTGTTAGGGAGCACTTCCACCAGTAGAAGACTTCATCTTCTAGCAAGACTAGGAATTTTTTAAGGAATTGCTTTGATAGTTCTAGAGTTGGTGCTCATCTTTAAACCACCACTGGTTGAGACCTCGAGTTCTCCTACCTTTGGGTTTGTTTGTGGTTTTCTCTTAAAAACCATCATCTTAGAGAGCTTATTCAACCATTGGTTGTCATGCTTTTTTGCATTTTAGCTCTACTCTTTGATCCTCATATACACCCCTTCATATTAAGGGGGGGAATGTTAACCACCTAATCCGTCATGGTCCTGGTGGAAAGTTAATGCATGTCCAAGAAACCTAGAAACTAAATCCAACAGTTACATTGTTGTATTTATACGTAAATTTTACATAATTCTTAATAAAGTTGAATTCATTTTCAAATATTTCGATTACAAAAATTGAGACACCAAAATAGGAGGACATCATCATACCATAATTTAGTTTTAAAATGGCACACTAGCTCATATGTAGAAGCAACAAACTTAAATAAGTCCAAGAGAACCAATCATATGCCTCAGAAAGATCGATTTTGAGGATATCCATTTGTTTTGATCATGTGGATACCTTGTTGAGCATATCCAATTTCTTTATGAATTAACCTTCCTTAGAAAACCAAATTGTTGCAATAAAATCACCCTTGAGAGTAATGGTTTTAATCTTGTAATGATCGCCTTCACCTTGGTAATGATTTTGTATAAACTTTACAAAAGGAGATTAGCCAAAAATCATTAAAGTTGTTGGGGTAGTTTACCTTTGAGACAAGGGAGATGAGGGTGATGAATGAGGAGTTAAAAATTCTAGGCATATGCCCAATCTCGCGGATATGCTCCATGACTTGATGTTGATCCTCCCTGACCACAAAAAAATTAGTAAAAACTTTTGTGGTCTAGTCGTCCCATCTAGGATTTTCATTCTTTCCAGAATGGATAACACCAAGAAGTTCGTTTGTTGTCATAGATTGAAATAGATCATTATTCTCCTCATAATCAAGTAGCTTTCATAACATGCCTAGAATCGTGGCCATATCTCTAATATTTTCATGTTCTAGTTCCTTGAATAATTTTCCAAAATGGTAGATTTTATTCAAAATGGTTGACTCCAGTATCCCATGAAGAAATATGGAGTTGAAAATCACCATAATGTATAAGAGTTAGAAACCATGGAAAATATAGTAAATACAGGTAAGATTCTTTCAACATTGGGTAATTTTTAATACATCGAGAAAGATCTATAGATTTAAAGATTTTAGTGGACGTTTTAGAGCCATCAGCTAAGTCTATCTTTAAGACCGAGAAATGGTGGAGAGCATATAAATAATTAAAAGTGTGCGTAGAGAATCAGAAGCATCATTCAAAACCTAAATGTCCACCTAAAATTAAAAAAAAAAAATTATATAAAAAATATTATATTACACCCTAATTTTTTTTTATAAAAAATGTTATATTAGATACATAATAGTATTTATAAATGAATTAGTACGTGAATAAATTAATAAAATATAAATTATATATTATTATATTTATATAACTTAATATTATTATATAATACAATGATTATATATATATATATATATATATATATATATTAATTATTTTCTAGGTTATATTATAGTATATTAATAATATAATATATTCTAATAGATCTATTATATATTATATATAAAAAAGCTATTGGCATGTAAGTAGAAAGTTAATATTATGGTAGTCTATTAATTATATTATATATTGTATATTAGAAATAGGAATTGTTAAAAGATCACTAGGTTACCATCACTTTAGATCCAAACATTTTAGGTTAAAACTTCTTTTAGAATGCAAAATTTGAAAAAAAATTACATCCCTCTCATCTCTTTATAGATCTGAATGAATCTGTAATGGTTTTCTCTCTCTACACAGACATACACAATGTGTAATTTTTACACACAATGTGTAATCTCAACATTATTTGCATTTTATTTTTGAATACTATATAGAGTGCATAATTTAAACTTGCAAGTCCAAAAATTCTTTGCTGAATTTTAGCGAAAATTGACAAAAAAAAAAATACACTTAAAAAGGAACCAAAATGTAAAATAATGTAACATGTGCATTGATACATTTTACCTCTACATTGTTCATATTAAAATGGTTTTTTGTTATTAATATATTTTTAGGTATACTTAATATTACTTAATCTTGCATATTAAAGTATTTATTGATATACTATATGAAATTTATTATTATTTTGAACACTTTTAGATGTAACATATTAATTTTATATTAAAAAGGGAATGAATTACACATCTCCCTCTAATTAGAATAACTTGATATTTGTTATTTTACTTTTAGCTTTCAATTGTTTTATTTTTATTTTTATTTTTTTGAACATTGAATATTTTACTCTCTCTCTCTCTTTCTCTCTCTCGCGCTATATATATATATATATATATATATATATATATATATATATATATATATATATCCTATGTTGAAATGTTTTCGAAAAGTTACTATAAGGTTTAAACATCTTACTCACATTTTTTTTTACTTTTAATTACTTTATCTCTTTTAAAAGTTCATATGATATTATATTATGTCATGTGGACAATAAAATATTTTATTTATTTGGTACAGGTCTATACTTTCAAAAATTTTATATATGGCAGGCTAGGCCCAAAATGCCCCTTTAATACCCCAAGGCCAAGCTAGAACTACTATAGTCGAGCCTTTAACAATATATAACATCCCTTGTCAAAAATCCATGAAATAAAGTAAATAAAGGCAAAATAATAACAAAGGTCATGGGGCACATAATCCAAGCTTAATGTTGAGCAAAACATCCTAGTGTGGGTGTTCATTTGGTTTATTATAGGTAGGGAAATTCGCAAAGGAAATGACAAAGTGTTTGCAAAGGAAAGGTGGCATTAATTGACATTTTATTTATGAATATAAGGGAAATGAGGAGAAAATGAAGGTGAAAGGTCACAGGTTGCATGTGAGGAGGAAAATGAAGGAAAATAATGGAAAATGAAGAAAATAGAGGTCTCATTGATAAAAATTCTTCGGAGGATCAATTCACAACCTTTAGTCGGTTCAGTTTTGGATATCTCTCTCTATTCTCTTTACTCTCTCATACTCTTGGGAACTTAGAGAATTCTTAGAGCACTCTAGCATTGGAGGAAGGAAGGCAAAGGAAATACAAGAAAGAAAAGGGAAGTAAAGATCAAGAGAGGAAGAGCGAGATTACTTGCAGGTATCGAGTTGCATGTATGGTTTCCTTGCTAGTTTTCACATGCATGGTACATGCATGTGTGTTTTGGTTCTCTTCTTATCTTTGGCATGGGTTTTTCCAGGTGTGACAGTGGTTTTTAACCTTGCCTTTCCATTTCCGGATAGCCATGGTATGATGGGGTTCTCTTGTTTTGGTTGAGCTGGATTGCCTGATGGTTTTCGAAACTGAGTGGGGTAGTGCAAGGGGAGAACCACAAGCCTATGAATCCCTAGGCCGGTGAAGGTGGATTATGGTAAAGTCTGATTGTGTATGACCTTGTTAGGCCTAGGAATCCTCAACCGGTGAATGGCGAGATATACGATAAATCCTAGAGGGTGGAACCTCATTGGGCCTAGGAACCCTTGACTCGTGAATGGCGGGAAATATGTTAAATCCTAGAGGTGGAGATAGACAAATTCCTCACGGTTTAGGTTTAAAGATTTAGAGGCATCCATGCTTTTTTAGGGCCCAGTGATCTGATGGGATTGCGTTAAAGCCTAATTGTATTGATGATGGTTTCGGGCCTAGGAATCCCTCGGTGGTTATACGATAAAGCTCGAGGAAGCCTTGATTGGTTTTGTTGTGAGTCCCACATTCATGCTTGGAATATGGCATGGGGGTGATTAGTTGAAAGAAAGATTTGGTTCAACCTAATCTATGGTGGGGTGGTTCTTGGAAGTTCCTGCCTTGGTTGGCTTATACATACATTAATAAGAAATCATTTTCCTTTGGTATTTCATGTGTAAATGTACTTGTTAATATGTGGTTTTAATAGTTGTTCTATCATTGCTTTTTTTCTGGTTATAGGCATGGTTTTATGACAGATCTTAGTCATGGCTTTCATTATGTTTTGATTAGGAAATGAATGAATAATGAATGTATGACCTAATAAATGATAATGCAGTTATTGTGATAAGGCATAAATTCTTCTTGACGATTCTCAGATAAGTATGATACCCCTATACTCAAATCTCTGGTTATGACCTGTAGATGACATGTTTGTGATATGTTTGAAAAAATGTTTATAATGGATAGTAGGGCTCAGGTCAAGGCCTTGTACCAATGTTTGCATTAGTGGCTTTAATTAATTGTCATTTATCATTTCTGGAAGTTTCATGAAGTTCTAAGTAGAGGCCTGAGACTTGGCCCTAAAAAAGTGGCACAAAATCTGGGGTCGCTAGCTCAGAATTGCCTAAAGAAGGTCACAGTCCCATGCATGCCTTATTCTGGGAGTGACTGGAGGCTCTCAGTCGCATGCATGGATTGTCATGGGAGCGAATAGGGGACTAGCTCAAAAAAATGAGTTGTTGTCTTAGGGGTTGGGAACTTGGAAGGGTTGGTTGTCTCCTAAAGATTATATAGCTTACGAGAAAGGTTAGATTGTTTTGTTTTGTCGGTTCCACTTCCTTAATTGTACATGCGGAGTTGAATCACATCATGTAACTCTTTGTCACATGTTTACCCTAGTGGACCGGTTAGCTTGGGTAAATGTGGGAGGAGGCTGTTACAAAGTCATATCAGAGCTAGGTTCACCCCTTGGACTGGATGGACGGAATGTGTTGGTCATTCATACATGTGAGTTGCATTTGTGTTCTTTATTCTTGTGGTTTATTTGCTTGTTGTGTAGGCATGGTTGCAGTTGTTTCACCATGTGAAAGTAGATGGTGTTGTTGTTGGATGTATATGTTGTGAGTTCTTGTCAGTTATGCACTTGTTATGTATGTCAGTGTCTATACATCATTATACATACATTGACATGGTTATAGTTGTCGTGCATGAGGTCATGGTATGTGGTTGGTATAGTCATGCATGCTAATTGGATGATGGTTGAGATGATTTTTATATAATGCTATGATTATGTTTATACATGTATTGAGCTAATCTAGTTGATCTTGTAGATGAGATATCCTCCCCTGAACTATATTGAGGTATATTGATTATGTTATGTTTTGGTTTAAGTTGACATGATATACTTGAAGGAAGAAAATCAAAGAGGACTAGAAAGATGGTAGACTAAAATTCACAAGACTCTCCCTATGTATCATATGATCAGCATGGTGGTGGGCACTCTTCTGACTTAAGAGACACATTGGGAAGTTTGAAAGAAGAAATAAGAAGTATCAAAGCAAATAATGACATAATCATTCAGGCACAAGAGAAACAGGCAGAGGTTAATGTAGTCATCCCTCAGATCTTGTCAAACTTGTAGAGAGACGAACCACTTAGGCTCATGGATAGGGCAACATGACTAATTGAGCCTATGGTAGCAAGTCTCATGGTGGGAACATGTCACACAGAGATGACATGATTAGAGATGGTAGGTTCTTGGATACACCTGATAGGTAAGGCGGTGGACACAAGCTTTAATCTAGTTCTAGTTCAGACAGGTATCATGGTCATCATTGCTATCATCCTTATAGGAGGAGTGACTGGGGATATTTATGGGATGAGTTCAAGAAAGAAAATCCACCTACCTTTAATGGGTATTTGAAGAAGTCGGAGGATGTAGAGTCATGGCTACTCAATATGAAGAAGTTCTTTGAGTTGCATGATTACATGGAGAACATGAAGGCCAGAATAGGTATCTTCAGCCTAAAGGGAAAGTAGAAATTTGGTGGGAAGATGTGAAGCGGGTTAGAGACATCAGGACAAAATAGTTGAGTTGGCATGAGTTCAAGAGATATTTTAGGAAGAAGTACTTGTCACGGGAGGTACTACGATAAAAAATCCAAGGAATTATGTGAGCTAAAGATGGGATCGATGATAGATGAGGAGTATATGACTAAGTTCCTGGATTTATTGAGGTATGTATCGTATCTTAAGGATGAAAAAGCCAAAGTTCAGAATTTTTTCAATGGATTACCATTAGCGTTTAAATATCGAATTGAGTATGATGAGCCTAAGTCACTTGAAGAATTCATTACGAAACTGAAGCACTGTTGTGAGTAATAAATGTGCAAGACAGAGTCTCAACAAGGTTGGAAAGGGAAAGAGATAGTTAAAGCCAAATGGCAGCCAAAACAACCAAGACCTCGGGATGTAGGAGAGAAAGAAAATTTATCACCTTACAAGAAGTTTAATGGACCTCAGCCTAGAGAACAACAGAATAAAGGTGATGGTAAGAGAAGGTTATAGTGTTTGACATGTGGTAAGGATCATCTCAAGAGAGATTGTCCACAAAATCAGGGTGGTAGGCCTTAGATTTATAGTGCATAGGATGCGTAGAGAGTTGGGGATGGTGGGTAGAGCATTCCATGGATTTATGCAGTGCTGGATAATAAGCAGGCGAATCACCATTAATCTATTATCAAGATGGATGGTAAGATTTGGGATCAAGTTGTTTCTATTTTGATTGACCTTGGATCTAATTATAGTTATGTAAGCACTGACTTGGTGGATAAGTGAGGTTTGAATAAAGAAGTGTATGCCGAATCTTGGTTAGTGCATTCGGCTACAAGTACAAAGAAGAGAGTTCGTCATTTGGTAAGAGCTTATACATTCGAGTTGAATGGTATGCCTACCTTAGCACATTTGAATGTACTATTGTTGGGATCATATAGTATGCTTTTGGGTATGGACTGGTTGTATCTTCACATGACTAAGTTGGATTGTTATGACAAAGCTATTGAATTCTTGAATGACAATGGAGAACAAAAAATCTTGCAGGGTAGGAAGAAAGCTACATCATTTAGAATGGTGACAGTTATGTAGGAAAATGCAATCGCAGAAAACGGTGTGTGTTAATTGCAATGCATATTTTTAGTGATAAAGGTAAGGATGTAGAGAATGCAGAAGTTATGCAGAGGTACCTGATCTTGCATCCGTTTCAAGATGTGTTTTCGGTAGAGATTTCACAACTGTCACCTCGTAGAGAAGTGAACTTCTATATTGATTTGCTACTAGGGGTAACACCAACATCAAAGGCACCATAAGAGACGAGCACACCAGAGTTATTAGAGTTCAATTTGTAGTTGAAGGAAATGCTTGACAAGGGATACATCAGGCCAAGTGTATCCCCTTGGGGTGCATCAGTATTGTCTGCGAATAAGAAGGATGGTACTCTCAGGCTATGCATTGATTACGGGATGTTAAACAAGGTGACCATCAAGAACAGGTATCTGTTGTTGAGGATTGATGACTTGTTCAAATAGTTGAAACAAGCAACAGTGTTCTCGAAGATTGACTTTAGATCCGGATATCATTAGGTACGCATTAAAGAAGAGGACATCTACAAGATTGATTTACGGACAAGGTATGGGATTTATTAGTTTGTTATAGTTCTATTTGGTTTGACTAAAGCTCCAGCTACTTTCATGTGCTTGATGAATAATGTGTTTCATCCTTATCTAGACAAGTTTTCTGTTGTGTTCATTGATGATATATTGATATATTCTAAGAATGGGGAAGAGCATGTCGAACACTTAGCAAGAGTGTTGGGATTGCTAAGGGAGAATCAAACGTATGCCAAGATTAGAAAATGCAAATTTTTTTAGAAAGAGGTTCATTACTTGGGACTTGTTATTTCCTAGGAAGGCATATTAGTGGGTTCGGAAAATATAAGAGCAGTGATGGAGTGTTTGCCAATTTGTTATGAAAAATCTACGACTGCAGATAAAAGTATCTTCCCTATGCCTGGTGGAGTCACCTAAAACAACAAAAATACAACGGGACTAATGTTTTCCTTAAAAGTAAATAGGTAATGAGATGAAGCCTACCTGGAATTTGTCGTATGCTTCGCTCCTTCCTTATCTTGAATGCTCCAATCCTAGCTTCGATTGTTATTATTAGAACCTACACAGTGAGATAACACAATCAAACGATCCAAAAAATATATGTAGCATCATATAATCACTTTATTCAATAGATCAACATGGTAGTGAAATATATGACACCATAACATCATATATAGGAAAACAAAGAACTCTTTGCATTAACAGAAATGGAGTGAGTTACAAAAATGAAGAAGGTTTTGATCCAGTAAAAGCGCCCCTCCAAGTTCACTTGTCATTTCATTGTCACAAATTGCACCTCTAATCACCCTAATGAATGTAAAGATATCTCCCACATCATCAACATAAGGGTAGAATCACTTCCCAAAATCGAACAACAACCAACCAAATCCTTATGAAATGAGGTAAATATATAGGAAGGAGAGGTAGCTCATGAATTCTTATCCACTTACCAATCTAGGCTTGAGATCAAAATGTGATGGGAGGATAGCGCAAGGGATAAGATGGTGATTTCTCCAAGGTGGAATAAGACAGGATTCAAATTTTTATCCAAGGTAAGTGGTTGAAACAACCTCTAGAAGCTTCTAGAAGACGAAGCTTCAGATTTTTTATTATTTTTTCCTGAATTTCTAGAATCATCGCACCCCCATAGTTTTGGAGGGTGCACTGCATAACACCTTGAGAGAAGGAGAGACCGCACTGCAACACAATTTCTCAGTTATGCAGGGTTCCCTGGTCCTTAAAATCACTGAAATGAAGGAGTCAAGGGGAAAAACTCAGGGATTAGGGAGATTCATGCTTAGGGCTTTATGCAAGAACTATGATAATATGTTGAAGGATGTGAATTGATCCTGTTTGAAGGCCTATTGACCAGATGCGACAAAATGGCCTATAACACTAGGTATGGGCATTGTGAGTTTATTGTAGTTCCATTTGGTTTGACTAATTCTCCAACTACTTTCATGTGCTTGATGAATAGTGTGTTTCATCCTTATCTGGCCAAGTTTTTCATTGTGTTCATTGATGACATATTGATATATTCTAAGAATGAGGAAGAGCATGTTGAACACTTAGCAACAATGTTGAAATTGCTAAGAGAGAATCAATTGCATGCAAAGCTTAGTAAATGAAATTTATTTAACACAAAAGTACATTACTTGGGGCATATTGTTTCCATGGAAGGCATAACAATGGATTCAAAAAAGATAAGAGCGATCATGGAGTGACCCGTTCCTAGAAACATGGACGAGGTAAGATCATTTATGGATCTAGTAGGTTATTATAGGATGTTCATCTAGAACTTCTCTTGGATTACATATCCTATTACGTCACTGCAAAGGCAAGGTAAGATATTTGAATGGACCGAGGAATGTGCAACAAGATTCAAGCAATTAAAGCAATTGTTGACAAACACTTCAGTTCTAAAGATTGAAAATCCAGACAAGGAGTTTGCGGTGTGTACAAATGCCTGCAAGAGAGGACTTGGTGGAGTCTTAATATAGGAAGGACATGTAGTGTGTTATGAGTCACAGAAGTTGAATGAGCACGAGCATAAATATTTGACTCATGATCTTGAGTTGGCAATGATTAGTCATGCATTGAAGATGTGGAGGCACTATCTTCTTGGCAAGAGGTTTGTATTAATGAGCAATGGTGGTGGATTGAGGTATCTGTTTCACCAATCGAATATGAATTTCAGGGAAGCTAGATGGTTGGCCATGATTAGTGAGTTTGATTTTAAGATCCGATACATTAAGGGATAGGAAAACAGGGTTGTAGATGTTCTTAGTGGGAGAGTGTAGGTGAATCATATAACAACTATGAGTTATTATGGGACATATTTACAGGATCAGATCTCACAGGAAGGACAACAGGATGACAGGTACATGGATCTTAGGCAGAGGTTACAACATGGCACAAGTAATCAGGATGTTGACTATCATTTCATAATGGATGGTTTGGTCAAATTTAGGGACAAGATCTATGTTCTGAATGAAAGTGAGCTCAAGAAGACTATATTGCGAGAATTCCATGCAAAACCGTACTCAAGGCACCCAAGATACCAGAAGACATTGACAACAGTGAAAACATTTTATTATTCTTTGAATCTAAAGAAGGAAGTGGCGGAGTTTGTAGCTAGATGCTTGGATCGACAACAGGTAAAAGAAAAATGTAAGCACACAGGTGGATTACTGTAGTCGATTCCGATTCCAGAGTGGAAATGGGAGGTCATTTCCATGGATTTCATCACATGTTTTCCAAGGAAATCTAGACAACATTATTCCATCATGGTTGTGGTGGACATGTTCAAAATTATAATTAACGTGGAAAAATTTACATTTAGATGAAGCTTATGGAAAACTAACCTATTTATGATACAGGAGATCTCTTCACGTTGAAAATGAAATTATAAAAACTTTATATGAATTTGTTATTTTCAAAGACAATTAACTTGGAAGGGAAATAAAAATAACATTAATATTTTATACTTGTATTTTTTTACTATATTTTAATTTAATGTAATATATAAATTTATATCATAAAACATCTATTTATTAATAATATGTTGGAAAAGTAAAAAATATAATCCTTAAAATAAGTATTTGATATAAATTTTAGTTTTTATCTTTAATTATTAAAGCAGTTGTCTATAATGCGATTTTTTGGAAGCCTTTCCGGTGGGTTTTTCCGGTCAAAATCCGGCCGCAATTTATTGGAATCGCAAGTTTGATAGCTATTTTTTGCACAATCAAAGCGTCCCAAGGGTTTTTCAGGGCACTGAATCCAAATATGCAGTTAAAAAACCATTTTAACTGCAACAAATCAAGATTTAACCTCAATTTCTTCCACCGGATTCTGTCACCGGAATCTCCAAAAAGTCGCATTATAGACAACTCCATTATTAAATAAGAATATTTTATAGATAATTATTAACATTTAATTTTTCAATTTTCAATTTTTTTTTGAACAAAAATATCTCTCCATATAAATATTATTAATTTTTACTTAATAAAATCCATCTTAATATTTAAAAAACAATTAAAAGTGAATCATTCTCTTAATAATATTAAAATATTGTTTACCCTTAATATTTATATAATTAAAATAATTTCTTAAAATATTTAGCAATTTAGTATATTTATAAATGTTATTACATTGATTTGATAATATATTATTTTATATAATAAAATTTACTCTACAATTTCTCTTGCTTGGTAAAAATAAAGAGTGCACTCAAATCTGCATATTCTAAAAGGAAACATAGTACATAGTGTACTATGTTGATTGTTTAGTACATAGTGTACTAAAATGATTCACTAATGTATTTTTGTATATAATAAAATTTGTTTTTTTTTCTTAACATTGTAATAAAATTTGCTATTTCTTTTTTTCAATTTTTAATATTATCTATGTATACATATTAAAAATAGAAAAGATAAAAATATTTAAAAATTAGAAAGGAAAATATATGATTAATCAAATTAATTATAATTTATTAATGAAAAGAAGATTATATAGATGATAAAATTTATTTAATCCTAATTTTGTTTAATTATTAATTTTCAACATTTACTTTCAGGGGGCTTTTTTGACCTGAAATTCATGGAAATTCAGGGCATATTTTTAGAAAATCCAGCAAAGCTTTTTGTAAATTTAAGTTGTTTATATTGGTTAAAGATCAAAATTTTAGGTGTCCCAGAGATTTTTGATGGTGCTTAATCCATTTCCACCATCAAATTCAAATATTGTCTCTACAAGATTTTTTGAATTTTTTTTGTCTAGATTCTGACCACTTTTGGCCTTCCAGGGAGGAACTCCGCCTTGGTAGACACTCAGTGTTTTTCATTCTGTAAAAAATCTAGTTGTCATTTACGGAGAGAATAAATTTGAACTTTGTAATCTATGCGATTCAAATACCCCAGAAATTTAAAAGTAGATCAGTCGTTTTAAGCATACCACAATTTCGTATCGGCAATTATTTTGTGTCTGAATCTAATGTTTTTGTTTTCCAAAAATTTGCCAGTGAGTTTTTGAATGGTTTTTTTTAATGTTGGCAATAGGGTCAAGGCCATAGAAAAAATCCATCCTAAAAACTCAAATCACCAAAATCTTCCCAAAATTGAACCAATTGCATTAACCAAGTGCATGTGCGTCCACTTCGAATTCCAATGGATGAATGGTATCGACTTAATAAAGGTTTCAACCAAGTGCATGTGCGTCCACTTCCAATTCCAACGGATGAATGTTATCGACTTAATAAATGTTTCGGGATCTGCCTTTTACGGTTACCGGCTTTTCCCTCTCTTCCCGTGGAATCGAACCCTTGGAGCTATAAATCCGCTTCAACCCCTCCACATTCTATGCGCTCATATCTCTCTCTGGCTTCTTGCTGCTGCTTAGTTTTTGTATTTGCCATCCATTTCTGAGATGGAGAATCACGGGAGCTCTGCAGGAGGCGGGTGGTGGCTCTATTTCCTCCTCTTTAGAAATGGTTGCAGTCGTTTCTCGTTGGACTCCGACGATGTTTGTGGGTGGCGTCAGTGGCATCTTTATATTGCACTGCTTATTGCTGCTGTATCTGCTGTTTTGGCCTTCTGGTTGATCCCGGGAGGCTGTGCGTGGGCGGGGAGACGCAGGAGGTCGGGCGGCGTACCCATTCCTGGTCCCAAACGATGGCCCATCATCGGAAGTCTGCTAGACATGAGCATCGGTCTTGCTCACCGCAAGCTCGAATATCTGGCTCATCTTCATGGCGCCAAGAAGCTTATGGCCTTTAGCTTAGGCTCCACGCCCGCCGTTATTACATCGGATCCTGAAGTGGCCCGGGAGCTGCTCAACTCTCCTCATTTCGCCAACAGACCCCTCAAGCAATCTGCGCAGCAGTTATTGTTTGGGCGGGCCATTGGCTTTGCGCCCAATGGGGACTACTGGAGGCTGCTCAGGAGAATTTCTTCCGCGCATCTTTTCGCTCCGCGCAGAATCGCTGCTCACGAGCCTGGTCGCCAGGCCGATGCTCTCGGAATGCTTCTTGATATTCAGAAGGAATGTCAGTCCAGCGGTGTTGTTAGGGTTCGACGACACCTGCAAGGAGCTGCGCTGAGCAATATCATGGGCAGCGTGTTTGGAAGGAGGTTCGATATGTCATGTACTTCTACTTGTGAAGAAGTGAAGGAGGTGCGGGAGATGGTGGATGAGGGTTTCGAGCTGTTGGGAGCGTTCAACTGGGCGGATCATCTACCATGGCTGCGACCGCTGGACCCTCTTCGAATCCATGGTCGTTGCGCCCGCCTTGTGCCGCGTGTGAGAGCTTTCGTTAGAAATATCATCGAAGAGCACCGACGTGCAGAGCGGAACAGCGAAACGGGTGATCAATCCGATTTTGTTGACGTTCTGCTGTCGTTGCATGGAGAAGATAAGCTAGATGAGGAGGATATGATCGCTGTTCTCTGGGTCCGTACTATTAGTTTTTTCACACTCTCATCTTCTATGTATCTCTGTGTTTTAGTTTAGTTTTTTCACCACACTCTCATCTGATCTATCTCTCCGTATTTTAGTTTAGTTTAGTTTTTTCACACCGAAACTTATGAATGAGGTGAGTTTGCTTGCCCTTGCCTTTGGGGAGGGGCATTAACTAAGTTTGGTTCTAATTTATGTAATGTTATGTATGCAGGAGATGATTTTTCGTGGCACAGACACGACGGCTCTGCTGACGGAGTGGGCCATGGCAGAACTGGTGCTGAATCCAGATGCCCAGAAGAAAGCTCAGGCAGAGTTGGACGCTGTAGTGGGGCGAGACCGCAGCGTGAATGATTCGGATATCCCTAAGCTGCCGTACCTCCAAGCTGTGGTAAAGGAAGCGCTGCGAATGCATCCGCCTGGACCGCTGCTATCATGGGCGCGGCTCTCGACTGAAGATGTCAACATCAACGGAATGTGTGTTCCGGCGGGCACGACGGCCATGGTGAATATGTGGGCGATTACTCACGACCCCAACATTTGGGAATCACCTCATGAGTTCCGTCCGGAGAGGTTTGTGGTGTCGGAAGGCGGGGAAGACGTGGATGTGAGGGGTAACGATCTGAGGCTTGCTCCTTTTGGTGCTGGTCGTCGTGTGTGCCCGGGGAAGGCTCTGGGCCTTGCCACTGTTAACCTCTGGGTGGCCAAGTTGCTCCATCATTTTGAATGGCTTCCTCATGCTGAACATCCGGTTGATCTGTCCGAGGTCCTGAAGCTGTCATGCGAAATGGCTCATCCTCTTCATTCTGTTCCCGTCATGCGGGTGCCTTTCGCTTTCATTAAATCCTCTGTCCCTGTCTCTGTCTAGGCAATTACACCTCACCTCACCTCATGTTCTGTTTGTCAGTATTACTAGGCTCTGTATTTCGATTGCAAGTGGTACACTCTCTGACCCATCGTCATAAGAAGAGATTGTGTGTTTTTGTGATGGATAGAACAACGATGGTGATTTTGATTTCGAATTATTGTAAGCAGTGTGTGTGTATGCTGCACATTAAGGTTAGGTTATCCGACGTGTGAACATATTTCGACAATAAAGATGTCCTTCATGGGTGCTCTGCTTTCCCCCTGCTCATAGTTTTTCGCTCATATAGTTTTGCTTCCACTACGCAAAGTTTGATTGCGAAGACTTACTATGAGAAACTTTTCTCTTTTTCTCTCAAGGATCGGAGCGTTTTCAAAACATTCCTTGTTGAAGAGCCATTTTTTGTTAAGAATCCATGTTGCAATTTTTTGTTTGACAAGGAGGAGGTTTTGCACATTTCCTAGTTCTGTATTCACCGTGAAGGAGACGCGTTGTGCTGTGTTGAAGTGGACCTGCACAAGATGCCAAATTGCTGGATGTGCTTAAGGAGACATTTCTTTTATGTAGAGCAGAGCCTTTTCTATTTGGATGCAGAGTTGTTTTGCATTGTCAAGGCCTGTGCTCTCCCCAACGGATGTAAGGAGAATAACAAATCTGCCTCTTTCCTGGTAAGTTGTTTCAAACTCATTCCATTGTGTGGCATCACATAAGCTCCATCCTAAAATAGAAAAGAGCACCTACGTTTACACCAAGAATAGCTCTAATTACCCTCGTGTCTTGATTGACACAAAACCCTCCTTCCATCATGATTGACCAGGATTTGAGATCAAGTTGTTTGAAGTTACTGCAGCTAGGTTCATTTTTGTGTGCTTCATCATCCGGTACAAGCTTCTGATGTAAAGCATTATAAATCGAAAGGGTCTTATTCACTAGTTTTTTGTCTAATAACATTGCCATCAGTAGCATGAAAAACCAATGCGCCTTTGGCGCTCCTACTGGACCTAGATTCTAAACCCCTCTTCCACTTTGGCCCATTTGATTCAGTGGTATCTAGGACACTCGGTTCATTCTTCAGAGTTGCGTGGAGAGCAAAAATTTTCATTTCAAAGATTTTTATTCAAATAACTTTAAGGCTTCAAATGCCAATATAGATTTTATTATGGTGAATTTAAGCATCTTGTTGTTTCTAGCTATGCACGGGAACCATTTACAACTCTAAATTAATAAAATGATGCGAAGATGCTTGTTTTCAGCAGAGCACATCAATGCTAGCACTCTAATGTAGTTAGTTTTTCTTTTTTGTATATTTAGTTGCATTGTGTTGTTTTGCTTAGAGGAGGAGTTGGGTACAGAGTCCATCTGAGAGGAGAAGCAAGAGTGCATAGCTTTCAAATGGATGAGATAAAGACCGTGTGACTATTGGCATTGTAGAATGGTGATTATGTGCATAAACGAGCAGAGTATGAAGGTTGGTTGGATTCCATTATGATGGTCAAAAGTCATATCATGGACGCAAGGCTTGTAGGTTTTCCCTTGGAGTGGTAAGAGATATCTGTTTCTCTGATAATAAAGTTGAATACTGAACGTCGTTAGTGTGGATAGTATGATGAAAATGAAAAATTGTTGTTAGTTATGCCAGGAATGTTAATTTTGATTTCATATTGACATGAAGAAGACGATTTCTAAAGAATGCCCCAATGTTCGTAAAATATGATTAAAGTGGTTTTCTATTAAGATATATAAAAGATGTTGTTTTGGTTGGAAAAGTTAACCATACAAATTTAATGTTTAATGTTTGAGAGAGTTAATTTGATATTACTTCTATGAACAACATTTTTATGTAGAACTTTAGGAGGATAGTTTATTGAAAGGATGGTGTTACAAAGGTGTCCATGAGTTTTTTGTTAGGGGTAATGGCATTTGATGGAGAAAAGTTATGTATGTGTCAAAGGAAATGGTGCCCTATTTTGAAGGCTTGAATTTTGGTCATGCTTGTTGGAGGTTTCTGAATTTCTATATTTTGTTTATCATATTTGACTACAAATTTTTGATCTTTAGGTGCCATCTATATCATCTATATTTTATTTTGTAAATTGTATTGTGGGTGGGTGCATTTTCGGTTGAACTTGACACCCTTTATTTTTTTTATTGTAAACTGGCCAAACTTGAGCGAGTGTTAGAGTTACTGAATACTCAAATCTCCATTGTTCATAACACATCCATAATACACTCTCTCTAACATACAAACTTGTTTACAAAATTTTCAGGACAAGATTGTGTTTTTGGAGCTTGAGTCATAACTACAACGAGATGAACCACAAAAGAAGAGTTGTAATTATGAATTGGTTCTTGTTCAGGACAAATCCTTGTTTGAGCTTGAATCCCATCAACAATCGAAGATTGATTAAAATAATGGAGTCATTTCAGGAGCAGATTTGCAAGTAGATGTAAAGGTTTAACCTGTACTTCCCAAGACCTTCATCAGACCTTGGGAAGAAGTTGTGAACAACAAGAATAGAACTGGTCTCGCATATAAAAAGGGTGGTATTTTCATATTCCAGAATATTCCAAGCTCATCCAGTTTTTCAGTGCTGGATTTCTTCAGGATGATCCATCTTCACATGCTCCTATTTCACAACAACCACAGATTGTCAAATGCCAACATTGTGATCGAGTTGGCCATGTGAAAGATCAATGTTTTGATCTTCATTCTCTTGAGAATTGAGGTAAGTGCGATCATAATTCAAACAAATGTTCCAGGAAAAAAAAATCCTGCAAGAACGAATATTCACCTTGGATGAATCACTTCTTGGTAATGGTGTTCAACAGTCAGGAAGTTATACTAGTTATACCATAGAATTTATTCTTGATTATTAACTAGTTTTGCAACAAAGATTTCATCATCTTCTCAAAGGTATCTGATAGGGGTGAATTTATGATAAGTTAGCATCTTCGAAGATTGATCATTCAAAGATTTATCAAGTGAGCCAGAGCCACAACCTGAACCTACTATCTTAGCATACAACTAGAGATAACCATAGCCATATTTAGAGTTGTATCTAGAGACACAACAATTCCCATGAAAATATTTTTTTTATTGGTGGCATTTGTTAAACCATACCTGCAGAAGATTTTGGTTTCTGCTACAGGTTTTCTTAAGGAGCACTTCCATCAGTAGAAGACTTCATCTTCTAGCAAGACTAGGAATTGTTTAAGGAATTGCTTTGATAGTTCTAGAGTTGGTGCTCATCTTTAAACCACCACTGGTTGAGACCTCGATCTCTCCTACCTTTGGGATTATTTGTGGTTTTCTCTTAAAAACCATCATTTTAGAGAGCTTATTCAACCATTGGTTGTCCTGCATTTTTGCATTTTAGCTCTCTTCTTTGATCCTCATATACACCCCTTCATATTAGGGGGGGAATGTTAGCCACCTAATTTGTCATGGTTATGGTGGAAAGTTAATGCTTTCCAAGAAACCTGGAAACTAAATCCAATAGTTACATTGTTGTATTTATATGTAAAATTTACATAATTCTTAATATAGTTGAATTCATTTTCCAATATTGCGATTACAAAAATTGAGACACCAAAAGAGGAGGACATCATCAGACCATAATTTAGTTTTAAAATGGTACACTAGTTCATATGTAGAATTAACAACCTTAGATAAGTCCAAGAGAACTAATCATATGCCTCAGTAAGATCAATTTTGAGGATTTATATTTGTTTTGATCATGTGGATACCTCATTCCAATTGCTTTATGAATTAACATACCTTATAAAACCAAATTGTTGCAATAAAATCACCCTTGAGAGCAATGGTTTTAGTCTCGTAATGATCACCTTCACCTTGGTAATAAAATTGTATAAACTATTACAAAAGTAGATTAGTAAAAAATCATTAAAGTTGTTGGGATAGTTTACCTTTGAGATGAGGGAGATGAGGGTGATGAATGGGGAGTTAAAAATGCTAGGCATATGCCCAAGCTCGTGGATATGCTCCATGACTTGATGATGATCCTCCCTAACCAAAAAAAATTAGTAAAACTTTTGTTGTCTAGTCGTCTCGTCTAGGATTTTCATTCTTTCCAGAATGGATAACACCAAGAATTTTGTCTATTGTCATAGATTGAAATAGATCATTACTCTCCTCATCATCGAGTAGCTTTCATAACATGGCTAGAATCGAGACCATATCTCTAATATTTTCATGTTCTAGTTCCTTGAATAATTTTCCAAAATGGTACATTTTATTCAAAATGGTTGACTCCAGTATCCCATGAAGAAATATGGAGTTAAAAATCACCATAATGTATAAGAGTGAGAGACCATGGAAAATATAGTAAATGCAGGTAAGATTCTTTCAACATTGGGTAATTTTTAATACATCGAGAAAGATCTATAGATTTAAAGATTTTAGTTGATGTTTTAGAGCCATCAGCAAAGTCTATCTTTAAGACTGAGAAACGGTGGAGAGCATATAAATAATTAAATAGTGTGCGCAGAGAATTAGAAGCATCATTCAAAACTGAAATGTCCACCTGAAATTAATATATATATATATATATATATATATATATATATATATATATTATTTTGTAGGTTATATTATAGTATATTAATAATATTCTAATAGATCTATTATATATTATATATAAAAAACTATTGGTATGTAAGTAGAAAGTTAATATTATGGTAGTCTATTAATTATATTATATATTAGATATTAGAAATAGGAATTGTTAAAAGATCACTAGGTTACCATCACTATAGATCCAAACATTTTAGGTGAAAACTTCTTTTAGAATGCAAAATTTGAAAAAAAATTGCATCCCTCTCATCCCTTTATAGATATGAATGAATCTATAATGGTTCTCTCTCTACACAAACATACATAGTGTGTAATTTTTACACACAATGTGTAATCTCAACATTATTTACATTTTATTTTTGAATACTATATAGAGTGCATAATTTAAACTTGCAAGTCCAAAAAATCTTTGTTGGATTTTAACGAAAATTGACAAAAAAAATTACACTTAAAAATGAACCAAAACGTAAAATAATGTAACATATGCATTGAGGCATTTTATCTCTACATTGTTCATATTAAAATGGTTTTTTGTTATTAATATATTTTTAGGTATACTTCAATATTGCTTAATATTGCATATTAAAGTATTTATTGATACACCATATGAAACTTATTATTATTATGAACACTTTTAGTTGTAACATATTAATTTTATATTAAGAAGGGAATGAATTACACAACTCCTCTAATTAGAAAAACTTGATATTTTTTATTTTACTTTTAACTTTGAATTGTTTTATTTTTATTTTTATTTTTTTGAACATTGAATATTTTACTCTCTCTCTCTCTCCATATATATATATATATATATATATCCTATGTTGAAATGTTTTTGAAAAGTTACTATAAGGTTTAAACATCTTACTCACATTTTTTTTTTACTTTTAATTACTTTATCTCTTTTAAAAGTTCATATGATATTATATTATGTCATGTGGACAATAAAATATTTTATTTATTTGGTGCAGGTCTATGCTTTCAAAATGTTTATATATGGCAGGCTAGGCCCAAAATGCCCCAAGGCCAAGCTAGAACTACTATAGTTGAGCCTTTAACAACATGTAACATCCCTTGTCAAAATTCCATGAAATAAAGTAAATAAAGGCAAAATAATAGCAAAGGTCATGGGACACATAATCCAAGCTTAATGTTAAGCAAAACATCCTTGTGTGGGTGTTCATTTGGTTTATTATGGCTAGGGAAATTGGCAAAGGTAATGACAAAGTGTTTGCAAAGGAAAAGTGGCATTAATTGGCATTTTATTTATGAATATAAGAGAAATTAGGAGAAAATGAGGGTGAAAGGTCATAGGTTGCATGTGAGGAGGAAAATGGAGAAAAATAATGGAAAATGAAGAAAGTAGAGGTTTGAGTGATAAAAATGCTTCGGAGGATCAATTCAAAACCTTTAGTCGGTTCAGTTTTGGAGATCTCTCTCTATTCTCTTTACTCTCTAATACCCTTGGGCACTTAGAGAATTCTTAGAGCACTCTAGGATTGGAGGAAGGAAGGCAAAGGAAAGACAAAAAAGAAAAGGGAAGTAAAGATCAAGAAAGGAAGAGCGAGATTACTTGCGGGTATCAAGTTGCATGTATGGTTTCCTTGCTAGTTTTTGTATGCATGGTACATGCATGTGCGTTTTGGTTCTCTTCTTATCTTTGGCATGGGTTTTGCCAGGTGTGACAGTGGTTTTTGTTAGCACTCCATGAAACTCTCCTAGGTTGTAGCTCCGAGATGCCTGGAAACATATAAATCTTCAATATCGTTCTCTAAACTAATGGAATGGATTAGGGTTTGGATCAGGTCAGATGCCTGTTTCAACTCCGTTTTCACTCAAGACATGCATGAACACCCTTAGCTTGACAAGGTTTTCGACCACTAATGCTCAATAGTTTATAGATTCAATGCATAGATGGAGAATCCTGACTGTACCAGCAGATACATACATAAACACATATGAATGGCTAGCTACAGAAAGTAAATGAAGCTTACAAATCTAATTTATCAACGTAGAGATAAGATGACAGTTATCTGGCATTCGACACAGAAGAAAACATGAATAACCTATTCAAGTGCAAGCTTAGAACAAAGGAGAAGATGGCGATTGAACATGTAACAACAAAAGAAGCTTGTATTACTAGAATGAAGATGAGACGTTGGGAGGAATAGAGTATCCACAGTCTCCAAAAGTTGAACCCCTCTTCCTTCGAACTTTCAGCCATTTATAGGCTCTTTACAATACTCTTGAACTCTCTGAGGCTCAAGATGTCTTAATCTATCTCATCTGTCTTATAACTACTTAATGTTGTAACTAGACAAACATGAGCTGAGAGAGCTCTATTTCTAACAAACATGGTTATCAAATTCTAGTAATTTCACCGCACTGTCAAGTGGTTCACTCGTGCCAACGATGTTCCATGATCATTTTTGTTGGTTCGGCTGCATCGTGCTGTTGTTTTTTCCTTTTTCGACCATGCATTCTATAATTTCAGTTCACTGTCCGACTATCAAAAACACTAACGAAGCCAACAAATTTCCTCCCTGGGTGACTGGTGGGAAGTGGGGTATAGGGGTCGTTGGATGGTGTGGATCGACGGTCGAGATGTTGGTCAGGTGGCAGAGATCGATCTGATCGGAGATCGGAGAATGGTCCGGCTGTGGGTTTTCCCATGTTTTCATTTGTATTGCGATAATTGTATGGTCCCGGGTTTTTAAAGGCTTATGGCCAAAGCGGAGCAAGAGGAGACATGGACCATCAGATCTAAAACAGGGGACATTTCCGTTAAAATAGTAGCACTGCAACTCAGGGCTAACACTGGCTCCTTCTGTGGATGAAAGCCTCCCTGTGAGGTTTCAAAAACTGCAAACTACTGCCTTTCCAGTAACAACCAAAACAAACTTATCTCCTAGTGTTCCATTGGGCATGGAGTTTATTTGCATAGAAAACAAAAAACTAAAAAAACCTATTACAATATTAAGGCCTTAAAGCCTCATATGAAGTAAAGTTTCAAAAACCGCCCATTGACTGGGCCATCAAAAACACCTTCCCCCTCCAAATTACACAGAGTGAAAGTATTATTCATATGAACTTGAGCAATGACAAACAATCCTGCCCATAAGGCATCAAATTTACCATAGTTTCCCTTCTTTTCCTTCAATGCATCCCATTTGAGAACCCAGTTACCAACCTGAAAACTATCCATTTCTGCCTTTCTATCAAAGGTTTCTTTGATCTTCTTCTGATGATTTCTTGAATTCTCAACCAGTTGTTCTCTGATCTATTGTAATTCAACCAAGTTACTAATTATCCTCGCCATGTTGTTCTCTTCATCCTGTTCTTCTTGCAAGAATTTGGCCGCAGGGAGAATCAGTTGGATAGGAAAAACAACATCAGTGCCACAAACTAGCTTAAATGGAGAATTTCCTATGGACTTCTTGTTGGTAACTCTATCAGCCCATAGTGAAAATTTCAACTTGGAATCCCAATTCTTTTTGTTGTCCTCTAGCAATTTTTTTATTATCCTTACAAGACTCTTGTTAGATGATTCTGCCAGGCCATTGCCCTGAGGATAATATGAGGTAGAATGCACCAATTGAATGCCCGTGGATTCACACATGTCCACCAATTCTTCTACCCTGAAAGTTGTTGCATTATCAGTGACTAGTTTGGTTGGGCAACCAAATCTAGTGAAAATATTCTCATTCAAGAACTTTATGATAACCTGATGATTAGAATTTTTAGTGGGTATAGCCTCAATCCATTTGGTGAAATAATCAATGGCTACCAAGATCCATTTGTGATGGCCACTGGAATGTGGATTGATCTCACCTATGAAGTCCAAGCCCCACTGCTGGAAGGGACCATTAGCGTGTACTGGCTTCAAGGGCAGAGATTTTAGCTGTTGTCTTCCTGCAAACCTTTGACATTTGTCACAAGACTTCACAAAAGAAAACACATCAGAGAACAGAGTAGGCCAATAATACCCAACTCTTAGGATCTTGTGGGCTGTGGTTTTCCAATAATGATGCCCTCCACAGATGCTAGAATGGAACTGGTGCATGACTTCCACAGATTGTCCTTTGTCTAGACATCTCAAGAGGATCCCTGATGGGTCTTTCCAATAAAGCAGGTATTTATTAATGCAAAATTTGGCTGATCTGAGCTTAATGGCTCAGGCTTCACTTGAGCTATGCCCTGGAGGGACTTCTAGCTTCTGAAAAAAAAGAACTACACTGGAATACCATTCACAGGTGGCTAGATTTTCAACCAAATCCTGATTCTACTCTTGCTCTTCTGCTGCTTCCTCTGTCTACTCACCACCTGAATTTGAACCCATGCAATTGATTTCTAACAAACTGCAATTTTCCTCAGCCATAAGCTTAGCCAAGCCCTAGCCTTTGACAAGCTTGGTGGGCTTCACCTCTATGTTGAACTCTATGAATTTTTCAATCCATTTAGCTCTCTTTCCATCAATATCTGGCTGAGTTAGGACATCTTTTACTGAGGCTGAAGGTACATACGTGACAACTTTGGAATGCAGAATATACATTCTGAATGCTTTTAAAGATTTTATGAGAGCATAATATTGTTTTTCAATAAGGTCATACCTTAGTTCAGCATCCCTTAGAGTTTTGCTTAAAAATGCCACAGGGTGCTCTATACCTTCATCATTTTTCTGTAATAGAACTGCTGCAAGTGTATCATAAGAGGAAAAAGAGAAGATATAAAATTCCCTGGTATAATCTAGAATGATTAGAGTGGGAACTTCCATGATAGCTTGTTTTATGGCTTCAAAAGAGCATCTTGCACCATCTGTCCATTTTATTTCTGATCCTTTCTTCAGCATGGAAGTGATTTGCTTCACTAGCTCTGCAAAGTTTGGAATAAACCTCCTGACAAATTTAATCTTACCCAGGAAAGATTGAATGTCCCTTTTTGACCTTGGGATGGACAATGTCTGAATTGCTTGAACTCTTGCTAGATTGATCTTCACACCTTCAGCAGAAACAATATGTCCCAAAAGTTTATCTTCTTCTAGAGAAAACTGTGACTTCTTTGAGTTCACAGAAATTCCAAACCATCTGCACTTTAGAAACACCTTCTTCAAATGTTGCAAATGGTCCTTGTGACTGTTGGAAAAGACTGTTATGTCATCAAGGTAAATAAGGACAAACTTTTCCTTCTCTCCCACAAAGGCTGTGTCCATGGCCCTCTGAAAAGTAGCCCCATCATTCATTAGTCCAAAAGGCATCTTGGAGTACATGAAAGTGTCCCAAGCAGTAGTGAAGGTGGTATTTTCCTGATCTTCTGGATGTACAACAATCTGATTGTAACCTGAAATCCATCTAAGAAAGACATGACTCTAGCCCATGGAACTTTTTGCAGCAAATGTTCCATCTTAGGCAGGGGGTAGTTGTCTTTTTTAGAGCATTTGTTCAGATTCCTAAAGTCAACACAAAGCCTAATTTCTCCATTCTTATTTATTACTACCACAAGGTTAGCTATCCACTTTGAATACCTTAGGGGAACTATGATCTTGGCATCCAACAGCGTCTTGATTTCCTTTTCAATCAAAGGCAGTAAGAGAGAGCTGATAGGTCTTAATTTCTACTTAAAAGGGATTGTGTTCTTCTCCAGTGGAATCTTATGCTGAATGATGTTGGTGTCATAGGTCTTAAGATCACTGTACTCCCAAGCAAAAATATCAGCAAATTGTTTCATCAGGGTGCAATACTCGAAACTTTGGGCAAAAGACAAGTGAGTGGACATATTTATGTACTTTGGATGGTCTGGGCTCCCTACATTATGTCTATGAATTGCAGATTCATTTTCTTTTTTGGTAGGCTTATAAGGTACATCATTATGATCAAACAGCTTCTCTAGAGGCACCAATCCTTTGGGTATATGGTTACTAGGCAGCTGTACAATGCTATCCTGACCAATCTCGTCCTTTAGCTTGGACTGGTTGCATTCTTCAATGGTTTCGTTTTCTTGGTCAATGTGCATTTCAGAAAATTCATCAATGACTTTTAAAAACCTATTAATTTCATCGTCATCTTCAAAAACTTTCCAGTATTTGACATTGTTAGGCAGAGATGGTCTACATTTCACCTGAGCTTCATAAGTCAATTTAGGAGGCAAAGGAGGAATAAACGTGCTAGCAGACACAACAAGGGAATCAGCAAGTTGGTTCTTCATTCTAGGGACGTAAGAAATGCTGAAACTATTAAAAGAACCCTTAAGCTTCCATACCTCATCTCTGTATGCTTTAAGCCTTGGATGCTTTGCTTGGAAAGTTTTGTTCACCTGTTGAATGATAAGGTCTGCATCTCCAAACACCTTCAAAACTTTGATGCCCATTTCTTTAGCACCGTTTAAGCCCAATATCAAGGCTTCATACTCTGCTATGTTATTTGTGACCTAAAAGTTAACTTGAAAGATAAATGAATGCATTCTTGTGTGGGGGAAGCAAGGACTACACCTTCCCCTGCAACTTCCTTAGAGAAAGCTCCATCAAAGAACATGTCCCAAATTTGTGGGACTTCTTCCTCTGTGATCTGGCAAACCGGTTTCCAAAGCTGCATGGAGGCCAACTGGGATTCTTCAATCTGAAGAATACAGGCTCCAAAATAAATGTTGACAACATAGATGGGATGATTAGTGGATTCCTTTCATCACTGATGATATAAGCCAACTAAGCTTCTCTGTATAATCTCCTACTCTCACCTCCAAAAACTAGGACAGTAGCATAGGACAGATCATTTTGCAATGTGCCACATAATCTCTTGATCCAACCTCTGGAAAGAAACATGCCAAACTTGGGGGGTACATCCGCCACCACAATATCCATCATCATGCTCTTCATGGGCAACTGAGACAAGGTGATGGCTAGGTCTTTGATTAATCCCAAACATTTCACTTTTCTAGAGTCAAAAGAAAACAGGTCATGATAAGGCTTGGTAATGTCAAGACCCAACTCATCCATGATAGCCTTGGGCATTAGATTATGGCTGGCTCATGTGTCCAGAAGGCAGTTGTGAAGGACTTTGTCATGGATAGTTAAAGAGATATAGAATGATGGGGAGTTGTCATCACAATTTTCAATCATTGGGCTGAGAATAACAGCTGGTTTGTCGTCTTGCAGATTTACATAGTCAGTGGAGGCTTGGATGGCTTTAGGCTCAAGGGCCTCGAGGATATATATCTTGAAGGACTCATTCTTCACTAGTTCCATCAGAGGTATAGGTATGCTTAGCTTCTGAATTTCTGATTCAAAACTGAAAGGAGAAGGAGACTTGTCAAGGCCTCTTACCTTGTAAGCTAGAGCTTTGAGGATGATGGGATCAACTGTCGGTCGTTTCTGCTTATTAGCTTGTTGTATTGCAGGGACAACAGCTCTATAAACAGGGTTTTCCTTAGCATTATTCATCTTCGACCTCAGATTATATTTGTGTTGATCATCAATTTTCAAAACAGCTCCACCATCCCACTCTTGACTGATCTGGTCATTGAATAATGACTTTTCATAGGCAACTAAGGTAAAAAAGGAGGCACTACCTTTGTCTTCCAGACAATGGATCTCATCATCTTCTTCAAACTGCTCTTCTTCCATGACTACATTCTGGAAAGGGGTCTTCACCCTTTGGTCTTCATTGGCATCTTTGCTTCTTTGTAGAATCTGCAACTACTCATTAGCTCTTTTATATGGATTTGGATTTCTAGGAGCAAAGGTATTAGGAACTCTTCCTTTCCCAGGGTGCTGCTCAACCTTTAATTTGGAGATTTTAGAGGCTAATGACTCTATCATCTTGGTCATTTTATCTATCTTGGGATCTGAAGATGATGAAGATTCACCCCTCTGTCTCCTTCTATCAACATTCCCCTTGAGCTTCTCTGCAGCCATGATGTTTGATTCTACTTCCAAGGCTGCATCCTGCATATCAGCCAAGGTAGCACATCGTCTCTCCCTCAACAGTAGACAGAAGTCAGAATCAAAGGCACTGGCATAGGTGAGTTTAGCAGAGGTAGTGGTGGGTTTTACTTTAGCTAGTATCTTGTTGTACATGCGGTTAAACCTCTTATTAAAATCAGACAACAACTCACCATTTTCCCTCTTTAAGTTCCCAAACTTGGTGTGGTAGTAGAGTAGATCCTTCTTATCCCCCTAATGCTTTAGGAATGCATCATCTAAAGCCTCAATATCTGCTATAGACCTTGGGGTTAGTTCTCTGAACCATTTTCTAGCCTCTCCATCTAGACTTTGGACAAAGACTCTCATCCATACATCATCTTCACTAATGTCCAGGTTATCAGCATAGCTATAGAATGATTCAAGATGTTCCTCAGCTGTAACACCTTTAGTCCCAGTGAACTTAGGCATATACTTATGATATTCTCCAGTAGGCATGGCATTCAAAGGAGTGGGAAGTACTAGAGGTCCATACCTAGCAGCTATGATTCTTTCCATTTTGGTAGGTGTTGCCATAGCTGTGGCTATAAGGGTATTGGAAGTCTGAATGACAGAGGGTTGAGGAGTGACTGATAGGACTAAAGGAGTATGATGGATAGGAGGAGAGGATTCCTTTAGGCTTACAATGAAAGGAGAACCTAAAGAATAAGGAGCTCTATGAATCTCTGAGATTTTTTCTTCACTGCTAGTATTAGATGCTATACTCTCAACATGTATTTGTTCTATTACAGGATTTTCTTGAAGAGATATAGAATATTGTTTAGAGCTACCTGAACCTGATGCTCCTTTCTGCAACACCTTTCTTTCTTTGATGATTTTTTCAAAGTCAGGCACTGGATCAGCTTGTGGCTTCTGAGGATTTCCCTGAGTATGCCTCACAAACTGAGCCAAAACTATGGAGTGGAGTCACCAAGAGGTTCGTCCTCCAGTAGAGTCGCCAAATAGATGACTACAACCCAAATAGTGTCCAGAATTTGTCTATCATCAAAGTTGCATCTGTGTCGTCCCCTAGGGAAGCTGAGCTTTAGTCTACTCTCCCAACAATGGCGCCAATTATGTTAGCGCTCCAGGAAAATTTCCCAGGTTGTAGCTGAGAGATGCTAGGAAACATATAAATATTCAATATCTTTCTCTGAACTATTGGAATGGATTAGGGTTTGGATTAAGTCAAATGACTGTTTCAACTCTGTTTTCACTCAAGACATACATGAACACCCTTAGCTTGACAAGGCTTTCGACCACTAATGCTCAATAGTTTATAAATTCAATGAATAGATGGAGAATCCTGACTGTACCAGCAGATACATACATAAACACATATGAATGGCTAGCTACAGAAAGTAAATGAGGCTTACAAATCTAATTTATCAACGCAGAGATAAGATGACAATTATCTGGCATTCGACACAGAAGAAAACATGAATAACCTATTCAAGTGCAAGCTTGGAACAAAGGAGAAGATCTCGATTGAACATGTAATAGCAAAAGAAGCTTGTATTACTGGAATGAAGATGAGACGCTAGGAGGAACAGAGTATCCACAATCTCCAAAAGTTGAACCCCTCTTCCTTCGAAATTTCAGCCATTTATAGGATTTTTACAATACTCTTGAACTCTCTAAGGCTCGAGATGTCTTAATCTATCCCCTCTATCTTCTAACTACTTGATGTCGTAACTAGACAAACATGAGCTCAGAGAGCTCTGTTTCTAACAAACACAATAATCAAATTCTGGTAATTTCGCCACGATGTCAGGTGGTTCACTCATGCCATCGATGTTCCATGATCATTTCTGTTGGTTCGGCTACGTTGTGTTGTTGTTTTTTCCCTTTTCAGCGATGCATTTTGTTATTTCAATTCACTGTCCAACTGTCAAAAACACTGACAAAGCCAACAAATTTCCTCCCTGGGTGACTAGTGGGAAGTGAGGTATGAGGGCCGTTGGATGGTGTGGATTAACGGTCGGGATGTTGGTCAAGCGGCGGCGATTGATCTGATCGGAGATCGGAGAATGGAGAGTGCAGCGGAAAGGAGATGAACCGAGAATGGACCCCCCGATATTTATGAGCGCAGGTGTATAATTTTTTAAGTCCGGCTTTGTGTTCCGGCGGGCACGACGGCCATGGTGAATATGTGGTCGATTACTCACGACCCCAACATTTGGGAATCACCTCATGAGTTCCGTCCGGAGAGGTTTGTGGTGTCGGAAGGCGGGGAAGACGTGGATGTGAGGGGTAACGATCTGAGGCTTGCTCCTTTTGGTGTTGGTCGTCGTGTGTGCCCGGGGAAGGCTCTGGGCCTTGCCACTGTTATCCTCTGGGTGGCCAAGTTGCTCCATCATTTTGAATGCCTTCCTCATACTGAACATCCGGTTCATCTGTCCGAGGTCCTGAAGCTGTCATGCGAAATGGCTTATCCTCTTCATTCTGTTCCCGTCATGCGGGTGCCTTTCGCTTTCATTAAATCCTGTGTCCCTCTCTCTGTCTAGTCAATTACATCTCACCTCACCTCATGTTCTGTTTGTCAGTATTACTAGGCTCTGTATTTCGATTGCAAGTGGTACACTCTCTGACCCATGGTTCGTCATAAGAAGAAGAGATTGAGATTGTGTGTTTTTGTGATGGATAGAACAACGATGGTGATTTTGATTTCGAATTATTGTAAGCTGTGTGTGTGTATGCGGCACATCAAGGTTAGGTTATCCGACGTGTGAGCATATTTCGACAATAAAGATGATGAGTTACCACCCATATCAATCTTGTCTTGCCGCTATTACTATGTTAAATAATTTCATACCTTTGTCCGATCCATGCAGAATTCTGTTAGCTTATTATTTTCTTTTCGCTTTTCGTTTCGTTGGGTGAGAAGGTCCATCCAGATTGCAAAATCTAAAACAAGAGATCTATAAAATCTAAAACTACAAAATAAGCATTGTAGCTACCCGGTTTCAGAGGAAAATTATGCTTTAAAACCATGGAAAAATACATACGCTTTCCCAAGAATCATGCAACTTCTCATAGCAGCACGCATTTCATTTTCAGTCGTTTTTCTCTGCCATATTTTGTTTCGGTGATTGCCTTTGTAATCTGTATTGTCTCGTCGGAGGATCTGTTCAGTTCTTCGTGAATGAAAAAATAAGCAATAAACGAACGAACAGGTGGCGAAGCGTTTGTCGGGACCTTAAATATGAGCGGTATCTACTATCAACACGTCTGCCAAGATCGATATGGCGGCGTCCACGGCTTCTTCTTTGACCCACATTCTCAACCGTATGAACACACAGATACGGAAGCATGGGACGCACGAGTCGGCCGGCTGCTAGAATATTGCCTCAGCCTGTTGCAGCATGGTACGCACGAGTCGGCCGGCTGCTAAAATATTGCCTCAGCCTGTTGAAACCCGAATCAGCTAAAACCAAAGCAGCGCACCATGGTTTGTCGTTTCTCCTTTAAAATAGAGACGAGTGCGGGAAAATAGAAATGTCGATATAAAAAATATAAAGGTTAGTTACTGTGGGTTCGTGTTAATGATTTTCTTGGATCATTGACTTTTTTAATGATTTTGTTTCACCGCTCTGTTTCAATGATATGTGAAAGACATCATATGGATGAGGTTAGGTATATTACAAAGTTGAAATGGCTTTGTTAACAAATATTTTTGAGAGTAGTTTGAATTTTAAAAATATATTGAATTAATAAAAAAAAGTTTACTCATTTATTAAAACTATTTATCATTATCAAAATAAAAGTGTGATGATAGATTCATTGGATTGATGAAGTCAAAATCTCCATTTAGCAAAACACAATATGATTTAATTATTTCTTTCAACCTAACATCACATGTTATAATAATCTCAAAAGATAATTCAAACAAGTAGAGACTAGTTTTCATTATTTGTTAGGGTTGGCTTTCACTGTTGAAACACCCTCCTATATGGATATTCTTGTCTCACTCATTGAGAGATTTTAAATATGATTGAAAATCTTTTGGGTTATACAATGAGGGAATATCTCATCAATGAATTTGCATAATAACAAAGCATTTATGATGATATAAATAGTCATTTCTAATTTCAATTATCTTTTCATTTTCTTTGAGAGGAGGACATCATTCATTATGTAGAGTAGTTTTTTAGGTATATCTGCCTCTCAATTTTTCCCAAAATCCACTAAGATTTTGTTAGACTTATAAGTTTTAGTGTTATCCCTCCACGATCACATTTCCTTTGGGGATTTTCAAGGTGCTAAATTCATCTATGCATTCAAAAATATATTTTAAACAACAACAAATCAAGATTTCACCAAAAATTGTTCTCTCTAATTTCCAGCCAAAAAAAATACAAAAGTAAGATTATTGAATAATGTTTTTTTATAGATAGTAATTAATATTACAATATCAACAAACTTACAACATCATGTTAATTTTTTCCTAATCAATAGTTTGTAAATAATATTTTATATTACGATACTAAAGGATTTACAACATTTTATATCAATAACCAATATATTTATCAATATCACAAGATCAAGTCCACATCGTTTTGGTTAGACGCACATCTTGGATAGATGGTGATCCGATGCTCTGTTAAGGCACTCCTTGATGTGAAGTCGCCAATTCAATTCCCTGCCCCTATAAGCGTGATATATTGGACATGATGAAGATGTAGTCCTCCCAACCCTACAAAAAAAATATATCACAAGATCAACATTTAAAAAAACTAATATTACAAATAAAATCATTTAAAAAAAATAATATTACCAACGAAATCATAATATACTGGATTGGAATTGGCCATCAAAAGCTCATAAAATATCAAAATATTCAAAATCCAGCGAAAATATATTTATTTATATACACCAATAATTTATGTATATTAAGACTATGCCAGCTATAAATTTTGAAACACATGAAATTAAATTCTAGTCAACAATGGAGTTCTAAATAACCTCATGTCTAAAAAGTAACGACTGTAATCTAAACAGTAAATTCTGAGATTCTTAAAGATAACTCAAGTTTAAAAGTAATGAATCTAAGATTCTTAGAGATAACTTTGGGCCAAACTATGCACTATTTTGAATTCTTAAAAGTAATGAAACTAAATTTGAGGTTCTTAGAGGTAACTTTGGGCCAAACTATACACTATTTTGACGTCTTAAAAGTAACCAAACCAAATTTGAGATTCTTAGAGATAACTTTGGGCCAAACTATGCACTATTTTGAAGTCTTTCTCATTAGAATGGCTCAGTCAACTGTAATCTGAGTAAATTTGAGATTCTTAGAGATAACTTTGGGCCAAACTATGCATTATTTTGATTTCTTGCTCATTAGAATGGCTTAGCCAACTCCAAGAGTCTGAATTTTCTCTCGTTGAATGTTGTCAAACATTGTTGCGACTCAATGATTTAAATTATTTGGAACAATGGGGGCAACTTATTCTATTGCTAGGTTCCAATCTTAGAAGTGCACAATTCCTAGCTTGAGGAGGGCTGGAGGAACTAGAATAGGTTCTTAAATTCTTACTTTATATATATTAAAATGTTGAAAAGAAAAAGGTTCTTGAGTAGGTTATTTCTATTTTCTTTATATGATTTCTTATAAATTTGTCTTGAAAAAAAAAGGGTCAAATTTTAACAATGGAGATGTTATTTGGACTTTAAAAATTAGAACTTTTTATATATAAATGAAAGTAATTGTCAACATTAAATTAGAAGTTAAATATAACTTCTAAAAAGGAGGAGGCTAACTAGATGATATGACTAAGTTGAAGGTGGTCAACTTGACATAAGGATTCAGGTTTACTTTTTAGGTTTTGTTTCTTTTCTTTTTCTTTAGCTAATTAGTGACTCAGTTGGCCTATTAGCACTGATCAAATCATGGTTGAATGGTTGATTCAATTGGATGACTGGGTATAGATTTTTTTTAATAGTGAGTTTTATCATAACTAGGTGGTTTAAACGGAAAAAACTAATTTGAGCCATATTTGGATGAAATTGGTTTGAACTAATGGCTGACTCGATTGAGTCATATCAGCTCAATCATTGTACAAATTATTAGTTGAAATTGAAATTTGAAAATAAAAAGTTTGTATATAAAGATTGGACAAAAAAAAAACTCAAAACTCAAGAAAGGGCAATGAAATGGGCAACCATAGGTTTGATTTAGCAACCATTAGTTTTTTTTAATGAATCAACAACCTTGGCAATATATGTGTTCTCTAATCAATATTTTAGCATGTTTTGTTAAAGACGCAATTGTTAATTGCACTTAATCACCCCAAAACACGATTGGGAGAGAAGGCAAATCGAGTATGCATTGTGGAAGTTTATTGCTCATCCTTGATGAAGTAGCTATTCTATATAGGTCAAATTTATAAAAACGCTCATGTTAAATCCTTCTATAGTTCCAAGACCTCCCTCTAAATGCCCATATATAACTCTTTCTCTAGTATTATTTATGATTTCGAAGCTTTCTCCATTATCATAATGATAACATTATTGGTCTCTTTGTGTCCTAATTTCTTCCTTCTTGCAACAATATTCTTTTTGAAGTAAGACCATTTTGTAAAATAGGGTAGATGAGTCATTTATTTTGGCATTCATGGATAAGATGCTCACCTAATTTTTATTTTTATTTCTTTTATATAGTGTGTATTCTTTCATAACTGAATCTCTCGGGTTTATTTAATTTTGACACATCATTATCGTGCGTATGATACTTTATGTGGTGTAGTTTGAAAAAAAAAGACCTCTAAAGGGTTTGCAAGTTATTTAAAAGAAAGGGATTTTAAAGCCTTGGAACACTAGATGTTGAGAATGCATTTGTATTATGTAGTGCTCTAACTCGTGGCTTAAGGCAAGTTTGTTAAAATATTTCAGAAGTAAGCTTCTTTATGCAGAAATTTACATAAACCAAATATCATATTAAATGCAGGGAATAGCCGTGCACACGCCCAACAACAAGAATTTCATAAGCCTAACTTTTATTTCAAAGTTTATATACAAATATTATAAGATAATATAATTTAATAATAAAAAATGGAAACATCATTTTGATGTTTAGTGAGAAAGAAGCAGAATGATTCTACTGCCAATATCCTTTACTAATGGTCTTTAACATTGGTGGCTTTATTTCATATCTTCATGTTTTTGGATAGAGAAGAACACATTCTCTTAACCACGAACATTTTGAACCTCGCAAACCAATGGAAAATGGATAGCAAAAGAAAAAGGATAGTATTCTTGCACTTCGTGACATTTGGAGATTTATTTCCATAATGGATGCACCACAAAAGGTGTCAATGATCTTCTTGATTGAGAACCATACTGTCGACCTGATTACAGAAGAAGAAAATGAGAATATCATCAACAAAAAGTAAGTGAGTGAGGTAACTATTCTTACTAATCAAGACTCAATGGAAATTATTTGATCTCTTCGCATTAGAGATAGCGGGATTGAGCCCTTTAGCAATAAGTGAAAATAAGTAAGAAAATAGTGGGAAACCTTAGTGTAGTAGGCTTGGGGAAATTTGAGCCTGGACCATTGATTGATGTTAGCCACATAATCCGTCAAGGTTCTGGTGGAGAGTTAATTTATGTCCAAGAAACCTGGAAACTTAATCCAATGGTTTCATTGTTGTACTTATATGTACAATTTATATCATTCATAATACAGTTGAATTCATTTTCTAACATCTTGATTCCAAAAATGGTATCAACGCAGTGGTTTATATGCCTTGTTAAATCACTTGAGCCACTAGTTTTGTGGCCTTCCTTTCTATTCTGTTGAATAGATTGAGCCACTAGTTTCATGGCCTTCGTGGGAGCTCTGCTTTCCTCCCGCTCATACTTTCTCCCTATTATAGTTTTGCTTCCACTACGCAAAGTTTGATTGTGGAGACTTACTGTGAGAAACTTGGTTCGCTTTCTCACCAGTGTCAAAGCGTTTTGTAGAACATTCCTTATTGAATAGCCATTTTGTGCGAAGAATCTATGTTTTCATTTTATGTTTGACGAGGAGTTTTTGCATATTTTCTAGTTCTGAGAATGAAGGAGAGATTTTGTGCCACGTTGAAGTAGACCTGCGCAAGGTGCCAAATTGTTGGACATGCTCGAGGAGACATTTTTTATGGAGAGTAGAGCCTTTTCTATTTGGATGTAGAGTTGTTTTTCATTGTCAAGGTCTCTGCTCTCCCCAGCGAACGTAAGGAGAATAACAAATCTGCCTCTTTCCTGGTAAGTTGTTTCAAACTCATTCCATTGTGTGGCATCACATGAGCTCCATCCTAAAATAGGAAAGAGCACCTACATTTACACCAAGAATAGCTCTAATTACCCTTGTGTCTTGATTGACACAAAATCCTCTTTCCACCATGATTGACTAGGCTTTCAGATCAAGTTGTTTGAAGTTATTGCTGCTAGGTTCATTTTTGTGTGCTTCATCATCCTATACAAGCTTATGATGTAAATCATTATAAATCAAAAGGGTCTTATTCACTAGTTTTTTTTCTAATACAATAGATGCATCGCCATCAGTAGCATGAAAAACCACTGTACCTTTGGCACTCCTACTAGACCTAGTTTATAAACCCCTCTTCCAGTTTTGCCCATTTGATTCAGTGGTATCTGCGACACCCAGTTCATTCTTCAGAGTTGCGTGGAGAACAAGAATTTTCATTTCAAAGAGTTTTATTCAAATATTTTTAAGGCTTCAAATGTCAATATAGATTTGATTGTGGTGAATTTATGAATGTTGTTGTTTCTAGCAATACATGGGAATCATATACAATGCTAAATTAATAAAATGATGTGAAGATGCTTGTTTTTAATAGTGAGTGTTATCATAACTAGGTGGTTTAAACTTAAAAAACTAATTTGAGCCATATTTGGATGAAATTGGTCTGAATTAATGGTTGACTCAATTGAGTCACATCAGCTCAATCATTGTACAATTTATTAGTCAAAATTGAAATTTGAAAATAAAAAGATTGTATATATAGATTGGACAAATAAAAAACTCAAAACTCAAGAAAGGGCAATGACATGGTCAACCATAGGTGTGATTTAGCAACCATTACCATTTTTTTAATGAATCAACAACCTTTGCAATATATGTGTTCTCTATTTAATATTTTAGAATGTTTTGTTAAAGATGCAATTGTTAATTGCACTTAATCACCCCAAACATGATTGAGAGAGAAGGCAAATCAAGTATGCATTGTGGAAGTTTATTGCTCATCCTTGATGAAGTAGCTATTCTATATGGGTCAAATTTATAAAAGTGCTCATGTTAAATCATTCTATAGTTCCAAGACCTCCCTCTAAATGCCCATATATAACTCTTTCTCTAGTATTCTTTATGATTCTGAGGCTTTCTCCATTATCATAATGATAACACTATTGGTCTATTTGTGTCCTAATTTCTTCCTTCTTGCAACAATATTCTTTTTGAAGTAAGAACATTTTGTAAAATAGGGTAGATGAGTCATTTCTTTTGGCATTCATGGATATGATGCTCACCTATAGTGTGTACTCTTTCATAATTGAATCTCTCGGGTTTATTTAATTTTGATACATCGTTATCACGTGTATGATACTTTATGTGGTGTAGTTTGAAAAAAAAAAGATCTCTAAAGGCTTTGCAATTTGTTTAAAAGAAAGGGATTTTAAGGCCTTGGAACACTAGATGTTGAGAATGCATTTGTATTATGTAGTGCTCTAACTCGTGGCTTAAGGCAAGTTTGTTAAGGTATTTCAAAAGTAAGCTTATTTATGCACAAATTTACATAAACCAAATATCATATTAAATTCATAGAATAGTTGCGCACACGCCCAACAACAAGAATTTCATAAGCCTAATTTTTATTTCAAAGTTTATATACAAATATTATAAGATAATATAATTTAATAAGAAAAAATGGAAACATCATTTTGATGTTTAGTGAGAAAGAAGCAGAATGATTCTACTGCCAATATCCTTTACTAATGGTCTCTAACATTGGTGGCTTTATTTTATATCTTCATGTTTTTGGATAGAGAAGAACACCTCTTAAACACAGGCATTTTGAACCTCGCAAACAAATGGAAAATGGATAGCTAAAGAAAAAGCATAGCATTCTTGCACCTCATGACTTTTGGAGATTGATTTCCACATTGATTGCACCACAAAAGGTGTCAATGGTCTTCTTAATTAAGAACCATACCGTCGACCTAATTACAAAAGAAAAAAACAAGCATATCATCAACAAAAATTACATCAATGAGGTAACTGTTCTTAGTAATCAAGACTCCATGGAAATTGTTTGATCACTTTGCATTAGAGATAGCGGGATTGAGCCCTTTAGCAAAAAGTGAAAATAAGTAAGAAAGTAGTGGGAAACCTTGGTGCAGTAGGCTTGAGGAAATTTGAGCATGAACCATTGATTGATGTTATCCAACTAATCCGTCAAGGTTCTGGTGGACAGTTAATGCATGTCCAAGAAACCTGGAAGCTCAATCCAATGGTTTCATTGTTTTATTTATATGTACAATTTACATCATTCTTAATATAGTTGAATTCATTTTCTAATATTGTGATTCTAACAATGGTATCAGAGTAGTGGTTTATCTTCCCTGTTAAATCACTTGAGCCACTAGTTTTGTTGCCTTCCTTGCTATTCTGTTGAATAACCTGAGCCACTAGTTTCATGGGCGTCATGGGTGCTCTGCTTTCCTCATGCTCATACTTTTTCCTTCATATAGTTTTGCTTCAACTACGCAAAGTTTATTTGTGGATACTTATTGTGAGAAACTTGGTTCGTTTTCTCACCAGGGTCAGAGCGTTTTGCATAACATTCCTTATTGAAGAGACATTTTGTGTGAAGAATCTGTGTTGTCATTTTGTGTTTGACGAGGAGGAGTTTTTGCATATTCGCTAGTTCTGTATTCTGAATGAAGGAGAGACGTTGTGCCGCGTTGAAGTGGACCAGCGCAAGGTGCGAAATTATTGGACGTGCTCGAGGAGACATTTTTTATGTAGAGTAGAGCCTTTTCTATTTGGATGTAGAGGTTTTTTGCGTTGTTAAGGCCTATTCTCTCCCCAGCAAATGTAAGAATAACAAATCTGTCTCTTTCCTAGTAAGTTGTTTCAAACTCATTCCATTGTGTGCAATCACATGAGATCCATCCTGAAATAGGAAAGAGCACCTATGTTTACACCAAGAATAGCTCTAATTACCCTCGTGTCTCAATTGACACAAAACCTTCTTTCCATCATGATTGACTAGGCTTTCAGATCATGTTGTTTGAAGTTACTACCGCTAGGTTCATTTTTGTGTGCTTTATCATCCTATACAAGCTTATGATGTAAATCATTATAAATCAAAAGGGTCTTATTCACTAGTTTTTTTTCTAATACAATAGATGCATCACCATCAGTAACATGAAAAATCAGTACACCTTTGACACTCCTACTGGACCTAGATTATAAGCCCTTCTTCCAATTTGGCCCATTTGATTTAGTGGTATTTGTGGCACTCGTTTCATTCTTCAGGGTTGCGTGGAGAACACGAATTTTCATTTCAAAGAGTTTTATTCAAATAATTTTAAGGCTTCAAATGTCAATATAGATTTGATTGCGGTGAATTTATGAATCTTGTTGTTTCTAGCTATACATGGGAAGCATATACAACTCTAAATTAATAAAATGATGTGAAGATGCTTATTTTCAATATAGCACATCAATGCTAGCACTCTAGTGTAGTTAGTTGTTGTTTTTGTATATTTAGTTGTCTTATGTTGTTGTTTTTAGAGGAGGAGTTGGATACAAACTCAACCTTAGAGGAGAAGCAAGAGTGCATAACTTGTAAATGGATGAGATAAAGACTGCGTGACTATTGGCATTGTAGAATGGTGATTATTGGCATAAACAAGTAGAGTATGAAGGTTGGTTGGATTCCATTATGATGGTCAAAATTCATATCATGGATGCAAGGCTTCTAGGTTTTCTCTTGGAGTGGTAAGAGATATTTGTTTATCTAATAATAAAGTTGAATATGAATGTTGTTAGTGTGGGTAGTATGATGAAAATGAAAAATTTTTTGTTAGTTATGCAAAGAATGTTACTTTTGTTTTCATATCTACATGAAGAAGATGACTTCTAAAGAATTCCCCAATGTTTGTAAAGATGATTAAAGTGATTTTCTACTAAGATATATAAAAGAGGTTTTTTTTGGTTGGAAAATTTAACCATACAAATTTAGTGTTTGAGAGAGTTAATTTGATATTACTTCTATGAACAACATTTTTGTGTAGAACTTCGGGAGGACAACTGATTGAAAGAATGAAGGTGTTACAAACGTGTGGATGAGTCTTTTTTTGGGGTAAATTATGACATTTGATGGAGAAAAGTTATGTATGTGTCAAAGGAAATGGTGCCCTATTTTGAGGGCTTGAACGTTGGACATGCATGTTGGAGGTTTCTAAATTTATATATATATTTTATCATATTTGACTACAAATTTTTGACATTTAGGTGTCATCTATATCATCTATATTTTATTTTATAAATTGTACTGTAAGTGGGTGTATTTTCGGTTGAACCCGACACCCTTGATTTTTTTATTGTAAAATGGCCAAACTTGAGGGAGTATTAGAGTTATTGAATACTCTAATCTCCATTGTTCATAACGCATTCATAATACAATCTCTCTAACATACAAACCTGTTTACAAAATATTTAGGACAAGATGGAGTTTTTGGAGCTTGAGGCACAGCTACAGCGAGATGAGCTACAATAGAAGAGTTGTAATTATGAACTAGTTCTTGTTCAGGACAAATCCATGTTTGAGCCTGACTCCCATCAACAATCGAAGAATGATTAAAATAATGGAGTCATTTCAAGAGTATATTTGCAAGTAGATGTAAATGTTCAACCTGTACTTCCCAATACCTTTGTGAGACCTTGGGAAGAAGTTGTGAACAACAAGAATAGAACTGGTCTCAAATATAAAAAGGATGGTATTTTCATATTCCAGAATATTCCAAGCTCATCTAGTTTTGTAGTGTTGGATTCCTTCAAGATGATCCATCTTCACATGCTCCTGTTGCACAACAAACACAGATTGTCAAATGCCAACATTGTGATCGAGTTGACCATGTGAAAGATCAATGTTTTGATCTTCATCCTTGTGAGCATTGTGGTAAGTGCACTCATCATTCAGACAGATGTTCCAGGAAAAAAAACTCTTGCAAGAATGAAGATTCACCTCGAGTGAATCACTTCTTCGTAATGGTGTTCAAAAATGAGGAAGATATACTAGTTATACCATAGAATTTGTTCTCGATTATTGACTATTTTTGCAACAAAGGTTTCATCATCTTCTCCAAGGTATCTGATAGGGGGGGATTGATGGTAAGTTAGCATCTTCGAATATTCATCATTTAAAGATTTATCAGGTGAGCCAGAACCACAACCTGAACTTGCTATCTAAGCGTACAACCAAAGATAACCATAGCCATATTTAGAGTTGTATCTAGAGACACAACAATGCCCCATGAGCATGTTTTTTTTATTGGTGGCGTTCCTTAAACCATTACCTGTAGAAGATTTTGGTTTCTACTACAATTTCTGTTAGGGAGCACTTCCACTAGTAGAAGACTTCATCTTCTAAGTATATTACAAATTGTTTCAGGAACTGCTTTGATAGTTCTAGAGTTGGTGGTAATCCTTAAACCACCACTGATTGAGACCTCGACTTCTCCTACCTTTGGGTTTGTTTATGGTTTTCTCTTAAAAACCACCATTTCAGAGAGCTTATTCAACCATTAGTGGTCATCCATTTTTTCATTTTAGCTCTCTTCTTTGACTCTCATATACACCCCTTCATATTAAGGGGGGGAATGTTAGGCACCTAATCCATCATGGTTCTGATGGAAAGTTAATGCATGTCCAAGAAACCTGGAAACTAAATCCAACAGTTTCATTGTTGTATTTATACGTACAATTTACATCATTATTAATAGAATTGAATTCAGTTTTAAAATGGTACACTAGCCCATATGTAGAAGCAACAACCTTAAATAAGTCCAAGAGAACCAATCATATGCCTTGGAAAGATCAATTTTGAGGATTGCCATTTGTTTTGTTCATGTGGATACCTTGTTGAGCATATCCAATTGCTTCATGAATTAACCTATCTTAGAAAACCAAATTGTTGTGGTAAAATCACCCTTGAGAGTAATGGTTTTAGTCTCATAATGATCACTTTCACCTTGGTAATAATTTTGTATAAACTGTTACAAAAGGAGATTAACCAAAAATCATTAAAGTTGTTGGGATAGTTTACCTTTGAGATGAGGGAGATGGGGGTGATGAATGCAAAGTTAAAAATGCTAGGAATATGCCCAAGCTTGTGGATATGCTCCATGACTTGAAGTTGATCCTCCCTGACCACAAAAAAATTAGTAAAAAATTTCATGGCCTAGTCGTCCCGTCTAGGATTTTCATGCTTTCTAGAATGGATAACACCAAGAAGTCTGTTTGTTGTCATAGATTGAAATAGATCATTACTCTCCTCATAATCGATTAGCTTTTAGAACAGGGCTAGAATCAAGACCATATCTCTAATATTTTCATGTTTTAGTTCCTTGAAAATTTTTCCAAAATGGTAGAATTTATTTAAAATGGTTGACTCCAGTATCCCATGAAGAAATATGGAGTTAAAAATCACCATAACGTATAAGAGTTAGAGACTAGGGAAAATATAGTAAACATGGGTAAGATTCTTTCAACATTGGGTACTTTTTAATACATGGAGAAAGATCTATAGATTTAAAGATTTTAGTTGACATTTCAGAGCCATCAGCTAAGTCTATCTTTAAGACCGAGGAATGGTGGAGAGCATATAAAGAATTAAATAATGTGCGCAGAGAATGAGAAGCGTCATTCAAAACCTAAATGGCCACCTCAAACTAAAGAAAATAGTTTATATAAAAAAATATTATATTACACCTTAAACTAAAAAATATAATTTATAAAAAATATTATATTAGATACATAATAGTATTTATAAATGAATTAACACCTGAATAAATTAGTAAAATATAAATTATATATTATTAGATCTATAGAACTTTATATATATATATATATATATATATATATATATATATATATATATAAAAACCGATAGTATTTTCTAGGTTATATTATAGTATATTAATAATATAATATATACTAATAGATCTATTATATATTATATATAAAAACTATTGGTATGTAAGTAGAAATTTAATACTATGCTAGTATATTAATTATATTAGATATTAGCAATAGGCATTGTTAAGAAGATCACTAGGTTACCACTAGTATATAGTGGTATAGATCCAAACATTTAAGGTGAAAATCTCTTTTACAATGCAAAATTTGAAAAAAAATTACATCCATCTCGTCCCTTTATAGATATGAATGAATCTGTAATGGTTTTCTCTCTCTACACACACATTCACAATGTGTAATTTCAAAATTATTTACATTTTATTTTTGAATACTATATAGAGTGCATAACTTAAACTTGCAAGTCCAAAAAATCTTTGTTGGATTTTAGCTAAATGTGACAAAAAAAAAAAAAATTACACTTAAAAAAGAACCAAAACCTAAAGTAATGAGATTGTTTTTTTAAACGATATACAGATTTGACATTAAAATATTTTAAATAACATGTGCATTGAGACATTTTATCTATGGACTACATTGTTCATATTAAAATGGTTTTTTGTTATTAATATATTCTAAGGTATACTTCAATATTCCTTAATCCTGCATATTAAAGTATTTATTGATAGACCATATGAAATTTATTATTTTTATGAACACTTTTAGATGATACACATTATTTTTATTTTTTTAAACATTGAATCTATATATATATATATATATATATATATCTATATATATATATATATATATATATATATATATATATATATATATATATATATATATATATATATATCCTATGTTGAAATGTTATTGAAAAGTTACTATAAGGTTTAAGCATCTTCCTCACTTTTTTTTTTTCACTTCTAATTACTTTATCTCTTTTTAAAGTTGATATGAAATTACATTATGTCATATGGACAATAAAATATTTTGTTTATTTGGTGCAGGCATATACTTTCAAACAATTTTATATGTGGTGGTCTAGGCCCAAAATGCCCCTTTAATTTCCCAGATCCAAGCTACAACCACTGCAATCAAGCCTTTATCAATATGTAACATCCCTCATCAAAAATCCATGTAATAAAGTTAATAACAAAATAATAGCCAAGGTCATGGGGAATGCAATCCAAGCTAAATGTTGAGCAAAAAATCCTAGTGTGGGTTTTCATTTGGTTCATTATGGCTAGGTAAATTGGCAAAGGCAATGGCAAAGGGGTTGGAAAGGAAAAGTGGCATTAATTGGCATTTTATTTATGAAAATAAGGGAAATTAGGAGAAAAGGAAGGTGAAAGGTCACAAGGTTCATGTGAGGAGGAAAATGAAGGAAAATAATGGGAAATGAATAAAATAGAGGTCTCATTAATAAAAAGGTTTCGGAGGATCAATTCACAACCTTTAGTCAATTCAGTTTTGGATATATCTCTCTATTCTCTCTACTCTCTCATACTCTCTCATACTCTTAGACACTTAGAGCATTCTTGGAGCACTCTAGCATTGGAGGAAGGAAGGCAAGGGAAATACAAGAAAGCAAAGGGGAGCACAAATCAAGCAACGAAGAGTGAGATTACTTGCAGGTATCGAGTTGCATGTATGGTTTCCTTGCTAGTTTTCACATGCATGTGTGTTTTGGTTCTCTTGCTATCTTTGGCATGGGTTTTTCCAGGTGTGACAGTGGTTTTCAAACTTGCCTTTCTATTTCTGTATATCCATGGTGTGATGGGGTTCTCTTGTTTTGGTTGAGCTGGATTGCCTGATGGTTTTCAAAACTAAGTAGGTTGGTCTCACGGGAGAAGCACAAGGTCTAGGAATCCCTAGACCGGTGAAGGTGGGGTTATGGTAAAGCTTGATTGTATATGAGCTCGTTAGGTATGGGAATCCTCGACCGGTGAATGCAGGGATATATGATAGATCCTAAAGGGTGGAACCTCATTGGGCCTAGGAATCCTTGACTGGTGAATGGCGAGAAATATGGTGAATTATAGCGGTAGAGATGGAAAAATTCATCATGGTTTAGATGGAGAGATTCAAAGCCATCCATGATTGTTTAGTGCCTAGTGATCTGTTGGGATTGTGTTAAAGCCTAGTTGCATTGATGATGGTTTTTGGCCTAGGAATCCCTTGGTGGATAAATGGTAAAGCTCGATGAAGTCTTGATTTGTTTTGTTGTGAGTCCATCATTCATGCCTGGAATATGGCATGGGGGTGATTAGTTGAAAGAAAGATTTGGTTCAACCCAATCTATGGTCAGGTGGTTCTTCGAAGTTCCTCACTTGGTTGGATTATGCATACATTAATAAGAACACATTTTCCTTTGGTATTTCATGTTTAAATGTACTTGTTAATATGTGGTTTTAATAGTCATTCTATCATTGCTAATTTTCTAGTTATAGGCATGGTTTTATGATAGATCTTAGTCATGGCTTTCATTATGTTTTGATTAGTAAATGAATGAATAATGAGTGTATGACCTAATATATGATAATGCAACTATTGTGATAAGGCATAAATTCTTCTTGACAATTCTCAGATTAGTATGAGACCCCTATGCTCAGATCTATGGTTATAACCTATAGATTACATGTTTGTGACATGTTTGATGAAATGTTTGTCATGGCTAGTAGGGGTCAGGTCAAGTCCTTGTACCAATGTTTGCATTAGTAGATTTAATTAATTGTTATTTATGATTTCTAGAAGTTTCATAAAGTTCAACAAAATGACAAGTTTTGTTAAGGGTTGGACACCTAGAAGGGTTGGTTGTCTCCTAAATATTATGCAGCTTCTGAGAAAGGTCAGATTGGTTTTGTTTTATCAGTTCCACTTCCTTAATTGTACATGGGGAGTTGAATCACATCATAGTAACTCTTCGTCACATGTTTACCCCAGTGGACCAGTTAGCTTAGGTAAATGTGGGAGGAGGGTGTTAAAGAGTGGTATCAAAGCCAGGTTCACCCCTTGGACTAGATGGGTGAAATGTGCTGGTCATGCATACATGTTAGTTGCATATGTGTTCTTTATGCTTGTGGTTTATGAACTTTTTGTTTAGGCATGGTTGCAGTTGTTTCACCATGTGAAAGTAGATGGTGTTATTGTTGGATGTATTTGTTGTGAGTTCTTATCAGTTATGCACTTGTTATGCATGTCAGTGTCTATACGTCATTATGCATACATTGACATGGTTATAGTTGTCTTGCATGAGGTCATGGTATGTGGTTGGTATAGTCATGCATGGTAACTAGATGATGGTTGAGATGATTTTTATATAATGCTATGATTATGTTTATACATGTATTTCACTAATCTAGTTGATCTTGCAGATGTGGTATCCACCCCTGAACTATATTGAGATATGTTGATTATGTTATGTTTTGGTTTAAGTTGACATGGTATACTTGAAGTAATAAAATCAAAGAGGACTAGAAATATGGTAGACTATAATTCATAAGGCTCTCCCTATGTATCATATGAGCAACATGGTGGTGGGCACTCTTCTGACTTAGCATACACGTTGAGAAGTTTGAAAGAAGAAATAAGAAGTTATAAAGGAAATAATGACATAATCATTTAGGCACATGAGAAACAAGAAACGTCTAATGCAGCCATCCCTCAGAGCTTGTCAGACATGTAGACACAGGGACCACTTAGGATCATTCATGGATAGGGGAACATGACTAATGGAGCCTATGGTAGTAGGTCTGATGGCCAGTATAGGTTAGATAGAGATGACACGTTCAAAGATGTCAAGTTCTTGGATACACCTGATAAGAAAGGCAGTGGACACGGGATTTACTCTAGTTCTGGTTCAAACATGTATCATGGTCATCATCGTTATCATCCTTACAAGAGGAGTGACAGGGGATATTTACAAGATGAGTTAAAGAAAGAAAATCCATCTACTTTTAATGGGGATTTGAATAAGTTGGAGGATGCAAAGGCATAGCTACTCAAGATGAAGAAGTTCTTTGAGTTGCATGATTACATGGAGAACATAAAGGCCAGAATAACTATATTTATCCTGAAAGGGAAAGCAGACATGTGGTGGGAAGATATGAAGCGGGTTAGAGACATCAGGACAAAAGAGTTGAGTTGGCATGAGTTGAAGAGACTTTTCAGGAAGAATTACTTATCATGAGAGGGACTACGGCAAAAAATCCAAGGAATTATGTGAGCTAAATATGGGATCGATGACGGATGAGGAGTTTACAACTAATTTCCGAGAGTTATTGAGGTATGTACTGTATCTTAAGGCTAAAAAATCCAGAGTTCAAATATTTTTTAGTGGATTTGCATTAGCATTTAAAGATCAGATTGAGTATGATGAGCCTCAGCGACTTAAATAAGTCATTGGGAAACTGAAGCATTGTTATGAGAAATAAAATCGCAAGACAGAGTCTTAGCAAGGTTGGAAAGGAAAAGAGAAATCTAATGGTAAATGGCAGCCAAAGAAAACAAGACCTCAGGATGTAGGAGAGAAAGAAAACATTGCACCTCACAAGAAGTTTAATGGACCTCGGCCTAGAGAACATCAGAATAAAGGTGATGGTAAGATAAGGTTGCAATGTTGGACATGTGGTAAGGATCATCTCAAGAGAGATTGTCCACAAAATCAGGGTGGTAGGCCTCAGACTTATAGTGCACGGGATGCGTAGAAAGTTGGGGATGTTGGGCAGAGCATTCCATAGATTTATGCAATGTTGGATAACAGGTAGGCGAATCACCATTCATCTATTATCGAGATGGAGGATAAGCTTTGTGATCAAGTTGTTTCTATTTTGATTGACCCTGGATCTGATTATAGTTATGTAAGTCCTGACCTGGTGGATAAGTGAGGTTTGAATAAAGAAGTGCATGGAGAATCTTTGTTAGTGCAGTTGGTTGTAAGTATAAAGAAGAGAGTTCATCTTTTGGTAAGAGCTTGTACATTCGAGTTGAATGGTATGCCTACCTCAGCACATTTGAATGTACTATTTTTGGGATCATATAGTTTTCAGTATGGATTGGTTGTATCTTCATAGGACTAAGGTGGAATGCTATGAAAAAGCTATTGAATGCTTGAATGAAAATGGAGAACAAAGAATCTTATAGGGTAGGAAGAAAGCTACATCAATTAGAATGGTGACAGTTATGTAGGAAAAGCGCAGTCGCAGAAAAGAGTGTTTGTTATTTGTAGTGCATATTTTTAGTGATAAAGGTAAGGATGTTGAGAATGTAGAAGTTATGAAGAGGTACCCGATCTTGCATCAATTTCAAGATGTGTTTCCAACATAGATTTCAAAGTTGTCACCTCATGGAGAAGTAGACTTCTATATTGAGTTGGTACTAGGGGAAAGACCAACATCAAAGGCACCATACAGGATGAGCACACCAAAGTCACTAGAGTTCAAGTTATAGTTGAAGGAAACACTTGATGAGGGATACATTAGGCCTAGTGTATCCCCTTGGGGTGCACCATTACTGTTTGTGAATAAGAAGGATGGTACTCTCAGGTTATGCATTGATTACAGGAAGTTGAACAAGGTGACCATCGAGAATAGGTATTTATTGTTGAGGATTGATGACTTGTTCAACCAGTTGAAACAATCAGTAATGTTCTCGAAGATTGACTTGAGATCCGGTTATCATCAAGTATGCATTAAAGAAGAGGACATCTACAAGGCTGATTTATGGACCAGGTATGGGCATTATGAGTTTGTTGTAGTTCCATTTGGTTTGACTAATGCTCCAGCTACTTTCATGTGCTTGATGAATAGTGTGTTTCATCCTTATTTGGACAAGTTTTTCATTGTGTTCATTGATGATATATTGATATATTCTAAGAATGAGGAAGAGCATGTCAAACACTTAGTAGCAGTGTTGGGATTTCTAAGAGAGAATCAGTTGTATGCCAAGATTAGCAAATGCAGTTTCTTTCAAAAATAGGTTCATTACTTGGGACTTGTTGTTTCCAAGGAAGGCATATCAGTGGATTCAAAAAATATAAAATATATGATGGAGTGGTCGCCAATTTATTATGTAGAATCTACGACTGCAAACTGAAGTATCTTCCCTATGTTTGGTGGACTGACCTGGAACAATAAAAAGACAAATGGACTAATGTTTTCCTTAAAGTAAATATATAATGGGATGAATCCTACTTGGAATTTATCGTATGCTTCGCTCCTTCCTTGTCTTGAATGCTCCAATTCTAGCTTTGATTGTTATTACTAGAACCTACACAGTCTGATAACACAAGCCAACAATCCACAAAATATATGTAGCATCATATAATCACTTTAGTCAATAGATCAATGTGGTGCTAAAATATGTGAGACCATAACATCATATATAGGAAAACAAAGAACTCTTTGCATTAATAGAAATGGGGTGAGTTACAAAAAAGAAGAAGAAGATGTTGATCCTGTAAAAGAGCTCCTCCAAGTTGACTTGTCCTTTCCTTGTCACAAAGTGCACCTCTAATCACCCTAATGCATGTAAAGACATCTCTCACATCAACATCATAAGGGTAGAAACACTCTCCAAAATCCAAAAACAACCAACCAAGTGCTTTTGGAATGAGGTAAATATATAGGAAGGAGAGGTAGTTCATGAATTCTTATCCATTTACCAATCTAGGCTTGAGATCAAAAAGTGATGGGAGGATAGCTCAAGCAATAAGATGGTGATTTATCCAAGGTGGAATCAGATAGGATTCGAATGTTTATCCAAGGTAAATGGTTGAAACAACCTATGGAAGCTTTTGGAAGATGAAGCTTCGGAAATATTTTTAATTTGTCCCAAATTTCTAGAATCACCGAACCCCCACAGTTATGCAGGGTGCACTACATAACACCTTGAGAGTAGGAGAGACTATACTACAACAAAGTTGCTCAATTATGAAGGGTTCCTTTGTCCTTAATATCACTGAAATGAAGGAGTTGAGGGAAAAAACTCAGGGATTAGGGAGACTCATGCTTAGGGCTTTGTGCAAGGATGATGACAATATGTTGAAGGATGTGAATTGATCCCATTGGAAGGCCTATTGACTAGATGCGAAAAAATGGTCTATAACACTAGGTATGGGGATTATGAGTTTGTCATAGTTCCATTTGGTTTGAATAATGCTCCATCTACTTTCATCTGCTGCATGAATGTGTGTTTCATCCTTATCTAGACAATTTTGTCATTGTGTTCAATGATGATATATTGATATATTCTAAGAATGAGGAAGATCATGTCGAACACTTAGCAACAGTGTTGAAATTTCTAAGAGAGAATTGGTTGTATGCCAAGCTTAGTAGATGCAGTTTATTTCAAACAAAAGGACATTACTTGGGACATTTTGTTTCAAAGGAAGGCATAGCAATGGATTCAGAAAAGATAAGAGTGATCATGGAGTGGGAAATTCCTAGAAACATGGACGAGGTAAGATCATTTATGGAACTAGTAGGTTATTATAGGAGGCTCATTTGGAACTTCTCTTGGATTACATATCCTGTTACATCACTGTAGAGGCAAGGTAAGAAATTTGAATGGACTGAGGAATGTGCAGCAAAACACATCAATGCAAGCACTCTGGCGTAGTTAGTTGTTGTTTTTGTATATTTAGTTTTCTTATGTTGTTTTTATAAGAGGAGATGGATACAGAGTCCATCTTAGAGGAGAATCAAGAGTACATAGCTTGAAAATGGATGAGATAAATACCATGTGACTATTGGCATTGTAGAATGGTGATTTTGTGCATAAACGAGCAGAGTATGCAAGTTGGTTGGATTCCATTATGATGGTCAAATGTCATATCGTGGATGAAAGGCTTGTAGGTTTTCTCTTGGAGTGGTAAAAGATATTTGTTTCTCTAATGATAAAGTTGAATATTGAACGTTGTTAGTGTGGATAGTATGATGAAAATAAAAAAGTTGTTGTTAGTTATGCAAATAATGTTAATTTTGTTTTCATATTTACATGAAGAAGATGACTTCTGAAGAATGCTCCAATGTTCATAAAATATTATTAAATTGGTTTTATATTAAGATATATAAAAGAGGTCGATTTGGATAGAAAATTTAACCATACAAATTTAATGTTTGAGAGAGTTAATTTGATATTACTTCTATGAAAAACATTTTTGTGTAGAACTTCAGGAGGACAATTGATTGAAACAATGAAGGTGTTACAAAGGCATCCATGAGTTTTTTTTTGTGGGTAATGACATTTGATGGAGAAAAGTTATGCATGTGTCAATGGAAATGGTGCCCTATTTTGAAGGCTTGAAGTTGGTCACGCTTGTTGGAGGTTTCTGAATTTCTATATTTTATTTATCATATTTGACTACACATTTTTGACATTTAGGTGACATCTATATCATCTATATTTTATTTTCTAAATTGTACTGTAAGTGGGTGCATTTTCGATTGAACCCGACACCCTTGATTTTTTATTGTAAAATTTTCAAACTTGAGGGAGTATTAGAGTTACTGAATACTCTAATCTCCATTTTTCATAACACATTCATAATACACTGTCTCTAACATATGAACCTATTTGCAAAATTTGGAGGACAAGATTGAGTTTTTGGAGCTTGAGTCACAACTATAATGAGATGAACTACAAAAGAATAGTTGTAATTATGAACTGGTTCTTGTTCACGACAACTCCATGCTTGAGTCTGACTCCCATCAGAAGTCAAAGATTGATACGAAGTCATTTCAGGAGCAGATTTGCATGTAGATGTAAAGTGTCAACCTGTACTTCCCAAGACCTTCATCGGACCTTGGGAATAAGTTGTGAACAACAAGAATAGAACAGGTCTCAGATATAAAAATGATGTGTCGTTTCATATACCAAAATATTCCAAGCTCATCCAGTTTTGCAGTGCTAGATTCCTTCAGGATGATCCACTTTCACATGCTCTTGTTGCACAACAATGACAAATTTTAAAATTCCAACATTGTGATTGAGTTGGCCGTGTGAAAGATCAATGTTTTGATCTTCATCCTTGTGAGAATTATGGTAAGTGCACTCATCATTTAGACAGATGTTCCAAAAAAAAATAAAAACTACTGCAAGAATGAAGATTCACCTTGGATGAATCACTTTTTGGTATTGGTGTTTAACAATCATGAAGGTATACTAGTCATACCATAGAATTTGTTCTTGATTATTGACTAGTTTTGCAGCAAAGGTTTCATCATCTTCTCAAAGGTATTTGACAAGGGGGGAATTAATGGTAAGTTAACATTTTCGAAGATTCATCATTCAAATATTTATCAAGTGAGCCTGAGCCATAACCTAAACCTTTTATCTGAGAGTACAACTAGAGATAGCCATATTTGGAGTTGTATCTAGAGACACAACAATGCCCCATGAACATGTTTTTTTTATGACATTCCTTAAATTACTACCTACAGAAGATTTTGGTTTCTGCTATAGTTTTTGTTAGGGAGCACTTCCACTTACAGAAGACTTCAACTTCTAGATAGATTATGAATTGTTTCAGGAACTACTTTGATAGTTCCAGAGTTGGTGGCCATCCTTAAACCACCACTGGTGGAGACCTCGAGTTCTCTGACCTTTAGGTTTGTTTGTAATTTTCTCTTAAAAACTACCATTTAAAAGAGCTTATTAAACCATTGGTTGTCATGCATTTTTGAATTTTAGCTCTCTTCTTTGACTCTCATGTACACCCCTTCAGATTAATGGGGGGAATGTCAGCCACCTAATCAGACACGATTCTGGTGGATAGTTAATGCATGTCCAAGAAACCTGGAAACTGAATCCAACGGTTTCATTGTTGTATTTATATGTAAAATTTATGTCATTCTTAATATAGTTGAATTTATTTTCCAATATTGTGATTACAAAATTTGAGACAACAAAAGAGGAGGACATCATCAACCCATAATTTAGTTTAAAAACAATTGTTACAAAAGGAGATTAGCCAAAAATCATTAAAGTTGTTGGGATAGTTTATATTTGAGATGAGGGAGATGAGGGTGATGAATGTAGAGTTGAAAATCTTAGGCATATACCCAAGCTCACGGATATGCTCCATGACTTGAAGTTGATCCTCCCCAACCACAAAAAAAATAGTAAAAAAATCCATGGTCTAGTCGTTTTGTCTAGGATTTTCATTCTTTCCATAATGGATAACACCAAAAATCTCGTTTGTTGTCATAGATTGAAATAGATCATTATTCTCCTCATAATCGAGTAGCTTTCATAACAAGGCTAGAATCGAGACCATATCTCTAATATTTTCATGTTCTAGTTCCTTGAATAATTTTCGAAAATGGTATACTTTATTCAAAATGGTTGACTCCACTATCCCATGAAGAAATATGGAGTTAAAAATCACCATAATATATAAGAGTTAGAGACCATGGAAAATATAGTAAATGCAGGTAAGATTGTTTGAACATTGGGTAATTTTTAATACATGCATAAAGATCTATAGATTTAAATATTTTAGTGGATGTTTGAGAAGCATAATCTAAGTCTATCTTTAAGACCAAGGAATGGTGAAGAACATATAAATAATTAAATAGTGTGCACAAAGAATGAGAAGTGTCATTCAAAACTTAAATGGCACCTCAAACTAAAGAAAATAATTTATATAAAAAAATATAAGAAAATATTTTATATAAAAAAATATTATATTACACCTTGAACTAATTTTTTTTTTTTATTTATAAAAAAATACTATATTAATTACATAATAGTATTTATAAATAATAAATTAATAGGTGAATAAATTAGTAAATTATATATTATTAGAACCATAGAACTTAATATTATTATATAATACAATGATTATATATATATATATATATATATATAGTATATTAATAATATAATATATACTAATATATCTATTATATATAAAAAAATTATTGGTATGTAAGTATAAAGTTAATATTATGCTAGTATATTAATTCTATTATATATTAGATATTAGCAATGTCAGGCCAGGCAGTAACTCCATTAGGCAGAAAAACTAATTCGTGTTATTCCATTAGGTAGGTATTTGTTATATACAATAGGGAGTGACTGTTCAGTTCATATCCCGATGACTGTTCACATTCCTAATTTAATTATTTACATAAATTCACCCAATCATGAAGATTAGGTGTCAACATTCCCCCCCTTAATCTGAAGGGATGTTGGTGAGTCCAAGCATCATTCTGAATCGTTCAAGCTTTTCCCTTCCAAGTGCTTTGGTGAAGATGTCTGCAATTTTCTCATTTGTGGAACAATGATGGAAATGGATTGTTTTTTCCTCAACATGATGTCGAATCAGATGATATTTAGTATAGATATGCTTCGTTCGATCATGGAACTTTGGGTTCTTGGCCAACTTTATTGCAGAGGTGTTGTCAATCATGAGTGGAGTTGATTGTACTTGTTTTACCTGCAAATCTTCAAGAATTTTCCCGAGCCACACAATTTCTTTTGTTGCTTCAGCTGCTGCCACGTATTCTGCTTCTGTTGTGGAATCTGCTGGAACTGATTGTTTGTGTGATCTCCAGGAGACAACTCTTGATCCAAGACTCATAGCATATCCTAAAGTAGATACCCCAGTTTCTTTGTCTCCATCGAAGTCTGAATCAGAGTATCCGATCAGGCTGAAGTCATCCACCTGTGTGTACTTGATTCCAAAGTCTTGAGTTCCCTTCAAGTACTTTAGAACTCTTTTTGCAGCAGACCAATGTCCCTCACAAGGCTTTTGCATAAACCTGGAGAGGATTCCAATAGCAAATTAAATGTCTGGTTTGGTGGTAGTTAGGTAGTTGAGACTTCCTACAAGCTGTCTATACTTTGTTGCATCCTCAAATTCCTTTCCTTCAATAGATGTGAGCTTCAAGTTTTGTTCCATTGGAGTAGTAAGAGGATTGCACTCTGTCATGCCAAACCTGTTCAACAAATCTCCAATGTATTTCTTTTGAGAAAGAAATATGGACTTTGGATGTTGGGTTACTTCAATGCCAAGATAGTAATGAACATAGCCCAAATCAGTCATTTCAAAACTTTTTCCCAATTCCTTCTTTATGGATGCAATGTAGCTTTCATTGTTCCCTGTCATTAAAAGATCACCTACATATACCACAAGATATACAACTGTTTTGCCAACTTTCTTGACAAATAAAGTTGCATCATCAAGATCAAAATGATTGAAATTGAGTTTCAGAAGATGCTTAGTTAGTTTTTCATACCAGGCTCGTGGTGCTTGTTTGAGGCCATACAAGGACTTCACAAGTTTGCATACTTTATGTTCATGTCCTTTCACAAAAAATCCTTCAGGCTGGGACATAATAACATTCTCTTTTAGATCTCCATTCAAGAAAGTAGTTTTTACATCCATTTGATGGACTTTCCAACTGTTCTGAGCTGCTAGTGCAAAGAGTGTCCGGATGGTGGCCCATTTTACTGTGGGGGAAAAATTCTCCTCATAATCAACCCCTTCCTTCTGTGAAAAACCTTTTGCCACAAGCCTAGCTTTGTGCTTGTCAAGTGAGCCATCAACTTTATGCTTGTTCTTGTAGACCCACTTGCAGCCAATTGGTTTGGTTCCAAATGGAGGATCAACCAGCTTTCAAGTGTCGTTCTTTATGAGGGCATCATCCTCCTTTTGCATCACTTCTTTCCATTCATCATGAGAAGCAGCTTCTTTGAAGGAAGTTGGTTCAAAATCTGTAGACAAGTTCAATTCACAATCATAAGAAACATCCATATCAACAGGTGAATTAGAGTCATCTACATCACCTCCATTTTGTCGGTTTGAATTTCTGGTTCCTGTTTTTCCAATTTCATCAGGATGAACACTTTCAAGTGTCTTCGTCAGCCACTTTGGGGGACCTTTCTGAGATGGTCCAGGCTGCTCTGTTGATTGAGTTGGGACTGAATCAAGATTGAGTCTCCCAATTCTATCAATTACATCACTTAAAGCATCATCCATTTTTGGAGTTTCATGCGGGGGAGAGTGTTCTTCAGAAGAAGATTCCACATGTTGATCTAGTATAGGAATCCCCCCTTCAAGATGTGGAATCTGATTATCAAATTCTTGAAATGATTTTGTTTTTGCGAATCTATCTAAGCGATCAAGTTGCCGCTCAACAACATTGTCAGTTTTGGTTGATTCAAGAAAAATTGCATCTCTAGATACAACAAACTTTTTATTTACTTCATCATAGAGGCAGTATGCTTTGGAGGTGTTTGAATACCCTAGTAAGATAAACTTACGACTTCTAGCACCAAGTTTGTTTCTACGTACCTTTGGTATCAAATCATAACAGGTGGAACCAAAGACCCTGAGATGTTTTACTGAAGGAACATGTCCATACCACAATTCATAAGGAGTCTTGTTTCTTATAGCATTAGATGGACATCTATTCTTTATATATGTAGCACATACAACAGCATCAGCCCAAAACATTATCTTTACATTTTGGAAGAAAAGCATGGATCGTACCATATTCAAGATTGTTCTATTCATTCTTTCAGCTACACCATTCTGTTGGGGATTATAAGCCACACTTATTTGATGTTTGATACCGCTCATGTCTGAAATGGCTACAAATCAGTTAACAGGTTCGTACCTTTTAAGGCTGGTGATCATAATTCAACTTGGAACATTGGCTATTGCAGACCGAGTACTCATCACTTCTGCTTGGCTTTGTTTGAAATAAAAAGGGCAGTGAAAGAGCTACTTTCTATCTAGAATTGGAAAACAACGAGGTGCTGCTTATATACTCCCCAATATAATTGAGAATATCTTATAACAATTCTCCCATGTAGGAATCCATTCCCTTCCGAAACTCCAAGAATTAATGAAAACTCCAAGAATAAACGTGGGACGGAGAGGAAAGGAACAAAGAACAGTCCATTGAAGGATATTAGCAATGTCAATTCATCAAGAGAATCAGACTCAATTGTTACATGGAAGACTCCCCTAAATGGGACTGTGCGTAAACCAAGGTTTGGCTCACGTTTGAGATGGTAGTCTCCTCTGATTTCAATAAACAACGTTCACATATATGAAAGAATATTAGAACACACAACGTTGTCAATGGAATGTCATATCAGAGCAGCGTTCAATGGAATGGTGCGACTGAAACAAGTCAGAACCAGCGTTCAATAATGTCAGAACAACGTTCAAAAGATGAGGTGTAGTAAAAATGGGCGGTTTCCAATACCATATCAGAGCAGCGTTCAAATCGGCGAGGATACAATGTTAGAACATTCACAAAAAAAATTTAACGTACAGCGCTTCTTTCAGGACAGTAAGGGCAGCGCTGGATAGGACAACACTTCAGAAGAGTAGGGCGCAGGTTTTATAAAAGGAATAAGGCAGACAGACAGAGGAGTTACAAGGAGCATGAGAGCTAAAAAAGGAGCTGGCTCTGATACCATGTCAGGCCAGGCAGTAACTCCATTAGGTAGAAAAACTGATTTGTGTTATTCCATTAGGTAGGTCTTTGTTATATACAATAGGGAGTGACTGTTCAGTTCATCTCCCGATGACTGTTCACATTCCTAATTTAATTATTTACATAAATTCACCCAATCATGAAGATTAGGTGTCAACAAGCAATAGGCATTATTAAGAAGATTTCTAGGCTACCATTAGTATATATCTAAACATTTCACGTGAAAACCTCGTTTAGAATGAAAAATTTGAAAAAACATTACATCTCTCTCATCCCTTTACAAATCCAAATGAATCTATAATGGTTTTATCTCTCTACACACATATACAAAATGTGTAATTTTTACACACAATGTGTAATTTCAACATTATTTACATATATATTTTTTTTTGAATACTATATAGAGTGTATAATTTAAGCTTGCAAGCTCAAAAAAGCTTTGTTGGATTTTAGGGAAAATTGACAAAAAAAAATTACACTTAAAAAAGAACCAAAACCTAAAATAATGAGATTTTTTTTTAAATGATATGTCATATATACATACTTGACATTAAATATTTTAAATAACATGTGCTTTGAGACATTTTATCGATGGACTACATTGTTCATATTAACATGGTTTTTGTTATTAATATATTTTTAGGTATACTTCAATATTGCTTAATCTTGCATATTAAAAATTTTATTGATAGAAAATATGAAATTTATTATTATTATGAACACTTTTTGATGTAACATATTAATTTTATATTAAGAAAGGAATGAATTACACATCTCCCTTTAATTGGAGTTATGTGATAATTTGTATTTTACTTTTAACTTTCAATTTTTTAAATTTTTTATAACATTGAATATATATATATATATATATATATATATATATCTATAGAGAGAGAGAGAGAGAGAGAGAGAGAGAGAGAGAGAGAGAGAGAGAGAGAGAGATTTGGTGCAGGTCTATTTTTCAAAAAATTTATATATGGCAGGATAGGCCATATAACATTGAATATATATATATATATATATATATATATAGAGAGAGAGAGAGAGAGAGAGAGAGAGAGAGAGAGAGAGAGATTTGGTGCTGGTCTATACTTTCAAAAAATTTATATATGGCAGGATAGGCCCAAAATGCCCCTTTAATGTCCCAGAGCCAAGCTAGAACCACTGCAGTCGAACCTTTATCAATATGTAACATTGTTGGTCAAAAATCCATGTAATAAAGTTAATAAAGGCAAAATAATAACCAAGGCAATGGGACACGTATTCCAAGCTAAATGTTGGATAAAACATCCTAGTGCGGGTGTTCATTTGGTTTATTATGGTTAGGGAAACTGGCAAAGGCAATGGTAAAGGGTTTGGAAAGGAAAAATGGCATAAGTTGGCATTTTATTTATGAAAATAAGGGAAATTGTGAGAAAAGGAAGGTGAAAAGTCATAGGTTGCATGTGAGGATGAAAATAATGGAAAATTAAGAAAATAGAGACCTCATTGATAACAAGGTTTTTGAGGACCAGTTCACAACCTTTAGTCGGTTTAGTTTTGGAGCTCTCTCTCTATTCTCTCTACTCTTTCATACTCTTGGACACTTAGAGAATTCCTGGAGAACTTTAGAATTGAAGGAAGAAAGGCAAAGGAAGGAAAAGAAAGAAAAGGGAAGCAAAGATCAAACAAGTAAGAGTGGGATCAAGCAGCTACAACGGGATTAATTGTAGGTATTGAGTTGCATATTAGATTTTTGCTAGTTTTGGCATGCATGGTACATGCATGTGTGTTTTGGTTCCCTTTCTATATTTGAACGATGGGTTTTATCAAGTATGATAGTGGTTTTCAGCCTTGCCTTGCCATTTCCGAATAACCATGGTGTGATGGGGTTCTTTCGTTTTGGTTGAGATGGATTGTCACATGGTTTTCTAAAATGAGTGGGATGGTCTCAAGGGAGAAACATAAGGCCTAGGAATCCTTGGACTGGTGAAGGTGGGTTTATGTTAAAGCATGATTGTGTATGCCCTCGTTAGGCCTAGGAATCCTCGACCGGTGAATGGCAAGATATACAGTAAAGACTAGAGGGTGGAACCTCTTTGGGCCTAGGAATCCTTGCTCAATGAATGGTGGGATATATGGTAAAGTCTAGAGGTGGGGATGGACAAATTCCTCATGGTTTAGGTGGAGAGATCCAGAGGCATCCATGCTTGTTTAGGGCCTAGTGATTCGGTGCGATTGCGGTAAAGCTTGGATGTATTGATGAGGGTTTTGGGCCTAGGAATCCCTTGGTCGATATATGGTAAAGCCTGAGGAAGCCTTGATTGGTTCTGTTGTGGGTACCACATTCATGCTTGGAATATGGCACAGGGGAAATTTGCTGAAAGAAAGTTTTGGTTCAACACAACCTATGGTTAGGTGGTTCATGTTGGTTCTTGATTTGGTTGGATTATGAATACATTAATAATAACTCCTTTTCCTTTGGTATTTCATGTGAAAATGTACTCATTAATATGTGGTTTTAATAGTTGTTCTATCATTGCTATTTCGCGGGTTATAGGCGCGGTTTTATGACAAATCTTGGTCATGGATTGCATTATGTTTTGATTAGTAAATGAATGAATAATGATTGTATGACCTAATAGATGATAATGTAGCTATTGTGATACGGCATCAGTTCTTCTTGACGATTCTCAGAAAAGTATGAGATCTCTATACTCATGTCATTGGTTATGACATGTAGATTACATGTTTGTGATATGTTTGATGAAATTCTTGTCATGGATAGTATGGGTCAGGTCAAGTCCTTGTACCAATGTTTGCATTAGTAGCTTTAATTCCTTGTTATTTATCATTTTTGATGAAGTTATGAGTAGAGATCTGAGACCTAGCCCTGAAAAATTGACATAGAATCTGGGGTCATTGGCTCTGAACTTCCTGAAGAAGGCCATAGTCACATGCATGCCTTTATGTGGGAGTGACTGGAGGGTCTTAGTCACATGCATGGATTGTCTTGGGAGCGATTGGGGATCTAGCTCAGTGAAATGACAAGTTGTCTCAGGGGTTGGGCACTTGAAAGTGTTGGTTGTCTCCTAAAGGTTTTGTAGCTCTTGAGAAAGGTCATATGGTTTTGTTTTTCGGTTCCACTTCTTTAACTGTACAAGGGGAGTTTAATCACATCATAGTAACTCTTCATCATATGTTTACCCCAGTGGAACGTTTGGCTTGCGTAAATGTGAGAGGAGGGTGTTACAGAGTGGTATCATACCTAGGCTCACCCCTTGGACTCGATGGGTGGAATGTGTTGGTCATGCATACGTGTGAGTTGCATCTATGTTCTTTATACTTGTGGTCTATGTACTTGTTGTTTAGGCATGGTTGCAGTTGTGTCACCATGTGAAAGTAGATGGTGTTGTTTTTGGATGTATTTGTTGTGAGTGTGTGTCAGTTATGCACTTGTTATGAATCTTAGATTTTATACATCATTATGCATACATTGACATTGTTATAGTTATCATGCATGAGGTCATGGTATATAGTTGGTATATTCATGCATGGTTACTGGTTGATGGTTCAGATGATGTTTATATAATGCTATGATTATATTTATACATGTATTGTGCTAATCTGGTTGATCTTGTAGATGAGATATCCTCCCCTGAACTATGCTGGGGTATGTTGATTATGTTATTTTTTCGTTTAAGCTAACAGGGTATTCTTACAAGAAGAAAATCAAAGATGACTAACAATATGGTAGACTACAATTCATGAGAATCTCCCTATGGATCAGATGAGAAACATGGTGGTGGGCACTCTTTTGACTTAGCAGACACATTGAGAAGTTTGAAGGAAAAAATAAGAAGTTTCAAAGAAGATAATGACAGAATCATTTAGGAACGGGAGAAACAACCAGAGGTTAATGCAATCATTCTTCAGAGATTGTTAGACTTGTAGAGATAGGGACCACTTAGGATCATTCATGGACAGGGGGAAAGGACTAATGGAACCTATGGTATCAGGTCTCATGGTGGGCATAGGTCAAACAAAGATGGCATGGTCAGAGATGGTAGGTTCTTGGATACACCTAATAGAAAAGGCACTGGACACATGTTTTACTCTAGTTCTGGTTTAGATAGGTATCATGGTCATCATCTCTATCATCCTTATAGGAAGAGTGATAGGGGATATTTACCAGATGAGTTCAAGAAAGAAAAGCCACCTACATTTAATGGGTATTTGAAGAATTCGAAGGATGGAGAGGCATGGCTACTCAGGATGAAGAATTTCTTTGAGCTACATGATTACATGGAGAACATCAAGGCAAAAATAGCTATCTTCAGCCTCAAAGGGAAAGTAAACATTTGGTTGGAAGACGTGAAGCACGTTAGAGACAGCAGGACAAAAGAGTTGAGTTGGTATGAATTCAAGAGAATTTTCAGGAAGTACTTGTCAAAGAGGTATTGTGACAACAAATCCAAGCAATTGTATGAGCTAAAGATGGGATCAATGACGGATGAGGAGTATATGATCAAGTTCCTGGAGTTATTGAGGTATTTGTCGTATATTAAGGATGAAAAAGCTAGAGTTCAGAGATTTGTTAGTGGATTTCCATTAGCATTTAAATATCATATTGTGTATGATGAGCTTCGGTCACTTGAAGAAGTCATTAGGAAATTGAAGCACTGTTATGAGAAATCAAAGCACAAGACAAAGTCTCAGCAAGGTTGGAAAGGGAAAGACAAAGCTAAAGGTAAATGGAAGCCAAAGTAAACAAAACCTCAGGATGCAGGAGAGAAACAAATTGTTGCACCTTACAAGAAATTTAACAGACCTCATCCTGGAGAACATCAGAATAAAGGTGATGGTAAGTGACAATTGTAGTGTTGGACATGTGATAAGGAGCATCTCAAGAGAGATTATCCACAAAGTTGAGGTGGTTGAACTCAGATTTACAGTGCACAGGATGCGTAGGAAGTTGGGGATATTGGATAGAGCATTCCATGGATTTATGCAGCATTGAATAACAAGCAGGCAGATCACCAGACATCTATTATCGAGATGGATGGTAAGCTTTGTGATCTAGTTGTTTCTATTTTGATTGACCATAGATCTAATTATAGTTATGTAAGTCCTAACCTAGTGGATAAGTGTGGTTTGAATAAAGAAGTGTATGCAAAATCTTGGTTCTTACAGTTGTTTACAGGTACAAAGAAGAGAGTTCATTATTGGGTAAGAGATTTTGCATTTTAATTGAATGGTATGCTTACATAAACACATTTGAATATATTATTGTTGGGATCAAACAGTATGTTGTTGGGTTTGGATTGGTTGTATCTGCATAGGACCAAGGTGGATTGTTATGACAAAGCCATTGCATGCTTGAATGATAATGGAGAGCAAAGAATATTATAGCGTAAGAAGAAGGCAACATGAGTTAAGATGGTGATAGCTATTTAGGCAAAGCATAGTCGCATAACGGGGTGTGTATTATTTGCAGTACATATCTCTAGTGACAAAGGTAATGAGGATGATGATGAAGAGGTATTCAACAAGTACTCAATTTTACAGTAGTTTCAGGATGTGTTTCCAGCAGACATTTCAGACTTGCCGCCTCACAGATAAATGGACTTTTCTATTGAGTTGGTACCAGGGGCAGCACCAACAAATTTGGATATAGGTACAAAGAATAGAGTTCAACATTGGGTAATAGCTTGTACATTCGAGTCTAATGGTATGCCTACCTCAACACATTTGAATGTACTATTATTAGGATCATATAGTATGCTTTTGGGTGTGGACTGGTTGTATCTTTACAGGACTTAGTTGGACTACTATGACAAAGCTATTGAATGCTTGGATGACAATGGAGAACAAAAAATATTGCAGGGTAAGAAGAAATCTACATCAGTTAGAATGGTGACAACTATGCAGAAAAAGTGCATTCGTAGAAAAGGGTGTGTGTTATTTGTATTGCATATTTCTAGTGATAAATGTAAGGATGTTAAGGATGCAGAAGTTATGAAGAGGTACCCGATCTTGTATCAGTTTCAGGATGTGTTTCAAGCAGATATTTTAGCATTTTCACCTCGTAGAGAAGTGGACTTGTCTATTGAGTTAGTACTAGGGGAAACACCAACATCAAAGGCACCATACATGATGAACACACGAGAGTTAGTAGAGTTGAAGTTGTAGTTGAAGGAAATGCTTGACAAGGTATACATCAGGCCAAGTGTATCGCCTTGGGGTGCACCAAAGTTTTTTGTGAAGAATAAGGATGGTACTCTCAGGCTATGCATTAATTACAGGTAGTCATCAAGAACATGTATCCATTGTTGAGGATTAATGACTTGTTCGACCAGTTGAAAGGAGCAACAATGTTCTCGAAGATTGACTTGAGATCTGTATATCATGAGGTACACATTAAAAAAGAGGACATATACAAGAGTGATTTTCGGACTAGGTATGAGCATTATGATTTTGTTGTAGTTCCATTTGGTTTAACTAATTCTCCAACTACTTTCATGTGCTTGATGAATAGTGAGTTTCATCCTTATCTAGACAAGTTTGTTATTTTTTTCGTTGATGATATATTGATATATTCTAAGAATGAGGAAGAGAATTCGAACACTTAGTAGCAATGATGATATTGCTAAGAGATCATTAGTTATATGCCAAGCTTAGAAAATGTAGTTTCTTTCATACAGAGGTACATGACTTGGGACATGTTGTTTCCAAGGAAGGCAGCAGTGGATTCATAAAAGATAAGAGGTATCATGGAGTGGGTAGTTCCTAGAAACATGGATGAGGTAAGATCATTTATGGAACTAGCAGGTTATTATAGGAGGTTAATTAGGAACTTCTCTCAGAATTCATATCCTATTACGTCATTGCAGAGGCAGGGTAAGAAATTTGAATGGAATGAGGAATGTCCAACAAGTTTTGAGAAATTGAAGCAGTTGTTGAAAAATGCTTCGGTTCTACATATTGCAAATCCAGACAAGAGTTTGCGATGTGTAGAAATTTCTACAAGAGAGGACTTGGTGGAGTCTTAATGCAGGAAGGACAAGTAGTGTGCTATTAGTCATGAAAGATGAATGAGCACGAGTAGAATTATTTGACACTTAACCTTGAGTTGGCAGCGATCATCCATGCATTGAAGATGTGGAGGCACTATCTTCTTGGTAGGAGGTTTGTATTTATGAGTGATCACAGTGGATTTAGGTATATGTTTGACCAACCAAATCTGAATTCTAGTAAAGCTAGATGGTTGGGAACGATTAGTGAGTTTGACATTAAGATCCGATACATTAAGGGAAAGGAAAACATGGTTGCAGATGCTATTAGTAGGAGAGTGTAGGTGAATCATATAAAAACTATGAGTTCTTATGGGACAAACTTATAGGATCAGATCTCATAGATAGAAAAACAGGATGACAAGTACATGGATCTTAGGCACGTGTTGTAATAGGGTACAAGTGATCAGGATGTGAATTATCATTTCACAGCGGATAGTTTGGTCATATTTAGAGATAGGATCTATGTTTTGAATGATAGTGATCTCAAGCAGAATATATTGTGATAATTCAATGCAAAACTGTAATTAGGCCACCCACGAAACCATAAGACATTGACAATGGTGAAGAAGTTATATTATTGGTTGAATCTGAAGAAGCAAGTGGTGGAATTTACAGCTAGATGCTTGGATTGTCAACAAGTAAAAACATAATGTAAGCACCCAGGTGTATTAATACAGTCGATTCTGATTCAAGAGTGGAAATGGGAGGTCTTTTCCATGGATTTCATCACATGTTTTCTAAGGACATCTAGACAACATTATTCCATCATGGTCATGGTGGACAGGTTGACGAAGGTAACGCACTTCATTCCATTGAAGTCTACCTATTCAGCTAGCGATGTATCACATGTCTTCATTAGAGATGTAGTGAGGATGTATGGTGTTATAAGGAATATTGTGTCAGACAAGGATGTTGAGTTCACTTCTAGATTCTGGAAGGAGTTGTTTGCAGGTTTGGGCATAGAGTTGGCCTTCAGCACAACTTATCAACCACAAATAGATCAACAGACAGAGAGGGTCAACATGATATTGTAGGGCATGTTGCAGATGCATGTGATGCATCAACGGAGGAGATGGGAGGAGTACCTTCCATTGGTTTAGTTTCTTACAACAATTGGTATCAAGATTCACTGAGGATGAGTCCATTCAAGGTACTGTATGGGCGAAGTTATAATAATCCCATCAATTGGAGTGATCTAGTGAACAAGGTGTTAATAGGATTGGACATGTTGGTAGAGATGGAACAGTAAATGAAGGTAAACAAGAAGAATCTGAGGGCAACACATGACAGATAGAAAAATTATGCAGACCAAAATAAGATGTTTAAGGAATTTCAGGTTGGGGAACAGGTGCACTTGCACATCAAGCTCAAGAAGAGATCCTTGAGGATTGGATCATGTGCCAAGTTGGAACCTTGGTTTTGTGGACCTTTCAAGATTCTTGAAAGGATTAGACTCGTAGCCTATCAGCTTGCACTGCCTTCGATAGTGAAAGTCCATGATGTTTTTCCATGTGTTATTGTTTAAGAAGTATGTTAAAGATGTTGATCATGTGATTGATTGGTCTGTATTGCAAGATCTAGATGGAGAATCTCAGCCATAACCTTAGTGTATTTTGCAAATAAAGATGCTCGTGCTCCAGAACCGAGCAATCGAGTAGGTTAAAGTGCAGTGGAAGCACTTTGGGCTAGATTAAGCTACATGAGATATGGCTGATTAGATTCAGGCAACGTATGCTTCTTTATTTGTTAGTTGAGTGATTTTTTTTGTCATATATTTTGGTGTGATGTTTTGATATATGTATATACATATATGGATGTAAATACTTCCATGAGTTGTTTTATAAATCTCCAATAAGCGATATGGGTGTCATGTTGTTATGATTATCATGTAGTTATGTTCCTCATGTTGTTTTACTTCTCAGCAGGATGATCATTGTAAATATTGCATCAAGCTAAGTTATAGATATCCATGGGAAATATTTTTTTCTTATAGTAGTCTTGTTGGTTGTAGGTGTCATTGAACACTGAGGATGGTGTTCCCCCCGGGGGGGGGTCTATAACAACCTTGGTAAAAAATCCATGTAATAAAGTTAATAAAGGAAAGATAATAACCAGGGTAATGGGACACGTATTCCAAGCTAAATGTTGGGCAAAACATCCTAGTGTGAGTGTTCATTTGGTTTATTATAGTTAGGGAAATTGGCAAAGGAAATGGCAAAGGCTTTGGAAAGGAAGTGACATTAATTGGCATTTTATTTATGAAAATAAGGGAAATTAGGAGAAAAGGAAGTTGAAAGGTCACAAGTTGCATGTAAGGAGGAAAATGAAGGAAAATAATGGAAAATGAATAAAATAGAGGCCTCATTGATAAAAAGGCTTCTAAGGATCATTTCACAACCTTTAATCACTTCATTTTTAGAGCTCTCTCTCTATTATCTCTACTATCTCATACTCTTGGACACTTAGAGCATTTTTGGAGCACTCTAACATTGGAGAAAGGAAGGAAAAGGAAGGACAAGAAAGAAAAGGGAGGCAAATATCAAGAAAGGAAGATAAGTATCAAGCAGATACTTCGGGATTACTTGTAGGTATCGAGTTGCATGCATGATTTCCTTATTGGTTTTGGCATGCATGGTACATACATGTGTGTTTTGGTTTTTCTTTTGCCTTTGGCATGGGTTTTTCTACGTGTGATAGTGGTTTTCAGCCTTGCCTTTTCATTTCCGGATAGCAATGGTGTGATGGGATTCTCTAGTGTTGGTTGAATTGGATTTCTGAATGGTTTTCGAAACTGAGTTGGGTGGTCTCAAGGGAGAAAAAGAAGGCATAGGAATCCCTGGACTTGTGAAGGTGGAATTGCGATAAAGCGTGATTGTGTATGCCCTCGTTAGGTCTAGGAATCCTTGACTTGTGAATGTTGGGATATACGGTAAAGCCTAGAGGGTGGAGCCTCATTATTCCTAGAAATCCTTGACCAGTAAATGGAAGGATATATGGTAAATCCTAGAGGTGGAGACAGACAAATTCCTCATGGTTTAAGTACAGAGATCCAGAGGCATCCATGCTTGTTTAGGGCCTAGTGATCCGGTGGGATTGCGGTAAATCCCACTTATATTGATGAGCGTTTCGAGTCTAAGAATCCTTTGGTAGATATATGGTAAATCACGAGGAAGCCTTGATTGGTTATGTTGTCTTGTCTTTGAGGTTTCTGCGAGTTACATCATTGTTTAGATTCTCTTCCGGATCCATCGCATAAGGATTCTTTTCCATCGACGTTTCGAACCAGCAACGATGGTTCATCTTCAGGATTCTTTTCGCACATCCTGAAGATGAACCATCGTTGCTGGTTCGAAACGTCGATGGAAAAGAATCCTTATGCGATGGATCCGGAAGAGAATCTAAACAATGGTTATGTTGTGTGTCCCACATTCATGCTTCGAATATGGCATGGGGGTGATTCATTGAAACGAAGATTTGGTTCAACCCAATTTATGGTCGGGTGGTTCGTTGAATCCCCTGACTTGGTTGTCTTATGCATACATTAATAAGAACTCCTTTTCCATTGGTATTTCATGTGTAAATGTACTTGCTAATATGTGGTTTTAATAGTTGTCCTATCATTACTATTATGTTGGTTATAAGCATGGTTTTATGACAGATCTTAGTCATGGCTTTCACTATGTTTTTATTACTAAAAGAATGAATATTGAATGTATGACCTAATAGATGATACTGATTCTATTGTGATAAGGCATCAATTGTTATTGAAAATTCACATATAAGTATGAGACCCCTATACTCATATTTGTTGTTATGACCTGTAGATTACATGTTTGTGATATGTTTGATGAAATGCTTGTCATGGATAGTCGGGGTTTGGTCAAGCCCTTGTACCAATGTTTTCATTAATAGATTTAATTCATTGTTATTTATAATTTCTGGAAGTTTCATGAAGTTCTGGGTAGAGGCTTGAGACCTAGCCCTGAAAAGGTGACATAGAATTTAGGATCGCTGGCTCGAAACTGCCTGAAGAAGCCCACATTCACATGCATGCCTTGTTGTGGGAGTGAATGGAGGGTCTCAGTAACATGCATTTCTTGTCATGGTAGGAGCTAGGGCTCTAACTCAACAAAATGACAAGTTTTCTTAGGGGTTGGGCACCTGGAAGGGTTGGTTGTCTCCTGAAGGTTCTGTAGCTCCTCAGAAAGGTCAAATTGGTTTTGTTTTGTCGATTCCACTTCCTTAACTGTACATGGGGATTTGAATAACATAATAGTAACTCTTCGTCACATGTTTACCTTAGTGGACCGTAATCAAAAGAGAAAGGGGGCTTACCTTATTTCAAAACCATTAGGCTCAAGCCCTGTTAAAAACCATCAAGACTAAGCATTATTATATATTGTATATTGGTGAGGCCCCACTTTATAGCTCTCGATGCTTACACTTCTTCTCACTCTAAGAAATATGACCACACCATAGTACATGGGTCTCAATTCCTTTATTTTTTCGGCTTGTACACATCATCCTGAATCTTTTTCTTTATGTGTAAATATTTTGTCTTCCAGCCCACGTCATCATGTTCTCACGTCACCCGAGGCTATTCCAAATTGCGTGCAAAGGGAAACCTCCCAGAGACAAACTCTGGGGAATGAGAATTAACCCTATCAACTATCATTCTTGTCCTTTTTAAAATCACAGAAGTACTTTTCCTCTGGGAGGATTCAACAACACTCACAGGCCCCTTGTTGGTCTCATCTTCTAATGGGAACACTATGCATCATCCTCGCTCTTTCCACGTTGATTATTCTCAATGGCAGCACAAGTCCTTGTCACCTTGGGTATTGCCAATTAATTTATTATTATTAATGGAAAATCAATTCTGTCTCTCAACCTTATTATAACCAAGATGCACCTCTACATTCTCAAGATTGTGATGTTCTTCTCATAACTAACATGACCCACATGAGGCATATAATGCACCTTCCTTAAGACATAATCTTATATTTTAATTGTTTGGTGCATAAATATTGTCCATAGCCATGATAACAAAGTGTTACTTTGAAAAATTGAAGACTTCAAACTCCAAACATAGTTTTCAACCATTTAGATATCTTCCTTAACATTAAAGAAGTACCCATATTGTGCAAGTTCTCTCATATCTACAACTTCAATTCAATCACACGTGTTCATGGAAATGTTGTTCCTTCTTTTGTTGAGCACATCAACCACCTTATTCTCCTTGCCTTTAATATGTCTACATCAAATTCATACTCACTGAGAGATTCAAGACAATTTTTCTTTTGCATTCAAGTAAAACTAAGTAAACAATTATTTAAGGTTTGTCATGATTAGTCCTCAATTCAAATTTTCTACCTAAAATATAGTGCATGCACATATTCAAGGCATGCAAACAATTACAAGCTCTAAATCACACGACAAATCATTTAGCCTACCATTCTTAATCTTACTAGACTTCTAGAATATTCACAATCCACTTGCATGAGAACCGATAAAATTCCCTCAGTGCATGAGTTAGTACTTATATAAAGGCCTTCATTTGTGTTAGGAATATTTAGAATTACAGTGCTTGTCAGCACCCTCTTCAAAAATTGAAGTGCACATTTAAGAGCTACATGTAATGCAATGAAACTGTGAATAGCCATTAGGGGAGTTTTGAGGTCTAAAATGGACCTCCTAAGGGAATTATAAAATAATAGTGGACATAATAAAATAATATTAGATTAAATCATTAAATTTTAGAGGGAAAAAAGAAAAAACTAGTTTTTCAACTCGTATTTTCACCTTATCTCCGTATGGGTTTACTCAAATTTCGAGTGGAAACACTCTTTGGATGCAGAATTTAATTCCTAATTCAAGGAGTACCCATGTTGCATAATTTTTATGGATCGTGCTACATGAAAAATGAGAAATACATGAAAAAACTGATTGCAATCATGTTTTTTCATGTATTTCTCATTTTCTATGTAGCAGGCTCCATCGAAAGTATGCAACATGGGTACTGTTTGGATGAAGAATTAATTTCTTTTCATCCAACGAGTAGTCTAGCTTGAAAGTTGAGTAAAATCTTAGGGAGATAAGTTGAAAATAAGAGTTGAAAAAAGTAGTTTTATTATTTTATTATTTTTTAATATTTTTACTTTTTTACTCCAAAAATGGTGAATCATCCCCCACAGTTGACATCATCATCTTGAATCCTATTGGTTCTTATAAAGTTGATTTTGGTTGTGTATTTTTCTTAGGAGGCCCATTTTAGACCTCAAAATTCCCCTAATGCACATGGAGCTATTCACACTAACTCAAGGTAAAAGCCAACCTTACCTTGCACCTCAATCATGGTAACTTGATGATGTCCCTAGAAATCTTCTAGTGTTGCATAAATGATCTCCCTGGAAATATTCTAGTGTTGCATAAATCCTACCCACACTAACTACATTTCTATGGTCTCTACCTCTTGTATGTTATTGAGCTTTTCGACACTACCTTTCTCCTTGGGACAATGTCAAGCATAATACCCCTTTGCAAAAATATACATATTTACTCATGTTTTTTTGGTAAGCATCAAAATTTAAAGGCTTATCATGAGAATGTAGTAGATCTTAAACACTACCTCTTTTATATGACATCTAGATATTTAGCTCCACCTTTCTTCTTCAGATAAGGTCAAGCATAATGCCCCTTCTTCTTAAATTCAAAATAAATTACATCTTCAATTATTTTCTAGAAAACCCAAAAGGGAGAAGATTATCATGAGAACATTATACATCTTAACTAGCATAGAAATTTGGGGGCTTGTAAACATTTTATTTCTTATCATTTTCCTTATTTTTTCTTCAAATTTTTACATAGGTCTTAATGACCCATTGGGGGAATTTTGAGGTCTTAAATGGGCCTCCTAAGAAAAATGTACAACCAAAATAAATTTGATAAGAACCAATAGGATTCAAGATGATAATGTCAACCATGGTTTATGATTCACCATTTTTGGAGTAAAAATATTAAAAAATAATAAAATAATAAAACTATTTTTTCAACTCGTATATTCAAATTATCTCCCTATGGTTTTACTCAAATTTCGAGTAGGAGTACTCATTAGATGTAAAATTTAATTCCTCATTCAAGGAGTACCCATGTTGCATACTTTCAATGGACCCTGCTACACTAAAAATGAGAAATACATGAAAAAGTGTGATTGCAATCACGTTTTTCATGTATTTATCATTTTTCGTGTAGCAGGGTCCATCAAGAGTATGCAAGATTGGTACTCCTAGGATTAGGAATCAAAATCTGCATCCAATGAGTGTTGCCTCTTGAAATTTGAGTAAACCCATCAGGAGATAAGTTGAAAATACGAGTTGAAAAAATAGTTCTTTCTTTTTTCCCTCTAAAATTTGGTGATGTAATTTAATCTTATTTTATTATTTCCACTATTATTTTATAATTTCCTCAGGAGGCCCATTTTATACCTCAAAACATCCTTAATGTTTAGCATACCCATAATATTTAGCCTTTTAAACTACCTAAGCCAATATATTAAGTTACTTATCGTAAGAAAGATAGAGGCCACTTATGAATTTTTTGAACTTCACCTTATCAACTTAATTATAGGTGGTAATATATGTTATTATTTCCTTGAATTTTCTCATATTGACTGACCAAATCGTTTCCCTACTACTAATCATGGTACATGAAAATTTTATGTTCATATTAATGAATAGATAACTACTTTTGTTTGAAGTACTTATTGAATTATCTACATGATATATCCTCTTCTCAAATACTCTTTAGCTTACTATGATTATCCCACCATAGGGATAGATTTCTAAACAAATTATAGATCACCACATTGGCCTTCAAGTTGTTTAAAAATTCATTCAGTTTGAAAATTCTTCATATCAAGAAACCATGCCTTAACCTCTTAAAAAGTCTTCATGTCCTTGTCAAAGACAAGTATTGTTTGTTTACAAAATTATATTTCCATGGGAGCTCTCTTTATCATTTTCCATCTCCTATTGGAGGAAGTATTTATTGCTCATACCAAAGGTGGTTCTATTAGAAAAGAGGACTTCCTTGTTGATGAATCTCTTGAGGATGAACATGTCAACCTTCTATTAGAGCTCCATCCTCCTCTCACATGGGTGAGTTGTCTTTGAATATCAAAGAGACTCTACATAATCAAATTGTTAATCAATTTTTAATCCTCCTATATATGCAGCATACAATCATGTATGCCTTGTATCTATCAATTTGATTTTGCAATCTCCTCACAAACTTAGTGAAATTCACCTATGGGATTGGTTCTCGTTGTCTTCCTTCTTCATTATTAGGATTTTATTGTGAGTAGTGACTCTTGAAACTTAAGTAATGCTCCCATGTCTTGTCTTGTTTGTTTATAGGGTTCTAAGAACCTTGCGAAGTAGAGATGAAAATAATGAAGCCTAGCCAAAATGACTTTAAAATATCTCATTCACATAGGTTAGTAAAAAATAAAAAAATATATTGTTAGATAACAAAGCCTACATTTAACAACCACATGCGCTGTTATGAAACTATGACTAACCATTAGATCTATAGTTGAAACTCAAAATGAAAGTCATTCATACATTGCACCTTGATTATTGTGCCAAGAGGTGAATTCTACAACCCAATGTGAGGGTGATGTGTAATTATGTCTGTGTTGAACATAAAAATAATTTTTCTCTAAACAAAGAAGCAATGTCAGTTATAGTAAAAAGCAAAAATGAGTATGCATGCTTAGTTGGTTTTATTTAAGAGCATTATAAAACATCAATAATCCCAACATCATTATGATCACTTGATTTGTTGATGATATTACAAGTGGTAAAAATATTTCAGTCGCTTTGAGTAATAATGATGCAAGGGAAACAACAAAATTCAATTCACTGAGAGGTCAAAGGGTATTTACTAGAGGAGTTGTTTACTCAATAAGTGGGTTGTTAGGATAGAGTAGGGTTGGATTACCATGTAATTCATTCAAATTAGATAATTGTTGGGGTTTGTTTCATTTTCCATAAATTAGTACACTCAATCCTATTTCCATGGATCTGGACTAACTTGAAGTGATGTATTTATCTATTGATTGATTTAATAATAATAAGCATAGGGAGTGTGGAGTACCAAGAATAATTTTTCTAATAAAATATCATAACTAGTATTTCTACAATTGTTTTCTTTAATCCATTGATTTCCCATATAGAAGACTCCTACTCCTCTGATTCCATATCCATATATATATATATCTATATATATATATATATATATATATATATATATATATATATAAGGTTTATGTTACACCCTGGCTTGTTTTAGTCGCCATAACCCGAGACAATGCATATTAAAATGTCGTTTTTAGATTGGGCAAGTGGGAGTCTTGCAAAAGTGATGAAGAAGCGTTAAATGTTTTACAAGAGTTGAGACGGAGCCTATAGGCAGAGCGAAATAGAGATAACACTTAGTTTTTTTTTTTTTTTAAGTTTAGACGGGAGTTCGTTTGTTGACAGAGGCTGAGAGACATAATCAATTCTCCATTAGCAATAATATGTCAACTGACAAGAGACGAGGCGATGAGGACTCAGACTGACATGGAGACTGGTCATTATAGAAAGAGTTCGGATGATGCAGAGTGTTTCCATTAAAAGACGAGATCGAGAAGGGGCCCACAAGTATTGTTTACTCCTCCTAGAGGAAAATACTTGCATGCTTTTAAAAAGATTGGGAATGATAGTTGATGGGGATAATTCCTATTCCCCAGAGTCTGTCTCTCGGAGGTTTTCCTTTGCACGCACTTTGAAATAACCCAAGGTGACGTAATCCTGGGATGACATGTCTTGGAGGATAAAAGAATTATGCATTAACAAAAAGGCCTGGGATGATGTGTACAAGATGACAAAATAAAGGAGTTGGGACCCAGGTCTTATGGTGTAGTCGTGCTACTTAGAGTGGGAGGAAGTTTAAGCGTCAGAAGATATAAAGTGGGACTGCACCAATATATAATAACAAATCTTGGTCTCAGTGGTTGTTAACAAGGATTGAGCCTAGTGGTTTTAACAAAAGGTAAGACTCGATTCTCTTTTGATTATTGATAAAGGTTTGCCTATGGTGGTTCTAGTTTTGCTTTGGGACATTAAATGGGAATTTTGGCCCTGCCCTTCCATATATAAATTTTTTGAAAGTATAGACCTGCACCAATTGGTATCAGAGTAGATTCTGCATCTACTCCAGGAACAACTAATTGACCATGGCACATAGAATTGGATGAGGTCCCAGAGGAGACCAAAGAGGACTAAGGCATGTAGCCAACACTGAAGTAATGTGAGCTATAAAATGGTTGGAAGAAAGTATGGTAGCCATGGAAACCAATAAAAAAAGAGAACCTAAATCTAGAGATGTAAGCGAGGATGAAGAAGAATATCCAGAGGAAGTAACAACTGAAGATCCTATAGAAGCTAGAATATTGAAAGCAATTCTAGGATTTATTAAAAAGGCGGAACCAAATATATCTTCTTATTATGGAAACATGAATCTAGAGGAACTCATGGACTATATTACAGAGATGGATAAATTCTTTGAGTATGAAGAGATGGATGAGGAAAATAAATTCAAGTTTGTTGCTACCAAATTGAAGGGGCATGCAACTCTATGGTGGGATGGTGTACAAGATGAAAGGACAAAGAAGAATAAGAAGAATATCAATAGTTTGGATAGGATGGTTGCAAAGCTCATAGGTAATTTCTTTCCAAAGGATTATTAGCTTACTTTATTTACCCAGATGAAAAATCTCAGGCAAAGATTGATGATTGTGAGCGAGTATACTGAAGAATTCTATATGGCAAATAACAGGCTTGGATATGTGTAAGAGTCTATAAAGAAGACAACCAGATATATTAATGTTCTCAAGTTGGACATCCAAGATGAAATTAGTGTGTTATTACCCAGAAGGGTAGAGGAGGCATACCAACTGGCTTTTAAGGATGAGGAGAAACTTGCAAGGAAGCAATCTAGCAAAGGAAAAAGTAATGTTAGAGGAAGAGGACAACAATAAACCAAAGGAAGGTCTACAACAAAAAAAGAAGGAGCTAGTAGCTCAAGTCCACAATAACAACAAGAGGGATACTTCAGAGGTCAAAGATTCTTTTCCAAAGGATGAGGAAGACATAGAAGAAGAGAGATTTGTTTCAACAAGTGTGGTAATCTTGAACACATGGCATATGAATGTCTAGAAAACAAAGATACAAGCCAAAGAAGTTTTGTCTTTCCCTAGTAAAAGAAGGGGAATCAAAGGTACAGGAGGTAGAGGATGTACCAAAGATAGAATGTTAGTCTCTATTTCTTAAGAAAGTGTTGTTGAAACTAGAGAAGGAATCTATTGAACCAGCCCAGGGGAAGGAATTGTTTAGGATTATTTTCAAAGTCCGAGGGAAATAATGTAAGGTGGTGATCGATAGGGGAAACAAAAACATTGTAGTTTCTACAGAAATAGTGGAGAAATTGAAATTTAAGAAGAGAAATCATACAACACCTTATAAGGTTTCATGGCTTCAAAAGGGCCATAAAATGTTGGTGAATGAATAGTGTGAAGTGGAGTTATAGATAGGAAGGTAAAAGGATAAAATCTTATGTGATATCATGCCCATGGATGCATGTAATATTCTATTGGGTAGACTTTGGTGGTTTAATAGAGGTGTTGTGCATGATGGGAAGAAGAACATCTACAAATTCTAGAAGGATGGCATCAACCATACCTTGTTTCCATTGTAAGAAGAGGGGACATCAAAGAGTACTGATTCCAAGGCATTATTGTTGAGTAGGCAAGAATATTTACAACAAATGGAAGATAATGAGGTAAATTTTTCTTTGGTGTGTAAAATTAAGGTAATTCTTACTTCCACTACTATTAATTATTTTCCTTTTGATATTTAAGACATGTTGAATGAGTAAAGTGATATTGTAATGGATTACTTGCCAAATGGGTTTCCACCTATGAGGAGCATAAGTCGCCATATTGACTTGATACCAGGAGCAAGTCTACCAAATAAAGTTGCATACAAAATCACCCCTCAAGAGAATTAAGAAATCAAGAAGCAAGTGTAGGATTTGTTAGATAAAGGATTGATCAAAGAGAGCCTTAGTCCATGTGAATTTCCTACAGGGTTGAGCCCTAAGAAAGATGGTGGTTGGCGTATGTGTACAGAATCCAGAGAACTAAACAATATTACAATCAAGTACAAATTTCCTTTACCTTGTATATATGATTTATTGGACTATTTGAGTGGTGCTAGCTATTTATCTAAGATTGATCTAAAGAGTGGATACCATCAGATCAAGATTAGAGAGGGATATGATTGGAATATAGCCTTTAAGATCAATTATGGGTTATATGAATGGTTAGTCACGTCATCTAGGTTGTCCAATTCACCCAATATTTTTACGAGATCCATAAATGAGGCATTAAAGGAATTCATAGGAAATTTTGATTGTGTATTTAGATGATATCTTGGTTTACATCCAGTCCAAAGAAGAGCACTTGATACATTTGATGTATGTGTTAGAGAAGCTGCAATAAGACAACTTGTTGATTAATTTGAAGCAATGTTCATGCTTAAAGATAATCTTTTGTAGTTGGGTTTTGTCATATCCAAGGATGGTTTAAAGATGGATCTTGAGAAGCTAAGATTTATTGTTGATTTTATCTCTCCTAAAAGCATTTTTGAAGTTAGAAGTTTTCATGGTTTGGCTATTTTTTACAGGAAGTTCATTAGGAATTTTAGCAGGATGAATGCTCCACCTATGGAGACCATAAAGAAATACAAAAAAACATTCCAATGGACTATTAAAGAAGAAAGGATATTTCAGTTATTGAATAAGAAAATCATAGAGCAACCTCTGTTAATTTGCCATATTTTTGCAAACATTTTCAAGTAAAGTGTGATTCTAGTGGAGAAGTGATTGGGAATATATTAAGTCAAGAGGATAAGCCCATAGGATATTTAGCAAGAATTTGAATGACTCAAGGAGGAAGTATACTTCTTATGACAAGGAATTTTATTTTGTGGTAAAAGATTTAAAGAAATGGAGGCATTATTTAATGTCTAAAGAAATTGTTTTGTATGAAAATAATCATGCCTTACAATACATTATGTAGTGGCCTAAACCGAGTCAAAAACATGTCAAATGTATTGAATATATCCAAAGTTTCACTTTTGTTTTGAAGCATATTAGTGGTCAAGCTAATGAAATTGATGATTCTTTGAGCAGGTGGATTTTGATTATACAAGAGAGTCAAGTTCAAATCATGGGGTTTGACTTTATGAAAGAGTTGTATGAGGAAGATGTAGATTTTAAAGAAGCTTATAAAGCTTGTAAAACCTAGAAATTAAAGATAGGAGTCAGTGGCTTGATTACATGCTTCAAGAAGGATTATTGTTTAAAGGCAATCAACTTTGCATCCCAAAGTTCTCAATAATAGAAAATCTGATTAAAGAGAATCATAATGGAGGTCTTGGTGGACATTTTGGACATGAAAACACATATGAGAAGTTGAGGCATTTTTATTATTGGACAAAGATGAGGACTGATGTGCAGAATTTTGTGAGAAGTTGTAGAATTTTCTAGCATGCAAAAGGAAAGGACCAAAATATAAGGTTGTATACACCATTACCAATTCCAGACAGACCATGGGATTCAATAACCATGGAATTTATATTGGGTTTTCCAAGGACTCAAAATGGTAATGATGCAATCTTGGTTATAGCAGACATACTTTCAAAAATGGCATATTTCATTCCCTGTGTTAAAACTAGTGATGCTACCCATGTTTCCAACTTATTCTTCAAATAAGTGGTGAGATTGCATGGAGTGCCCAAGAGCATTGTCTCGAAAAGGGATACCAAATTCTTGGAAATTTTCTAGAGGAATTTATGGAAGAAACTTGGAATTGAGTTGAGATTTAGTTTAGCCTATCACCCTCAAACTAATAGGTAGACAGAGGTAGTTAATAGAATCTTGAGGAATATCTTGAGAAGATTGGCTAGAGATCATCCCAGGTAGTGGGATTAGGTTCTTGCCCTTACTGAATTTTCCTATAATGATTCTCCAAATAGAAGCACTCGCCAGAGTCCTTTTGAGATGATGTATAGGATGTATCTAAGAGGAGTGCATGAACTTAGAAACCCAGTAACAACATAGCAAAGAAGTGTAGTAGGATAAGACTTTGTTTTAGCTATGCAAGAGATCCATGAGTAAGTGAAATAGAGACTACAAGAGAGCAACCTCAAATACAAGACGAGAGTAGATCTCAAGAGGAGAGAACAAAGCCTTCAAGTGGGGGGTTTAGTGTTGGCACATTTAATGAAGGAAATATTTCCTAAAGGAGAGTACAATAGACTAAATTAAAGAAAATTGGTCCTTCTAATTTTCTTAGGAAATTTTTAGCCAATGCTTATGAGATAGAGTTTCCACTAGGGATTGACATCTCTCCCATATTCAATGTTGTAGATCTATATAAGTATCATCTAGAAGAAGAGGTACATATGGTAGATGATGGTGGACAATAACAAATTAAGTGGTAGAAACAAATACTAGCATCAAATTCTTTGTAGCCAGAGAGGATTTTAGACAAGAGATTGATTAAGAATATAGGGGGCAAGGAATACTATGAATATTTAGATAAGTGGAAGGAACATCAAATAACTAATGCAACTTAGATGACTACCACATTATTATGGGAAAGTCACAAAATTGTTGAAGACCTCATGGGCAGGAGCCCATGAATTATTTTTTCCTTAGGAGTATGATGCAGGGGCATCTGAAAATTCAATTGACCAAGAGGTCAAAACTCTTTACTAGTGGAGTTGGTTCCTCAATAAGTGGGTTGTTATGATAGAGTTGGGTTGGATTTCCATGTAATTCATTCCAATTAGATAATTGTTGGGATTTATTTCATTTTCCCTAAATTGGTCCATTTGATCCTATTTCCATGGATCTGAAGTGACCTGAAGTGGTGCATATATCTATTAATTGATTTAATAATAAAAAGAAGAGACAATGTGGAGTAGCAAGAATAATTTTTCTGATAAAATATCATAACCAATCCTTCTACAATTGCTTTTCTTTAATTTGTTGATATATATATATATATCTATCTATCTATATATATATATATATATATATATATATATATATATATATATATATATATATATATATATATATATATATATATATATATATATATATATATATATATATATATATATATATATATATATATATATATATATAGAGAGAGAGAGAGAGAGAGAGAGAGAGAGAGAGAGAGATAATCTCATGCGCCTCTATTATGCCATGGCTTCTTTTAGTCCCTATAACCCATGAAAAAGCAGATTAAAATGTTGTTTTTAGACTGGGGAAGTGGGAGGCTTGTAGGAGTGATGGAGGCAGAGTGTTAAATGTTTTACAAGAGATGATATAGATTCTATAGGCAAAGTGCAATAGAGATAAAAATTATTCAAATGGGGGTTTGTCTGTTCACAAAGGTCGAGAGACAGAATTGATTTTCCATTAATAATAATAAATTAATTGGCAATACCCAAGGTGACAAGGACTTGTGCTACCATTGAGAATAATCAACGTGGAAAGAACGAGGATGATGCATAGTGTTCCCATTAGAAGATGAGACCAACAAGGGGCCTGCGAGTGTTGTTGAATCCTCCCAGAGGAAAAGTACTTCTGTGATTTTAAAAAGGACAAGAATGATAGTTGATAGGGTTAATTCTCATTCCCCAGAGTTTGTCTCCAGGAGGTTTCCCTTTGCAGGCAATTTGGAATAGCCTCGGGTGACGTGAGAACATGATGACGTGGGCTGGAAGACAAAATATTTACACATAAAGAAAAAGGTTCAGGATGATGTGTACAAGCTGAAAAAATAAAGGAATTGAGACCCATGTACTATGGTGTGGTCATATTTCTTAGAGTGAGAAGAAGTGTAAGCATCGAGAGCTATAAAGTTGGGCCTCACCAATATACAATATATAATAATGCTTAGTCTTGATGGTTTTTAACAAGGCTTGAGCCTAATGGTTTTGAAAAAAGGTAAGCCCCCTTTATCTTTTGATTACGGTCCACTAAGGTAAACATGTGACGAAGAGTTACTATTATTTTATTCAAATCCCCATGTACAGTTAAGGAAGTGGAATCGACAAAACAAAACCAATGTGACCTTTCTGAGGAGCTACAGAACCTTCAGGAGACAACCAACCCTTCCAGGTGCCCAACCCCTAAGAAAACTTGTCATTTTGTTGAGTTAGAGCCCTAGCTCCTACCATGACAAGAAATGCATGTTACTAAGACCCTCCATTCACTCCCACAACAAGGCATGCATGTGAATGTGGGCTTCTTCAGGCAGTTTCGAGCCAGCGATCCTAAATTCTATGTCACCTTTTCAGGGCTAGGTCTCAAGCCTCTACCCAAAACTTCATGAAACTTCCAGAAATTATAAATAACAATGAATTAAATCTACTAATGAAAACATTGGTACAAGGGCTTGACCAAACCCCGACTATCCATGACAAGCATTTCATCAAACATATCACAAACATGTAATCTACAGGTCATAACCACAAATCTGAGTATAAGGGTCTCATACTTATATGTGAATTGTCAATAACAATTGATGCCTTATCACAATAGAATCAGTTTCAGCTATTAGGTCATACATTCAATATTCATTCTTTTAGTAATAAAAACATAGTGAAAGCCATGACTAAGATCTGTCATAAAACCATGCTTATAACCAACATAATAGTAATGATAGGACAACTATTAAAACCACATATTAGCAAGTACATTTACACATGAAATACCAATGGAAAAGGAGTTCTTATTAATGTATGCATAAGCCAACCAAGTCAGGGGATTCAATGAACCACCCGACCATAAATTGGGTTGAACCAAATCTTCCTTTCAATGAATCACCCCCATGCCATATTCCAAGCATGAATGTGGGACACACAACATAACCAATCAAGGCTTCCTCGTGATTTACCATATATCTACCAAAGGATTCTTAGACTCGAAACGCTCATCAATATAAGTGGGATTTACCGCAATCCCACCGGATCACTAGGCCCTAAACAAGCATGGATGCCTCTGGATCTCTGTACTTAAACCATGAGGAATTTGTCTGTCTCCACCTCTAGGATTTACCATATATCCTTCCATTTATTGGTCAAGGATTTCTAGGAATAATGAGGCTCCACCCTCTAGGCTTTACCGTATATCCCAACATTCACAAGTCAAGGATTCCTAGACCTAACGAGGGCATACACAATCAGGCTTTATCGCAATTCCACCTTCACAAGTCCGGGGATTCCTATGCCTTATTTTTATCCCTTGAGACCACCTAACTCAGTTTCGAAAACCATTCAGAAATCCAACTCAACCAACACTAGAGAATCCCATCACACCATTGCTATCCGGAAATGAAAAGGCAAGGCTGAAAACCACTATCACACGTAGAAAAACCCATGCCAAAGGCAAAAGAAAAACCAAAACACACATGTATGTACCATGGATGCCAAAACCAATAAGGAAATCATGCATGCAACTCGATACCTACAAGTAATCCCGAAGTATCTGCTTGATACTTATCTTCCTTTCTTGATATTTGCCTCCCTTTTCTTTCTTGTCCTTCCTTTTCCTTACTTTCTCCAATGTTAGAGTGCTCCAAGAATGCTCTAAGTGTCCAAGAGTATGAGATAGTAGAGATAATAGAGAGAGAGCTCTAAAAATGAACTGATTAAAGGTTGTGAAATGATCCTTAGAAGCCTTTTTATCAATGAGGCCTCTATTTTATTCATTTTCCATTATTTTCCTTCATTTTCCTCCTTACATGCAACTTGTGACCTCTCAACTTCCTTTTCTCCTAATTTCCCTTATTTTCATAAATAAAATGCCAATTAATGTCACTTCCTTTCCAAAGCCTTTGCCATTTCCTTTGCCAATTTCCTTAACTATAATAAACCAAATGAACACTCACACTAGGATGTTTTTCCCAACATTTAGCTTGGAATACGTGTCCCATGACCCTGGCTATTATCTTTCCTTTATTAACTTTATTACATGGATTTTTTACCAGGGTTGTTATAGAACCCCCCCCCCCCCCCGGGGGAACACCATCCTCAGTGTTCAATGACACCTACAACCAACAAGACTACTATAAGAAAAAAATATTTCCCATGGATATCTATAACTTAGCTTGATGCAATATTTACAATGATCATCCTGCTTAGAAGTAAAACAACACGAGGAACATAACTACATGATAATCATAACAACATGACACCCATACCGCTTATTGGAGATTTATAAAACAACTCATGGAAGTATTTACATCCATATATGTATATACATATATCAAAACATCACACCAAAACATATGACAAAAAAAATCACTCAACTAACAAATAAAGAAGCATACGTTGCTTGAATCTAATCAGCCATATCTCATGTAGCTTAATCTAGCCCAAAGTGCTTCCACTGCACTTTAACCTACTCGATTTCTCGGTTCTGGAGCACGAGCATCTTTATTTGCAAAATACACTAAGGTTATGGCTGAAATTCTCCATCTGGATCTTGCAATACATACCAATCAATCACATGATCAACATCTTTAACATACTTCTTAAACAATAACACATGGAAAAACATCATGGGCTTTCACTGTCGAAGGTAGTGCAAGTTGATAGGCTACGAGTCTAATCCTTTCAAGAATCTTGAAAGGTCCACAAAACCAAGGTTCCAACTTGGCACATGATCCAATCCTCAAGGATCTCTTCTTGAGCTTGATGTGCAAGTGCACCTGTTCCCCAACCTGAAATTCCTTAAACATCTTATTTTGGTCTGCATAATTTTTCTATCTGTCATGTGTTGCCCTCAGGTTCTTCTCGTTTACCTTCATTTACTGTTCCATCTCTACCAACATGTCCAATCCTATTAACACCTTGTTCACTAGATCACTCCAATTGATGGGATTATTATAACTTCACCCATACAGTACCTTGAATGGACTCATCCTCAGTGAATCTTGATACCAATTGTTGTAAGAAACTAAACCAATGGAAGGTACTCCTCCCATCTCCTCCGTTGATGCATCACATGCATCTGCAACATGTCCTACAATATCATGTTGACCCTCTCTGTCTGTTGATCTATTTGTGGTTGATAAGTTGTGCTGAAGGCCAACTCTATGCCCAAACCTGCAAACAACTCCTTCCAGAATCTAGAAGTGAACTCAACATCCTTGTCTGACACAATATTCCTTATAACACCATACATCATCACTACATCTCTAATGAAGACATGTGATACATCGCTAGCTGAATAGGTAGACTTCAATGGAATGAAGTGCGTTACCTTCGTCAACCTGTCCACCATGACCATGATGGAATAATGTTGTCTAGATGTCCTCAGAAAACCTGTGATGAAATCCATGGAAAAGACCTCCCATTTCCACTCTTGAATCAGAATCGGCTGTATTAATACACCTGGGTGCTTACATTATGTTTTTACTTGTTGACAATCCAAGCATCTAGCTGCAAATTCCGCCACTTCCTTCTTCAAATTCAACCAATAATATAACTTCTTCACCATTGTCAATGTATTATGGTTTCGTGGGTGGCCTAATTACAGTTTTGCATGGAATTCTCACAAGATATTCTTCTTGAGATCACTATCATTCAAAACATAGATCCTATCTCTAAATATGACCAAACTATCCACTCTGAAATGATAATTCACATCCTGATCACTTGTACCCTATTACAACACGTGCCTAAGATCCATGTACTTGTCATCCTGTTTTCCTATCTATGAGATCCGATCCTATAAGTTTGTCCCATAAGAACTCATATTTTTTATATGATTCACCTACACTCTCCTACTAATAGCATCTGCAACCATGTTTTCCTTTCCCTTAATGTACCGGATCTTAATGTCAAACTCACTAATCGTTCCCAACCATCTAGCTTTCCTAGAATTCAGATTTGGTTGGTCAAACATATACCTAAATCCATTGTGATCACTCATAAATACAAACCTCCTACCAAGAAGATAGTGCCTCCACATCTTCAATGCATGGATGATCGCTGCCAACTCAAGGTTAAGTGTCAAATAATTCTACTCGTGCTCATTCATCTTTCATGACTAATAGCACACTACTTGTCCTTCCTGCATTAAGACTCCACCAAGTCCTCTCTTGTAGAAATTTCTACACATCGCAAACTCTTGTCTGGATTTGCAATATTTAGAATTGAAGCATTTTTCAACAACTGCTTCAATTTCTCAAAACTTGTTGCACATTCCTCATTCCATTCAAATTTCTTACCTTGCCTCTGCAATGGCGTAATAGGATATGAATTCTGAGAGAAGTTCCTAATTAACCTCCTATATTAACTTGCTAGTTCCATAAATGATCTTACCTCATCCATGTTTCTAGGAACTGCCCACTCCATGATACCTCTTATCTTTTATGAATCCACTGCTGCCTTCCTTGGAAACAACATGTCCCAAGTCATGTACCTCTGTTTGAAAGAAACTACATTTTCTAAGCTTGTCATATAACTAATGATCTCTTAGCAATATCATCATTGCTACTAAGTGTTCGAATTCTCTTCCTCATTCTTAGAATATATCAATATATCATCAACGAAAAAAATAACAAACTTGTCTAGATAAGGATGAAACTCACTATTCATCAAGCACATGAAAGTAGTTGGAGAATTAGTTAAACCAAATGGAACTACAACAAAATCACAATGCTCATACCTAGTCCGAAAATCACTCTTGTATATGTCCTCTTTTTTAATGCGTACCTCATGATATACAGATCTCAAGTCAATCTTCGAGAACATTGTTGCTCCTTTCAACTGGTCGAACAAGTCATTAATCCTCAGCAATGGATACATGTTCTTGATGACTACCTGTAATTAATGCATAGCCTGAGAGTACCATCCTTATTCTTCACAAAAAACATTGGTGCACCCCAAGGCGATACACTTGGCCTGATGTATACCTTGTCAAGCATTTCCTTCAACTACAACTTCAACTCTACTAACTCTCGTGTGTTCATCATGTATGGTGCCTTTGATGTTGGTGTTTCCCCTAGTACTAACTCAATAGACAAGTCCACTTCTCTACGAGGTGAAAATGCTAAAATATCTGCTTGAAACACATCCTGAAACTGATACAAGATCGGGTACCTCTTCATAACTTCTGCATCCTTAACATCCTTACATTTATCACTAGAAATATGCACTACAAATAACACACACCCTTTTCTACGAATGCACTATTTCTGCATAGTTGTCACCATTCTAACTGATGTAGATTTCTTCTTACCCTGCAATATTTTTTGTTCTCCATTGTCATCCAAGCATTCAATAGCTTTGTCATAGTAGTCCAACTAAGTCCTGTAAAGATAGAACCAGTCCACACCCAAAATGATACTATATGATCCTAATAATAGTACATTCAAATGTGTTGAGGTAGGCATACCATTAGCCTCGAATGTACAAGCTATTACCCAATGTTGAACTCTATTCTTTGTACCTCTATCCAAATTTGTTGGTGATGCCCCTGGTACCAACTCAATAGAAAAGTCCATTTCTCTGTGAGGCGGCAAGTCTGAAATGTCTGCTGGAAACACATCCTGAAACTACTATAAAATTGAGTACTTGTTGAATACCTCTTCATCATCATCCTCATTACCTTGGTCACTAGAGATATGTACTGCAAATAATACACACCCTGTTATGCGACTATGCTTTGCCTAAATAGCTATCACCATATTAACTCATGTTGCCTTCTTCTTACGCTATAATATTCTTTGCTCTCCATTATCATCCAAGCATGCAATGGCTTTGTCATAACAATCCACCTTGGTCCTATGCAGATACAACCAATCCAAACCCAACAACATACTGTATGATCCCAACAATAATATATTCAAATGTGTTGATGTAAGCATACCATTCAGTTAAAATGCAAAATCTCTTACCCAATAATGAACTCTCTTCTTTGTACCTATAAACAACTGTAATAACCAAGATTTTGCATACACTTCTTTATTCAAACCACACTTATCCACTAGGTTAGGACTTACATAACTATAATTAGATCTATGGTCAATCAAAATAGAAACAACTAGATCACAAAGCTTACCATCCATCTCGATAATAGATGTCTGGTGATCTGCCTGCTTGTTATTCAATGCTGCATAAATCCATGGAATGCTCTATCCAATATCCCCAACTTCCTACGCATCCTGTGCACTGTAAATCTGAGTTAAACCACCTCAATTTTGTGGATAATCTCTCTTGAGATGCTCCTTATCACATGTCCAACACTACAATTGTCACTTACCATCAACTTTATTCTGATTTTCTCCAGGATGAGGTCTGTTAAACTTCTTGTAAGGTGCAAAAATTTGTTTCTCTCCTGCATCCTGAGGTTTTGTTTACTTTGGCTTTCATTTACCTTTAGCTTTGTCTTTCCCTTTCCGACCTTGCTGAGACTTTGTCTTGTGCTTTGATTTCTCATAACAGTGCTTCAATTTCCCAATGACTTCTTCAAGTGACCGAAGCTCATCATACACAATATGATATTTAAATGCTAATGGAAATCCACTAACAAATCTCTAAACTCTAGCTTTTTCATCCTTAATATACGACAAATACCTCAATAACTCCAGGAACTTGATCATGTACTCCTCATCCATCATTAATCCCATCTTTAGCTCATACAATTGCTTGGATTTGTTGTCACAATACCTCTTTGACAAGTACTTCCTGAAAATTCTCTTGAATTCATACCAACTCAACTCTTTTGTTCTGATGTCTCTAATGTGCTTCACTTCTTCCAACCAAATGTTTACTTTCCCTTTGAGGCTGAAGATAGCTATTTTGGCCTTGATGTTCTCCATGTAATCATGTAGCTCAAAGAAATTCTTCATCCTGAGTAGCCATGCCTCTCCATCCTTCGAATTCTTCAAATACCCATTAAATGTAGGTGGCTTTGCTTTCTTGAACTCATCCGGTAAATATCCCCTATCACTCTTCCTATAAGGATGATAGAGATGATGACCATGATACCTATCTAAACCAGAACTAGAGTAAAACATGTGTCCAGTGCCTTTTCTAGTAGGTGTATCCAAGAACCTACCATCTCTGACCATGCCATCTTTGTTTGACCTATGCCCACCATGAGACCTGATACCATAGGTTCCATTAGTCCTTTCCCCCTGTCCATGAATGATCCTAAGTGGTCCCTATCTCTACAAGTCTAACAATCTCTGAAGAATGATTGCATTAACCTCTAGTTGTTTCTCTCATTCCTAAATGATTCTGTCATTATCTTCTTTGAAACTTCTTATTTTTTCCTTCAAACTTCTCAATGTGTCTGCTAAGTCAAAAGAGTGCCCACCACCATGTTTCTCATCTGATCCATAGGGAGATTCTCATGAATTGTAGTCTACCATATTGTTAGTCATCTTTGATTTTCTTCTTGTAAGAATACCCTGTTAGCTTAAACGAAAAAATAACATAATCAACATACCTCAGCATAGTTCAGGGGAGGATATCTCATCTACAAGATCAACCAGATTAGCACAATACATGTATAAATATAATCATAGCATTATATAAACATCATCTTAACCATCAACCAGTAACCATGCATGAATATACCAACTATATACGATGACCTCATGCATGACAACTATAATAATGTCAATGTATGCATAATGATGTATAAAATCTAAGATTCATAACAAGTGCATAACTGACACACACTCACAACAAATACATCCAAAAACAACACCATCTACTTTCACATGGCGACACAACTGCAACCATGCCTAAACAACAAGTACATAGACCACAAGTATAAAGAACATAGATGCAACTCACACGTATGCATGACCAACACATTCCACCCATCGAGTCAAAGGGGTGAGCCTGGGTATGATACCACTCTGTAACACCCTCCTCTCACATTTACGCAAGCCAAACGGTCCACTGGGGTAAACATATGATGAAGAGTTACTATGATGTGATTAAACTCCCCTTGTACAGTTAAAGAAGTGGAACCAAAAAACAAAACCATATGACCTTTCTCAAGAGCTACAAAACCTTTAAGAGACAACCAACACTTTCAAGTGCCCAACCCCTGAGACAACTTGTCATTTCGCTAAGCTAGATCCCTAATCGCTCCCAAGACAATCCATGCATGTGACTAAGACCCTCCAGTCACTCCCACATAAAGGCATGCATGTGACTGTGGCCTTCTTCAGGAAGTTCAGAGCCAATGACCCCAGATTCTATGTCAATTTTTCAGGGCTAGGTCTTAGATCTCTACTCATAACTTCATCAAAAATGATAAATAACAAGGAATTAAAGCTACTAATGCAAACATTGGTACAAGGACTTGACCTGACCCATACTATCCATGACAAGAATTTCATCAAACATATCACAAACATGTAATCTACATGTCATAACCAATGACATGAGTATAGAGATCTCATACTTTTCTGAGAATCGTCAAGAAGAACTGATGTCGTATTACAATAGATACATTATCATCTATTAGGTCATACAATCATTATTCATTCATTTACTAATCAAAACATAATGAAATCCATGACTAAGATTTGTCATAAAACCATGCCTATAACCCGCGAAATAGCAATGATAGAACAACTATTAAAACCTCATATTAATGAGTACGTTTGCACATGAAATACCAAAGGAAAAGGAGTTATTATTAATGTATTCATAATCCAACCAAATCAAGAACCAACATGAACCACCTAACCATAGGTTGTGTTGAACCAAAACTTTCTTTCAGCAAATTTCCCCTGTGCCATATTCCAAGCATGAATGTGGGACTCACAACAGAACCAATCAAGGCTTCCTTAGGCTTTACCATATATCCACCAAGGGATTCCTAGGCCCAAAACCCTCATCAATACAACCAAGCTTTACCGCAATCCCACCGAATCACTAGGCCCTAAACAAGCATGGATGCCTCTGGATCTCTCCACCTAAACCATGAGGAATTTGTCCATCCCCACCTCTAGACTTTACCATATATCCCACCATTCATTGAGCAAGGATTCCTAGGCCCAAAGAGGTTCCACCCTCTAGTCTTTACTGTATATCCTGCCATTCACCAGTCGAGGATTCCTAGGCCTAACGAGGGCATACACAATCATGCTTTAACATAAACCCACCTTCACCAGTTCAAGGATTCCTAGGCCTTATGTTTCTCCCTTGAGACCATCCCACTCATTTAGAAAACCATGTGACAATCCATCTCAACCAAAACGAGAGAACCCCATCACACCATGGTTATTTGGAAATGGCAAGGCAAGGCTGAAAACCACTATCATACTTGATAAAACCCATCATTCAAATATAGAAAGGGAACCAAAACACACATGCATGTACCATGCATGCCAAAACTAGCAAAAATCTAATATGCAACTCAATACCTACAATTAATCCCGTTGTAGCTGCTTGATCCCACTCTTACTTGTTTGATCTTTGCTTCCCTTTTCTTTCTTTTCCTTCCTTTGCCTTTCTTCCTTCAATTCTAAAGTGCTCCAGGAATTCTCTAAGTGTCCAAGAGTATGAAAGAGTAGAGAGAATAGAGAGAGAGCTCCAAAACTAAACCGACTAAAGGTTGTGAACTGGTCCTCAAAAACCTTGTTATCAATGAGGTCTCTATTTTCTTAATTTTCCATTATTTTCCTCCTCACATGCAACCTATGACTTTTCACCTTCCTTTTCTCACAATTTCCCTTATTTCATAAATAAAATGCCAACTTATGCCATTTTTCCTTTCCAAACCCTTTTCCATTGCCTTTGCCAGTTTCCCTAACCATAATAAACCAAATGAACACCCGCACTAGGATGTTTTATCCAACATTTAGCTTGGAATACGTGTCCCATTGCCTTGGTTATTATTTTGCCTTTATTAACTTTATTACATGGATTTTTGACCAACAATGTTACATATTGATAAAGGTTCGACTGCAGTGGTTCTAGCTTGGCTCTGGGACATTAAAGGGGCATTTTGGGCCTATCCTGCCATATATAAATTTTTTCAAAGTATAGACCTGCACCAAATCTCTCTCTCTCTCTCTCTCTCTCTCTCTCTCTCTCTCTCTCTATATATATATATATATATATATATTCAATGTTATATGGCCTATCCTGCCATATATAAATTTTTTGAAAATATAGACTTGCACCAAATCTCTCTCTCTCTCTCTCTCTCTCTCTCTCTCTCTCTCTCTCTCTCTATATATATATATATATATATATATATATATATATATATATATATATATATATTCAATGTTATAAAAAATTTAAAAAATTGAAAGTTAAAAGTAAAATACAAATTATCACATAACTCCAATTAGAGGGAGATGTGTAATTCATTCCTTTCTTAATATAAAATTAATATGTGACATCAAAAAGTGTTCATAATAATAATAAATTTCATATTGTCTATCAATAAAAATTTTAATATGCAAGATTAAGCAATATTGAAGTATACCTAAAAATATATTAATAACAAAAACCATGTTAATATGAACAATGCAGTCCATCGATAAAATGTCTCAAAGAAAATGTTATTTAAAATATTTAATGTCAAGTATGTATATATGACATATCGTTTAAAAAAAAATCTCATTATTTTAGGTTTTGGTTCTTTTTTAAGTGTAATTTTTTTTTTGTCAATTTTCCCTAAAATCCAACAAAGCTTTTTTGAGATTTCAAGCTTAAATTATACACTCTATATAGTATTCAAAAAAAATAAATGTAAATAATGTTGAAATTACACATTGTGTAAAAATTACACATTTTGTATATGTGTGTAGAGAGATAAAACCATTATAGATTCATTTGGATTTGTAAAGGGATGAGAGAGAAGTAGTGTTTTTTCAAATTTTTCATTCTAAATGAGGTTTTCACGTGAAATGTTTAGATATATACTAATGGTAGCCTAGAAATCTTCTTAATAATGCCTATGGCTTGTTGACACCTAATCTTCATGATTGGGTGAATTTATGTAAATAATTAAATTAGGAATGTGAATAGTCATCGGGAGATGAACTGAACAGTCACTCCCTATTGTATATAACAAAGACCTACCTAATGGAATAACACGAATCATTTTTTCTACCTAATGGAGTTACTGCCTGGCCTGACATGGTATCAGAGCCAGCTCCTCTTTTAGCTCTCATGCTCCTTGTAACTCCTCTGTCTGTCTGCCTTATTCCTTTTATAAAACCTGCGCCCTGCTCTTCTGAAGTGCTGTCCTGTCCAGCGCTGCCCTTACTGTCCTGAAAGAAGCGCTATACGTTATATTTTTTTGTGAATGTTCTGACATTGTATCCTCGCCAATTTGAACGCTGCTATGATATGGTATTGGAAAGCGCCCATTTTTACTACACCTCATCTTTTGAACACTATTCTGACATTATTGAACGCTGGTTCTGACTTGTTTCAGTCGCACCATTCCATTGAATGCTGCTCTGATATGACATTCCATTGACAACGCTGTGTGTTCTAATATTCTTTCATATATGTGAACGTTGTTTATTGAAATCAGAGGAGACTACCATCTCAAACGTGAGCCAAACCCTGGTTTACGCACAGTCCCATTTAGGGGAGTCTTCCATGTAACAATTGAGTCTGATTCTCTTGATGAATTGACATTGCTAATATCCTTCAATGGACTGTTCTTTGTTCCTTTCCTCTCCGTCCCATGTTTCTTCTTGGAGTTTTCATTAATTCTTGGAGTTTCGGAAGGGAATGGATTCCTGCATGGGAGAATTGTTATAAGATATTCTCAATTATATTGGGGAGTATATAAGCAGCACCTCGCTGTTTTCCAGTTCTAGATAGAAAGTAGCTCTTTCACTGCCCTTTTTATTTCAAACAAAGCCAAGCAGAAATGATGAGTACTCGGTCTGCAATAGCCAATGTTCCAAGTTGAATTATGATCACCAGCCTTAAAAGGTACGAACCTGTTAACTGATTTGTAGCCATTTCGGACATGAGCGGTATCTTTTCACTTAGTTTAAGTGATTCCTACATGGAGGCAGCCTTGCTCACATGCTTCACTTTGGGAGTGCCATTGCCAACAGCTTTCTCAAATTCTTCTCAGTGGAGTGAAATTTCGTTCTAGTGACCGCCAAGAATGTCAATCTGAGATTTCAAGAACAAAACTAGGGGGCTAATAAAGAGAGAGGGAGGGGGAATTTTTGAATGCAAGAGGGAGCGTGCATTAATGAAAAGATCACATAATATGTAGCACAATATTTGGTGGAGGCAGAACATCCATGATGCGTTGAGCCCTTTTAAAAGAGATTGTATACTGTGTGTGCATTCAATGATTTTTATTGGTAGATGTGTACATTTTTGAAAGTCATTTTCTTTCTGTGTATTGACGTTGTGATGACAGTGATTCAATGGGTACATGAAAATCTTATGTTAGAAGTTTTAGTGGACGATAATACCCTTTGAGAATTCCCTTTTGAGTACATTTTTACTGTATATTGGCAGAAGTATTTTTTTATCAGTAAAAGTTTTTTTTACAGAATGCATTCAATCATATCCATGGTAGGAATAGTTCTCACTGGCAAGGAGAACTACCCTGAATGGTCCAGGATGATAAAACACACCCTCATCTTCAATGAGTTGTGGAAAGGAGTGTGTGTTGGAGAAGGAGACAATTACCCAGTACAACCTACCTCAAACAAAGAGCTCGTCATTTGGGAAAACAAGAACAGCAAAGCTTATGCATTAATCGTAGCATCTGTAAATGAAGAGGTGAGTCACCATATTTCATCATATTCAACTGCCTTTGAAGCTTTACAAAAGATGAAAGAACTCTATGACTCACATTCTGCACTTGAAGTTGTTCAACTTATGATTAAACTCTTCACTCTTGAACTGCAAAATAATGATCCTCTTGCTCTTTCATCTGAAGTAAAGTCTATAATGCATGATATCAATTCCACTAAGGTTGAGCTAGATATTCCTCTTATTGCTTTTATCAAGGCACTTTATCCTACTTATTCCAATTATCTTGAGTCATTGCAAGCAAATGGAAATCTCAAAGATATAACCTTTGAATCTCTTGTGAAAAAATTTGCTGAAAGAGAGAAAGATTTTGGAAAGAAGACAGCCCCTGAATCTTCTGAAGAGACTGTGTGCCTTGCTCATAAAGAAAAGCATCCTGCTTAAGATTCTACAAGAGGAAGAGGTGGATGAAGAGGAAGAGGAAGATATTTCAGAGGCAGGGGGGGCAGACATTCTCAAGGAGAAAAGGCAGATCTGCACTGCATTCGCTACAAAAGAAATGGATCACATGATTCCTCTACATGCAAGCTACCATGGGACAAAATTGAGCAGAAAAGAAACCAACAGAAAGGTAAAGCTGATGATACAGACAAAGGTAAAGCACCTAAATTTGCTCACTATGTTGAAGCACAATGTAACATTGGAGTAAATGAAGATTTGTTTAATGCTTCACTTGCTTCATGGAAAAATGATTGGTTGCTTGATTCAGGAGAAACCTGCCACATGACTCATAGAAAAGATTTTTTTGAAGATTTCACTGACAATGTTGATGGAGCAGTATACTTTGCAGATCAATCAAAAATCAAGCCATCAGGGCTTGGCACAATCAGGCTTAAACTACCTAGTCTTCCAGACTTTCTTTTGGATCATGTTCTATATCTCCCATAGCTCAAGAGAAACTTGTTGTCCTTGGTCCACATCCGCCAGCAAGGTCACTCCATTCATATGTTTGATGGCAAGCTTGAGGTAAAAAAAGCATCTGTCCACTCACTTGTCATGAGGGGAATAGAAGAAGAAAGGCTTCTCAAACTGCAAGGAAAATCTGCTCATGCACAACATTTCTCATACAATTCTAATCATGAAGAAGGTACACTTCCATCAAGTTTATTATGGCATGCTAGATTTGGACATTTGAACTATGACAGTCTCCGCTTATTGAAGAAAAATGGTGTTGCTGGTTTGCCTACAATTCCTAGAAAACTTAAGAAATGTGATGCTTACATTCTAGGAAAGTATAACAAACAATCTTTTCATGATTCACATTCAAGAGCACATAGGAAACTTGAACTCATTCATTCAAATTTATGTAGTCCAATGCCTGTTCCTTCTGCAAATGGAAATAAATATATTATGACATTTATTGATGACTACACCAGAATGTGTTGGGTTTATTTATTGAAGAACAAATATGATGCTTTTCAAACATTCAAGAATTTTCATAAATGGATTGAAAATGATGCACAATCTCATATTGGGTCTATTCGCACTGATAATGGAAAAGAATACACATCAAATGAATTTGAAAACTATCTTCGCCAACATGGGATCAAACATCAAACAACTGTGGCTTATAATCCCCAACAGAATGGTGTAGCTGAAAGAATGAATAGAACAATCTTGAATATGGTACGATCCATGCTTTTCTTCCAAAATGTAAAGATAATGTTTTGGGTTGATGCTGTTCTATGTTCTGCATATATAAAGAATAGATGTCCATCTAATGTTATAAGAAACAAGACTCCTTATGAATTGTGGTATGGACATGTTCCTTCAGTAAAACATCTCAGGGTCTTTGGTTCCACCTGTTATGCTTTGATACCAAAGGTACATAGAAACAAACTTGGTGCTAGAAGTCATAAGTTTATCTTACTAGGGTATTCAAACACCTCCAAAGCATACTGCCTCTATGATGAAGTAAATAAAAAGTTTGTTGTATCTAGAGATGCAATTTTTCTTGAATCATCCAAAACTGACAATGTTGTTCAGCGGCAACTTGATCGCTTGGATAGATTCACAAAAACAAAATCATTTCAAGAATTTGATAATCAGATTCCACATCTTGAAGGGGGAATTCCTATACTAGATCAACATGTGGAATCTTCTTCTGAAGAACACTCTCCCCCGCATGAAACTCCAACAATGGATGATGCTTTAAGTGATGTAATTGATAGAATTGGGAGACTCAATCTTGATTCAATCCCAACTCAATCAACAGAGCAGCTTGGACCATCTCGGAAAGGTCCCCCAAAGTGGCTGACGAAGACACTTGAAAGTGTTCATCCTGATGAAATTGGAAAAACAGGAACTAGAAATTCAAACCGACAAAATGGAGGTGATGTAGATGACTCTAATTCACCTATTGATATGGATGTTTCTTATGATTTTGAATTGAACTTGTCTACAGATTTTGAACCAACTTCCTTCAAAGAAGCTGCTTCTCATGATGAATGGAAAGAAGTGATGCAAAAGGAGTATGATGCCCTCATAAAGAACGACACTTGAAAGCTGGTTGATCCTCCATTTGGAACCAAACCAATTGGCTGCAAGTGGGTCTACAAGAACAAGCATAAAGTTGATGGCTCACTTGACAAGCATAAATCTAGGCTTGTGGCAAAAGGTTTTGCACAGAAGGAAGGGGTCAATTATGAGGATACTTTTGCCCCCACAGCAAAATGGGCCACCATCCGGACACTCTTTGCACTAGTAGCTCAGAACAGTTGGAAAGTCCATCAAATGGATGTAAAAACTACTTTCTTGAATGGAGATCTAAAAGAGAATGTTTTTATGTCCCATCCTGAAGGATTTGCTGTGAAAGGACATGAACATAAAGTATGCAAACTTGTGAAGTCCTTGTATGGCCTCAAACAAGCACCGCGAGCTTGGTATGAAAAACTAACTAAGCATCTTCTGAAACTCAATTTCAATCATTTTGATCTTGATGATGCAACTTTATTTGTCAAGAAAGTTGGCAAAATAGTTGTATATCTTATGGTATATGTAGATGATCTTTTAATGACAGGGAACAATGAAAGCTACATTGCATCCATAAAGAAGGAATTGGGAAAAAGTTTTGAAATGACTGATTTGGGCTATGTTCATTACTATCTTGGCATTGAAGTAACCCAACATCCAAAGTCCATATTTCTTTCTCAAAAGAAACACATTGGAGATTTGTTGAATAGGTTTGGCATGACAGAGTGCAATCCTCTTACTACTCTAATGGAACAAAACTTGAAGCTCACATCTATTGAAGGAAAGGAATTTGAGGATGCAACAAAGTATAGACAGCTTGTAGGAAGTCTCAACTACCTAACTACCACCAGACCAGACATTTCATTTTCTGTTGGAATCCTCTCCAGGTTTATGAAAAAGCCTTGTGAGGGACATTGGTCTGCTGCAAAAAGAGTTCTAAAGTACTTGAAGGGAACTCAAGACTTTGGAATCAAGTACACACAGGTGGATGACTTCAGCCTGATCGGATACTCTGATTTAGACTTCGATGGAGACAAAGAAACTGGGGTATATACTTCAGGATATGCTATGAGTCTTGGATCAGGAGTTGTCTCCTGGAGATCACACAAACAATCAGTTCCAGCAGATTCCACAATAGAAGCAGAATATGTGGTAGCAGCTGAAGCAACAAAAGAAATTGTGTGGCTCAGGAAAATTCTTGAAGATTTGCAGGTAAAACAAGTACAATCAACTCCACTCATGATTGACAACACCTCTGCAATAAAGTTGGCCAAGAACCCAAAGTTCCATGATCAAATGAAGCATATCAATACTAAATATCATCTGATTCGACATCATGTTGAGGAAAAAACAATCCATCTCCGTCATTGTTCCACAAATGAGAAAATTGCAGACATCTTAACCAAAGCACTTGGAAGGGAAAAGCTTGAACGATTCAGAATGATGCCTGGACTCACCAACATCCCTTCAAATTAAGGGGGGGAATGTTGACACCTAATCTTCATGATTGGGTGAATTTATGTAAATAATTAAATTAGGAATGTGAACAGTCATCAGGAGATGAACTGAACAGTCACTCCCTATTGTATATAACAAAGACCTACCTAATGGAATAACACAAATCAGTTTTTCTACCTAATGGAGTTACGGCCTGGCCTGACATTGCTAATATCTAATATATAATAGAATTAATATACTAGCATAATATTAACTTTCTACTTACATACCAATAAATTTTTTATATATAATAGATATATTAGTATATATTATATTATTAATATACTATAATATAACTCTATATATATATATATATATATATATATATAAAATCATTGTATTATATAATAATATTAAGTTCTATGGTTCTAATAATATATAATTCACTAATTTATTCACCTATTAATTTATTATTTATAAATACTATTATGTACTTAATATAGTAGTTTTTTATAAATAAATAAAAAATTAGTTCAAGGTGTAATATAATATTTTTTTTATATAAATTATTTTCTTATATTTTTTTATATAAATTATTTTCTTTAGTTTGAGGTGCCATTTAAGTTTTGAATGACACTTCTCATTCTTTGTGCACACTATTTAATTATTTATATGTTCTTCACCATTCCTTGGTCTTAAAGATAGACTTAGATTATGCTTCTCAAACATCCACTAAAATATTTAAATCTATAGATCTTTATGCATGTATTAAAAATTACCCAATGTTCAAACAATCTTACCTGCATTTACTATATTTTCCATGGTCTCTAACTCTTATATATTATGGTGTTTTTTAACTCCATATTTCTTAATGGGATAGTGGAGTCAACCATTTTGAATAAAGTATACCATTTTGGCAAATTATTCAAGGAACTAGAACATGAAAATATTAGAGATATGGTCTCGATTCTAGCCTTGTTATGAAAGCTACTCGATTATGAGGAGAATAATGATCTATTTCAATCTATGACAACAAATGAGATCTTTGGTGTTATCCATTATGGAAAGAATGAAAATCCTAGACAGAACGACTAGACCATGGATTTTTTTACTATTTTTTTGTGGTTGGGGAGGATCAACTTCAAGTCATGGAGCATATCCGTGAGCTTGGGTATATGCCTAACATTTTCAACTCTACATTCATCACCCTCATCTCCCTCATCTCAAAGATAAACTATCCCAACAACTTTAATGATTTTTGGCTAATCTCCTTTTGTAACAATTGTTTTTAAACTAAATTATGGGTTGATGATGTCCTCCTCTTTTGTTGTCTCAAATTTTGTAATCACAATATTGGAAAATAAATTCAACTATATTAAGAATGATATAAATTTTACATATAAATACAACAATGAAACTGTTGGATTCAGTTTCCAGGTTTCTTGGACATGCATTAACTATCCACGAGAATCGTGTCTGATTAGGTGGCTGACATTCCCCCCATTAATTTGAAGGGGTGTACACGAGAGTCAAAGAAGAGAGCTAAAATGCAAAAATGCATGACAACCAATGGTTTAATAAGCTCTTTGAAATGGTAGTTTTTAAGAGAAAATTACAAACAAACCTAAAGGTCAGAGAACTCGAGGTCTCAACCAATGGTGGTTTAAGGATGGCCACCAACTCTGGAACTATCAAAGTAGTTCCTGAAACAATTCATAATCTATCTAGAAGTTGAAGTCTTCTGTAAGTGGAAGTGCTCCCTAACAAAAGCTATAGCAGAAACCAAAATCTTCTGTAGGTAGTAATTTAAGGAATGTCATAAAAAAAACTTTTTCATGGGGCATTGTTGTGTCTCTAGATACAACTCCAAATATGGATATCTCTAGTTGTACTCTCAGATAAAAGGTTTAGGTAGTGGCTCAGGCTCACTTGATAAATATTTGAATGATGAATCTTTGAAAATGTTAACTTACCATTAATTCCACCCTTGTCAGATACCTTTGAGAAGATGATGAAACCTTTGCTGCAAAACTAGTCAATAATCAAGAACAAATTCTATGGTATGACTAGTATACCTTCATGATTGTTAAACACCAATACCAAAAAGTGATTCATCCAAGGTGAATCTTCATTCTTGCAGTAGTTTTTATTTTTTTTTGGAACATCTGTCTAAATGATGAGTGCACTTACCATAATTCTCACAAGGATGAAGATCAAAACATTGATCTTTCACATGGCCAACTCAATCACAATGTTGGAATTTTAAAATTTGTCATTGTTGTGCAACAAGAGCATGTGAAAGTGGATCATCCTGAAGGAATCTAGCACTGCAAAACTGGATGAGCTTGGAATATTTTGGTATATGAAACGACACATCATTTTTATATCTGAGACCTATTCTATTCTTGTTGTTCACAACTTATTCCCAAGGTCCGATGAAGGTCTTGGGAAGTACAGGTTGAAACTTTACATCTACATGCAAATCTGCTCTTGAAATGACTCTGTATCAATCTTTGACTTCCGATGGGATTCAGACTCAAGCATGGAGTTGTCGTGAACAAGAACCAGTTCATAATTACAACTCTTCTTTTGTAGTTCATCTCATTATAGTTGTGACTCAAGCTCCAAAAACTCAATCTTGTCCTCCAAATTTTGCAAATAGGTTCATATGTTAGAGACAGTGTATTATGAATGTGTTATGAAAAATGGAGATTAGAGTATTCAGTAACTCTAATACTCCCTCAAGTTTGGAAATTTTACAATAAAAAATCAAGGGTGTCAGGTTCAATCGAAAATGCACCCACTTACAATACAATTTAGAAAATAAAATATAGATGATATAGATGTCACCTAAATGTCAAAAATGTGTAGTCAAATATGATAAATAAAATATAGAAATTCAGAAACCTCCAACAGGCGTGACCAACTTCAAGCCTTCAAAATAGGGCACCATTTCCATTGACACATACATAACTTTTCTCCATCAAATGTCATTACCCACAAAAAAAAACTCATGGACGCCTTTGTAACAGCTTCATTGTTTCAATCAATTGTCCTCTTGAAGTTCTACACAAAAATGTTGTTCATAGAAGTAATATCAAATTAACTCTCTCAAACATTAAATTTGTATGGTTAAATTTTCTATCCAAATCGACCTCTTTTATATATCTTAATATAAAACCAATTTAATAATATTTTATGAACATTGGAGCATTCTTCAGAAGTCATCTTCTTCATGTAAATATGAAAACAAAATTAACATTCTTTGCATAACTAACAACAACTTTTTTATTTTCATCATACTATCCACACTAACAATGTTCAATATTCAAATTTATCATTAGAGAAACAAATATCTTTTACCACTCCAAGAGAAAACCTACAAGCCTTTCATCCACGATATGACATTTGACCATCATAATGGAATCCAACCAACTTGCATACTCTGCTCGTTTATGCACAGAATCACCATTCTATTATGCCAATAGTCACATGGTATTTATCTCATCCATTTTCAAGCTATGTACTCTTGATTCTCCTCTAAGATGGACTCTGTATCCATCTCCTCTTATAAAAACAACATAAGAAAACTAAATATACAAAAAAAAGAACTAACTACACCAGAGTGCTTGCATTGATGTGTTTTGTTGCACATTCCTCAGTCCATTCAAATTTCTTACCTTGCCTCTACAGTGATGTAACAGGATATGTAATCCAAGAGAAGTTCCAAATGAGCCTCCTATAATAACCTACTAGTTCCATAAATGATCTTACCTCGTCCATGTTTCTAGGAATTTCCCACTCCATGATCACTCTTATCTTTTCTGAATCCATTGCTATGCCTTCCTTGGAAACAAATTGTCCCAAGTAATGTCCTTTTGTCTGAAATAAACTGCATCTACTAAGCTTGGCATACAACCAATGCTCTCTTAGCAATTTCAACACTGTTGCTAAGTGTTCGACATGATCTTCCTCATTCTTAGAATATATCAATATATCATCATTGAACACAATGACAAAATTGTCTAGATAAGGATGAAACACACATTCATGCAGCAGATGAAAGTAGTTGGAGCATTATTCAAACCAAATGGAACTATGACAAACTCATAATCCCCATACCTAGTGTTATAGACCATTTTTTCGCATCATCAATTCACATCCTTCAACATATTGTCATCATCCTTGCACAAAGCCCTAAGCATGAGTCTCCCTAATCCCTGAGTTTTTTCCCTCAACTCCTTCATTTCAGTGATATTAAGGACAAAGGAACCCTGCATAATTGAGCACCTTTGTTGTAGTATAGTCTCTCCTTCTCTCAAGGTGTTATGTAGTGCACCCTGCATAACTGTGGGGGTGCGTTGATTCTAGAAATTTGGGAAAAATTAAAAATATTTCCGAAGCTTCATCTTCCAAAAGCTTCCAAAGGTTGTTTCAACCATTTACCTTGGATAAACATTCGAATCCTATCTGATTCCACCTTGGATAAATCACCATCTTATCCCTTGAGCTATCCTCCCATCACTTTTTGATCTCAAGCCTAGATTGGTAAATGGATAAGAATTCATGAACTACCTCTCCTTCCTATATATTTACCTCATTCCACAAGCACTTGGTTGGTTGTTGTTGGATTTTGGAGAGTGATTCTACCCTTATGCTGTTGATGTGAGAGATATCTTTACATGCATTAGGGTGATTAGAGGTGCACTTTGTGACAAGGAAATGACAAGTCAACTTGGAGGAGCTCTTTTACAGGATCAACACCTTCTTTTTTTTTTTGTAACTCACTCCATTTCTATTAATGCAAAGAGTTCTTTGTTTTCCTATATATGATGTTATGGTCTCATATATTTTAGTACCATGTTGATCTATTGAATAAAGTGATTATATGATGCTACATATATTTTGTGGATTGTTGGCTTGTGTTATCTGACTGTGTAGGTTCTAATAATAACAATCAAAGCTAGGATTGGAGCATTCAAGACAAGGAAGGAGCGAAGCATACGATAAATTCCAGGTAGGATTCATCCCATTATCTATTTACTTTAAGGAAAACATTAGTCCATTTGTCTTTTTATTGTTCTAGGTCAGTCCACCAAACATAGGGAAGATACTTCAGTTTGCAGTCGTAGATTCTACATAATAAATTGGCGACCACTCCATCATATCTTTTATATTTTCTAAATCCACTGATATGCCTTCCTTGGAAACAACAAGTCCCAAGTAATGAACCTATTTTTGAAAGAAACTGCATTTGCTAATCTTGGCATACAACTGATTCTCTCTTAGAAATCCCAACACTGCTGCTAAGTGTTTGACATGCTCTTCCTCATTCTTAGAATATATCAATATATCATCAATGAACACAATGAAAAACTTGTCCAAATAAGGATGAAACACACTATTCATCAAGCACATGAAAGTAGCTGGAGCATTAGTCAAACCAAATGGAACTACAACAAACTCATAATGCCCATACATGGTCCATAAATCAGCCTTGTAGATGTCCTCTTCTTTAATGCATACTTGATGATAACCAGATCTCAAGTCAATCTTCGAGAACATTACTGATCGTTTCAACTGGTTGAACAAGTCATCAATCCTCAACAATAAATACCTGTTCTCGATGGTCACCTTGTTCAACTTCCTGTAATCAATGCATAACCTGAGAGTACCATCCTTCTTATTCACAAACAATAATGGTGCACCCCAAGGGGATACACTAGGCCTAATGTATCCCTCATCAAGTGTTTCCTTCAACTACAACTTGAACTCTAATGACTTTGGTGTGCTCATCCTGTATGGTGCCTTTGATGTTGGTCTTTCCCCTAGTACCAACTCAATATAGAAGTCTACTTCTCTATGAGGTGACAACTTTGAAATCTATGTTGGAAACACATCTTGAAATTGATGCAAGATCGGGTACCTCTTCATAACTTCTACATTCTCAACATCCTTACCTTTATCACTAAAAATATGCACTACAAATAACAAACACTCTTTTCTGCGACTGCGCTTTTCCTACATAACTGTCACCATTCTAATTGATGTAGCTTTCTTCCTACCCTATAAGATTCTTTGTTCTCCATTTTCATTCAAGCATTCAATAGCTTTTTCATAGCATTCCACCTTAGTCCTGTGAAGATACAACCAATCCATACTGAAAACTATATGATCCCAAAAATAGTACATTCAAATGTGCTGAGGTAGGCATACCATTCAACTCGAATGTACAAGCTCTTACCAAAAGATGAACTCTCTTCTTTATACTTACAACCAACTGCACTAACAAAGATTCTCCATGCACTTCTTTATTCAAACCTCACTTATCCACTAGGTCAGGACTTACATAACTATAATTAGATCCAGGTCAATCAAAATAGAAACAACTTGATCACAAAGCTTATCCTCCATCTCGATAATAGATGAATGGTGATTCGCCTGCCTGTTATCCAACATTGCATAAATCTATGGAATGCTCTGCCCAACATCCCCAACTTTCTACGCATCCTGTGCACTATAAGTCTGAGGCCTACCACCCTGATTTTGTGGACAATCTCTCTTGAGATGATCCTTACCACATGTCCAACATTGCAACCTTATCTTACCATCACCTTTATTCTGATGTTCTCTAGGCCGAGGTCCATTAAACTTCTTGTGAGGTGCAACGTTTTCTTTCTCTCCTACATCCTGAGGTCTTGTTTTCTTTGGCTGCCATTTACCATTAGATTTCTCTTTTCCTTTCCAACCTTGCTAAGACTCTGTCTTGCGATTTTATTTCTCATAACAATGCTTCAGTTTCCCAATGACTTATTTAAGTCACTGAGGCTCATCATACTCAATCTGATCTTTAAATGCTAATGCAAATCCACTAAAAAATATTTGAACTCTAGATTTTTTAGCCTTAAGATACAGTACATACCTCAATAACTCTCGGAAATTAGTTGTATACTCCTCATTCGTCATCGATCCCATATTTAGCTCACATAATTCCTTGGATTTTTTGTCGTAGTCCCTCTCATGATAAGTAATTCTTCCTGAAAAGTCTCTTCAACTCATGCCGACTCAACTCTTTTGTCCTGATGTCTCTAACCCGCTTCACATCTTCCCACCACATGTCTGCTTTCCCTTTCAGGATAAATATAGTTATTCTGGCCTTCATGTTCTCCATGTAATCATGCAACTCAAAGAACTTCTTCATCTTGAGTAGCTATGCCTTTGCATCCTCCAACTTATTCAAATCCCCATTAAAAGTAGATGGATTTTCTTTCTTTAACTCATCTTGTAAATATCCCCTGTCACTCCTCTTGTAAGGATGATAACGATGATGACCATGATACATGTTTGAACCAGAACTAGAGTAAATCCCGTGTCCACTGCCTTTCTTATCAGGTGTATCCAAGAACTTGACATCTTTGAACGTGTCATCTCTATCTAACCTATACTGGCCATCAGACCTACTACCATAGGCTCCATTAGTCATGTTCCCCTATCCATGAATGATCCTAAGTGGTCCCTGTGTCTACATGTCTGACAAGCTCTGAGGGATGGCTGCATTAGCCGTTTCTTGTTTCTCATGTGCCTAAATGATTATGTCATTATTTCCTTTATAACTTCTTATTTCTTCTTTCAAACTTCTCAACGTGTATGCTAAGTCAGAAGAGTGCCCACCACCATGTTGCTCATATGATACATAGGGAGAGCCTTATGAATTATAGTCTACCATATTTCTAGTCCTCTTTGATTTTATTACTTCAAGTATACCATGTCAGCTTAAACCAAAACATAACATAATCAACATATCTCAGTATAGTTCAAGGGTGGATACCACATCTGCAAGATCAACTAGATTAGTGAAATACATGTATAAACATAATCATAGCATTATATAAACATCATCTCAACCATCATCTAGTTACCATGCATGACTATACCAACCACATACCATGACCTCATGCACGACAACTATAACCATGTCAATGTATGCATAATGACGTATAGACACTGACATGCATAACAAGTGCATAACTGACAAGAACTCACAACAAATACATCCAACAACAACACCATCTACTTTCACATGGTGAAACAACTGCAACCATGCCTACACAAAAAGTACATAAACCACAAGCATAAAGAACACATATGCAACTAACATGTATGCATGACCAACACATTTCACCCATCTAGTCCAAGGGGTGAACCATGCTTTGATACCACTCTGTAACACCCTCCTCCCACATTTACCCAAGCTAACTGGTCCACTGGGGTAAACATGTGACGAAGAGTTACTATGATGTGATTCAACTCCCCATGTACAATTAAGGAAGTGGAACTGACAAAACAAAACCAATCTGACCTTTCTCAGAAGCTGCATAATATTTAGGAGACAACCAACCCTTCTAGGTGTCCAACCCTTAACAAAACTTGTCATTTTGTTGAACTTTATGAAACTTCTAGAAATCATAAATAACAATTAATTAAATCTACTAATGCAAACATTGGTACAAGGACTTGACCTGACCCCTACTAGCCATGACAAACATTTCATCAAACATGTCACAAACATGTAATCTACAGGTTATAACCATAGATCTGAGCATAGGGGTCTCATACTTATCTGAGAATTGTCAAGAAGAATTTATGCCTTATCACAATAGTTGCATTATCATATATTAGGTCATACACTCATTATTCATTCATTTACTAATCAAAACATAATGAAAGCCATGACTAAGATCTGTCATAAAACCATGCCTATAACTAGAAAATTAGCAATGATAGAATGACTATTAAAACCACATATTAACAAGTACATTTAAACATGAAATACCAAAGGAAAATGTGTTCTTATTAATGTATGCATAATCCAACCAAGTGAGGAACTTCGAAGAACCACCTGACCATAGATTGGGTTGAACCAAATCTTTCTTTCAACTAATCACCCCCATGCCATATTCCAAGCATGAATGATGGACTCACAACAAAACAAATCAAGGCTTCATTGAGCTTTACCATTTATCCACCAAGGGATTCCTAGGCCAAAAACCATCATCAATGCAACTAGGCTTTAACACAATCCCAACAGATCACTAGGCACTAAACAATCATGGATGGCTTTGAATCTCTCCATCTAAACCATGATGAATTTTTCCATCTCTACCTCTATAATTCACCATATTTCTCGCCATTCACCAGTCAAGGATTCCTAGGCCCAATAAGGTTCCACCCTCTAGGATCTATCAGATATCCCTGCATTCACCGGTCGAGGATTCCCATACCTAACGAGGTCAAATACAATCAAGCTTTACCATAACCCCACCTTCACCGGTCTAGGGATTCCTAGGCCTTGTGCTTCTCCCCTGAGACCAACCTACTTAGTTTTGAAAACCATCAGGCAATCCAGCTCAACCAAAACAAGAGAACCCCATCACACCATGGATATACAGAAATAGAAAGGCAAGTTTGAAAACCACTGTCACACCTGGAAAAACCCATGCCAAAGATAGCAAGAGAACCAAAACACACATGCATGTGAAAACTAGCAAGGAAACCATACATGCAACTCGATACCTGCAAGTAATCTCGCTCTTCCTTGCTTGATTTGTGCTCCCCTTTGCTTTCTTGTATTTCCCTTGCCTTCCTTCCTCCAATGCTAGAGTGCTCCAAGAATGCTCTAAGTGTCCAAGAGTATGAGAGAGTAGAGAGAATAGAGAGATATATCCAAAACTGAATTGACTAAAGGTTGTGAATTGATCCTCCGAAACCTTTTTATTAATGAGACCTCTATTTTATTCATTTCCCATTATTTTCCTTCATTTTCCTCCTCACATGCACCTTGTGACCTTTCACCTTCCTTTTCTCCTAATTTCCCTTATTTTCATAAATAAAATGCCAATTAATGCCACTTTTCCTTTCCAAACCCTTTGCCATTGCCTTTGCCAATTTACCTAGCCATAATGAACCAAATGAAAACCCACACTAGGATTTTTTGCTCAACATTTAGCTTGGATTGCATTCCCCATGACCTTGGCTATTATTTTGTTATTAACTTTATTACATGGATTTTTGACGAGGGATGTTACATATTGATAAAGGCTTGATTGCAGTGGTTGTAGCTTGGATCTGGGAAATTAAAGGGGCATTTTGGCCCTAGACCACCACATATAAAATTGTTTGAAAGTATATGCCTGCACCAAATAAACAAAATATTTTATTGTCCATATGACATAATGTAATTTCATATCAACTTTAAAAAGAGATAAAGTAATTAGAAGTGAAAAAAAAAAAGAAAAAGTGAGGAAGATGCTTAAACCTTATAGTAACTTTTCAATAACATTTCAACATAGGATATATATATATATATATATATATATAGAGAGATAGAGAGATAGAGAGAGAGAGAGAGAGATATAATTATTCAATGTTTTAAAAAATAAAAATAATGTGTATCATCTAAAAGTGTTCATAAAAATAATAAATTTCATATGGTCTATCAATAAATACTTTAATATGCAGGATTAAGGAATATTGAAGTATACCTTAAAATATATTAATAACAAAAAACCATTTTAATATGAACAATGTAGTCCATAGATAAAATGTCTCAATGCACATGTTATTTAAAATATTTTAATGTCAAATCTGTATATCGTTTAAAAAAACAATCTCATTACTTTAGGTTTTGGTTCTTTTTTAAGTGTAATTTTTTTTTTGTCACATTTAGCTAAAATCCAACAAAGATTTTTTGGACTTGCAAGTTTAAGTTATGCACTCTATATAGTATTCAAAAATAAAATGTAAATAATTTTGAAATTACACATTGTGAATGTGTGTGTAGAGAGAGAAAACAATTACAGATTCATTCATATCTATAAAGGGAAGACAGGGATGTAATTTTTTTTCAAATTTTGCATTGTAAAAGAGATTTTCACCTTAAATGTTTGGATCTATACCACTATATACTAGTGGTAACTTAGTGATCTTCTTAACAATGCCTATTGCTAATATCTAATATAATTAATATACTAGCATAGTATTAAATTTCTACTTACATACCAATAGTTTTTATATATAATATATAATAGATCTATTAGTATATATTATATTATTAATATACTATAATATAACCTAGAAAATACTATAGGTTTATATATATATCTATATATATATATATATATATATATATATATATATAAAGTTCTATAGATCTAATAATATATAATTTATATTTTACTAATTTATTCAGGTGTTAATTCATTTATAAATACTATTATGTATCAAATATAATATATTTTATAAATTATATTTTTTAGTTTAGGTTGTAATATAATATTTTTTTATATAAATTACTTTCTTTAGTTTGAGGTGGTCATTTAGGTTTTGAATGACGCTTCTCATTCTCTGCGCACACTATTTAATTATTTATATGCTCTCCACCATTCCTCGGTCTTAAAGATAAACTTAGTTGATGGCTCTGAAATGTCAACTAAAATCTTTAAATCTATAGATCTTTCTCCATGTATTAAAAAGTACCCAATGTTGAAAGAATCTTACCCATGTTTACTATATTTTCCCTAGTCTCTAACTCTTATACATTATGGTGATTTTTAACTCCATATTTCTTCATGGGATACTGGAGTCAACCATTTTAAATAAATTCTACCATTTTGGAAAAATTTTCAAGGAACTAAAACATGAAAATATTAGAGATATGGTCTTGATTCTAGCCCTGTTCTAAAAGCTAATCGATTATGAGGAGAGTAATGATCTATTTCAATCTATGACAACAAACAGACTTCTTGGTGTTATCCATTCTAGAAAGCATGAAAATCCTAGACGGGACGACTAGGCCATGAAATTTTTTACTAATTTTTTTGTGGTCAGGGAGGATCAACTTCAAGTCATGGAGCATATCCGCAAGCTTGGGCATATTCCTAGCATTTTTAACTTTGCATTCATCACCCCCATCTCCCTCATCTCAAAGGTAAACTATCCCAACAACTTTAATGATTTTTGGTTAATCTCCTTTTGTAACAGTTTATACAAAATTATTACCAAGGTGAAAGTGATCATTATGAGACTAAAACCATTACTCTCAAGGGTGATTTTACTGCAACAATTTGGTTTTCTAAGATAGGTTAATTCATGAAGCAATTGGATATGCTCAACAAGGTATCCACATGAACAAAACAAATGGAAATCCTCAAAATTGATCTTTCCAAGGCATATGATTGGTTCTCTTGGACTTATTTAAGGTTGTTGCTTCTACATATGGGCTAGTGTACCATTTTAAAACTGAATTCAATTCTATTAATAATGATGTAAATTGTACGTATAAATACAACAATGAAACTGTTGGATTTAGTTTCCAGGTTTCTTGGACATGCATTAACTTTCCATCAGAACCATGATGGATTAGGTGCCTAACATTCCCCCCCTTAATATGAAGGGGTGTATATGAGAGTCAAAGAAGAGAGCTAAAATGAAAAAATGGATGACCACTAATGGCTGAATAAGCTCTCTGAAATGGTGGTTTTTAAGAGAAAACCATAAACAAACCCAAAGGTAGGAGAAGTCGAGGTCTCAATCAGTGGTGGTTTAAGGATTACCACCAACTCTAGAACTATCAAAGCAGTTCCTGAAACAATTTGTAATATACTTAGAAGATGAAGTCTTCTACTAGTGGAAGTGCTCCCTAACAGAAATTGTAGTAGAAACCAAAATCTTCTACAGGTAATGGTTTAAGGAATGCCACCAATAAAAAAAACATGCTCATGGGGCATTGTTGTGTCTCTAGATACAACTCTAAATATGGCTATGGTTATCTTTGGTTGTACGCTTAGATAGCAAGTTCAGGTTGTGGTTCTGGCTCACCTGATAAATCTTTGAATGATGAATATTCGAAGATGCTAACTTACCATCAATCCCCCCCTATCAGATACCTTGGAGAAGATGATGAAACCTTTGTTGCAAAAATAGTCAATAATCGAGAACAAATTCTATGGTATAACTGGTATATCTTCCTCATTTTTGAACACCATTACGAAGAAGTGATTCATTCGAGGTGAATCTTCATTCTTGCAAGAGTTTTTTTTCCTGGAACATCTGTCTGAATGATGAGTGCACTTACCACAATGCTCACAAGGATGAAGATCAAAACATTGATCTTTCACATGGTCAACTCGATCACAATGTTGGCATTTGACAATCTGTGTTTGTTGTGCAACAGGAGCATGTGAAGATGGATCATCTTGAAGGAATCCAACACTACAAAACTGGATGAGCTTGGAATATTCTGGAATATGAAAATACCATCCTTTTTATATTTGAGACCAGTTCTATTCTTGTTGTTCACAACTTCTTCCCAAGGTCTCACAAAGGTATTGGGAAGTACAGGTTGAACATTTACATCTACTTGCAAATATACTCTTGAAATGACTCCATTATTTTAATCAGTCTTCGATTGTTGATGGGAGTCAGGCTCAAACATGGATTTGTCCTGAACAAGAACTAGTTCATAATTACAACTCTTCTATTGTAGCTCATCTCACTGTAGCTGTGCCTCAAGCTCCAAAAACTCCATCTTCTCCTAAATATTTTGTAGACAGGTTCGTATGTTAGAGAGATTGTATTATGAATGCGTTATGAACAATGGAGATTAGAGTATTCAATAACTCTAATACTCCCTCAAGTTTGGCCATTTTACAATAAAAAAATCAAGGGTGTCGGGTTCAACCGAAAATACACCCACTTACAGTACAATTTATAAAATAAAATATAGATGATATAGATGACACCTAAATGTCAAAAATTTGTAGTCAAATAAGATAAAATATATATATAAATTTAGAAACCTCCAACATGCATGTCCAACGTTCAAGCCCTCAAAATAGGGCACCATTTCCTTTGACACATACATAACTTTTCTCCATCAAATGTCATAATTTACCCCAAAAAAAGAATCATCCACACGTTTGTAACACCTTCATTCTTTCAATTAGTTGTCCTCCCGAAGTTCTACACAAAAATGTTGTTCATAGAAGTAATATCAAATTAACTCTCTCAAACACTAAATTTGTATGGTTAAATTTTCCAACCAAAAAAAACCTCTTTTATATATCTTAGTAGAAAATCACTTTAATCATCTTTACAAACATTGGGGAATTCTTTAGAAGTCATCTTCTTCATGTAAATATGAAAACAAAAGTAACATTCTTTGCATAACTAACAACAAATTTTTCATTTTCATCATACTACCCACACTAACAACATTCATATTCAACTTTATTATTAGATAAACAAATATCTCTTACCACTCCAAGAGAAAACCTAGAAGCCTTGCATCCATGATATGAATTTTGACCATCATAATGGAATCCAACCAACCTTCATACTCTACTTGTTTATGCCAATAATCACCATTCTACAATGCCAATAGTCACGCAGTCTTTATCTCATCCATTTACAAGTTATGCACTCTTGCTTCTCCTCTCAGGTTGAGTTTGTATCCAACTCCTCCTCTAAAAACAACAACATAAGACAACTAAATATACAAAAACAACAACTAACTACACTAGAGTGCTAGCATTGATGTGCTATATTGAAAATAAGCATCTTCACATCATTTTATTAATTTAGAGTTGTATATGCTTCCCATGTATAGCTAGAAACAACAAGATTCATAAATTCACCGCAATCAAATCTATATTGACATTTGAAGCCTTAAAATTATTTGAATAAAACTCTTTGAAATGAAAATTCGTGTTCTCCACGCAACCCTGAAGAATGAAACGAGTGCCACAAATACCACTAAATCAAATGGGCCAAATTGGAAGAAGGGCTTATAATCTAGGTCCAGTAGGAGTGTCAAAGGTGTACTGATTTTTCATGTTACTGATGGTGATGCATCTATTGTATTAGAAAAAAAACTAGTGAATAAGACCCTTTTGATTTATAATGATTTACATCATAAGCTTGTATAGGATGACAAAGCACACAAAAATGAACCTAGCGGTAGTAACTTCAAACAACATGATCTGAAAGCCTAGTCAATCATGATGGAAAGAAGGTTTTGTGTCAATTGAGACATGAGGGTAATTAGAGCTATTCTTGGTGTAAACATAGGTGCTCTTTCCTATTTCGGGATGGATATCATGTGATTCCACACAATGGAATGAGTTTGAAACAACTTACTAGGAAAGAGACAGATTTGTTATTCTTACATTTGCTGGGGAGAGAATAGGCCTTAACAATGCAAAACAACTCTACATCCAAATAGAAAAGGCTCTACTCTACATAAAAATGTCTCCTCGAGCACGTCCAATAATTTCGCACCTTGCGCTGGTCCACTTCAACGCGACACAACGTCTCTCCTTCATTCAGAATACAGAACTAGCGAATATGCAAAAACTCCTCCTCGTCAAACACAAAATGACAACACAGATTCTTCACACAAAATGTCTCTTCAATAAGGAATGTTATGCAAAACGCTCTGACCCTGGTGAGAAAACGAACCAAGTTTCTCACAATAAGTATCCACAAATAAACTTTGCGTAGTGGAAGCAAAACTATATGAAGGAAAAAGTATGAGCAGGAGGAAAGCAGAGCACCCACGACGCCCATGAAACTAGTGGCTCAAGTTATTCAACAGAATAGCAAGGAAGGCAACAAAACTAGTGGCTCAAGTGATTTAACAGGGAAGATAAACCACTACTCTGATACCATTGTTAGAATCACAATATTAGAAAATGAATTCAACTATATTAAGAATGATGTAAATTGTACATATAAATAAAACAATGAAACCATTGGATTGAGCTTCCAGGTTTCTTGGACATGCATTAACTGTCCACCAGAACCTTGACGGATTAGTTGGATAACATCAATCAATGGTTCATGCTCAAATTTCCTCAAGCCTACTGCACCAAGGTTTCCCACTACTTTCTTACTTATTTTCACTTTTTGCTAAAGGGCTCAATCCCGCTATCTCTAATGCAAAGTGATCAAACAATTTCCATGGAGTCTTGATTACTAAGAATAGTTACCTCATTGATGTAATTTTTGTTGATGATATGCTCGTTTTTTTCTTTTGTAATTAGGTCGACGGTATGGTTCTTAATTAAGAAGACCATTGACACCTTTTGTGGTGCAATCAATGTGGAAATCAATCTCCAAAAGTCATGAGGTGCAGGAATGCTATGCTTTTTCTTTAGCTATCCATTTTCCATTTGTTTGCGAGGTTCAAAATGCCCGTGTTTAAGAGGTGTTCTTCTCTATCCAAAAACATGAAGATATAAAATAAAGCCACCAATGTTAGAGACCATTAGTAAAGGATATTGGCAGTAGAATCATTCTGCTTCTTTCTCACTAAACATCAAAATGATGTTTCCATTTTTTATTATTAAATTATATTATCTTATAATATTTGTATATAAACTTTGAAATAAAAATTAGGCTTATGAAATTCTTGTTGTTGGGCGTGTGCGCAACTATTCTATGAATTTAATATGATATTTGGTTTATGTAAATTTGTGCATAAAGAAGCTTACTTCTGAAATAGTTTAACAAACTTGCCTTAAGCCACGAGTTAGAGCACTACATAATACAAATGCATTCTCAACATCTAGTGTTCCAAGGCCTTAAAATCCCTTTCTTTTAAACAAATTGCAAAGCCTTTAGAGGTCTTTTTTTTTCAAACTACACCACATAAAGTATCATACACGTGATAACGATGTATCAAAATTAAATAAACTCGAGAGATTCAATTATGAAAGAGTACACACTATAGGTGAGCATCATATCCATGAATGCCAAAAGAAATGACTCATCTACCCTATTTTACAAAATGTTCTTACTTCAAAAAGAATATTGTTGCAAGAAGGAAGAAATTAGGACACAAATAGACCAATAGTGTTATCATTATGATAATGGAGAAAGCCTTAGAATCATAAAGAATACTAGAGAAAGAGTTATATATGGGCATTTAGAGGGAGGTCTTGGAACTATAGAATGATTTAACATGAGCACTTTTTTAAATTTGACCAATATAGAATAGCTACTTCATCAAGGATGAGCAATAAACTTCCACAATGCATACTCGATTTGCCTTCTCTCTCAATCATGTTTGGGGTGATTAAGTGCAATTAACAATTGCGTCTTTAACAAAACATTCTAAAATATTAAATAGAGAACACATATATTGCAAAGGTTGTTGATTCATTAAAAAAAGGTAATGGTTGCTAAATCACACCTATGGTTGACCATGTCATTGCCCTTTCTTGAGTTTTGAGTTTTTTTCTTGTCCAATCTATATATACAATCTTTTTATTTTCAAATTTCAACTTTGACTAATAAATTGTACAATGATTGAGCTGATGTGACTCAATTGAGTCAACCATTAATTCAGACCAATTTCATCCAAATATGGCTCAAATTAGTTTTTTCCGTTTAAACCACCTAGTTATGATAACACTCACTATTAAAAACAAGCATCTTCACATCATTTTATTAATTTAGCATTGTATATGTTTCCCATGTATTGCTAGAAACAACAACATTCATAAATTCACCACAATCAAATCTATATTGACATTTGAAGCCTTAAAAATATTTGAATAAAACTCTTTGAAATGAAAATTCTTGTTCTCCACGCAACTCTGAAGAATGAACTGGGTGTCGCAGATACCACTGAATCAAATGGGCCAAACTGGAAGAGGGGTTTATAAACTAGGTCTAGTAGGAGTGCCAAAGGTGCAGTGGTTTTTCATGCTACTGATGGCGATGCATCTATTGTATTAGACAAAAAACTAGTGAATAAGACCCTTTTTATTTATAATGATTTACATCATAAGCTTGTATAGGATGACGAAGCACACAAAAATGAACCTAGCGGCAATAACTTCAAACAACTTGATTTGAAAGCCTAGTCAATCATGGTGGAAAGAGGATTTTGTGTCAATCAAGACACAAGGGTAATTAGAGCTATTCTTGGTGTAAATGTAGGTGCTCTTTCCTATTTTAGGATGGAGCTCATGTGATGCCACACAATGGAATGAGTTTGAAACAACTTACCAGGAAAGAGGCAGATTTGTTATTCTCCTTACATTCGCTGGGGAGAGCAGAGGCCTTGACAATGAAAAACAACTCTACATCCAAATAGAAAAGGATGTACTCTCCATAAAAAATGTCTCCTCGAGTATGTCCAACAATTTGGCACCTTGCGCAGGTCTACTTCAACATGGCACAAAATCTCTCCTTCATTCACAGAACTAGAAAATATGCAAAAACTCCTCCTCGTCAAACATAAAATGAAAACATAGATTCTTTGCACAAAATGGCTCTTCAATAAGGAATGTTCTACAAAACGCTTCGACACTGGTGAGAAAGCGAACCAAGTTTCTCACAGTAAGTCTCCACAATCAAACTTTGCGTAGTGGAAGCAAAACTATAATAGGGAGAAAGTACGAGCGAGAGGAAAGCAGAGCTCCCACGAAGGCCATGAAACTAGTGGCTCAATCTATTCAACAGAATAGAAAGGAAGGCCACAAAACTAGTGGCTCAAGTGATTTAACAAGGCATATAAACCACTGCTCTGATACCATTTTTGGAATCAAGATGTTAGAAAATGAATTCAACTGTATTATGAATGATATAAATTGTACATATAAGTACAACAATGAAACCATTGGATTAAGTTTCCAAATTTCTTGGACATAAATTAACTCTCCACCAGAACCTTGACGGATTATGTGGCTAACATCAATCAATGGTCCAGGCTCAAATTTCCCCAAGCCTACTACACTAAGGCTTCCCACTATTTTCTTACTTATTTTCACTTATTGCTAAAGGGGTCAATCCCGCTATCTCTAATGCAAAGAGATCAAATAATTTCCATTGAGTCTTGATTAGTAAGAATAGTTACCTCACTCATTTACTTTTTGTTGATGATATTCTCATTTTCTTCTTCTGTAATCAGGTCGACGGTATGGTTCTCAATCAAGAAGATCATTGACACCTTTTGTGGTGCAGCCATTATGGAAATAAATCTCCAAATGTCACGAAGTGCAAGAATACTATCCTTTTTCTTTTGCTATCCATTTTCCATTGGTTTGCGAGGTTCAAAATGTCTGTGGTTAAGAGAATGTGTTCTTCTCTATCCAAAAACATGAAGATATGAAATAAAGCCACCAATGTTAAAGACCATTAGTAAAGGATATTGGCATTAGAATCATTCTGCCTCTTTCTCACTAAACATCAAAATGATGTTTCCATTTTTTATTATTAAATTATATTATCTTATAATATTTGTATATAAACTTTGAAATAAAAGTTAGGCTTATGAAATTCTTGTTGTTGGGCGTGTGCACGGCTATTCCCTGCATTTAATATGATATTTGGTTTATGTAGATTTCTGCATAAAGAAGCTTACTTCTGAAATATTTTAACAAACTTGCCTTAAGCCATGAGTTAGAGCACTACATAATACAAATGCATTCTCAACATCTAGTGTTCCAAGGCCTTAAAATCCCTTTCTTTTAAATAACTTGCAAACCCTTTAGAGGTCTTTTTTTTTCAAACTACACCACATAAAGTATCATACGCACGATAATGATGTGTCAAAATTAAATAAACCCGAGAGATTCAGTTATGAAAGAATACACACTATATAAAAGAAATAAAATTAAAAAGTAGGTGAGCATCTTATCCATGAATGCCAAAATAAATGACTCATCTACCCTATTTTACAAAATGGTCTTACTTCAAAAAGAATATTGTTGCAAGAAGGAAGAAATTAGGACACAAAGAGACCAATAATGTTATCATTATGATAATGGAGAAAGCTTCGAAATCATAAATAATACTAGAGAAAGAGTTATATATGGGCATTTAGAGGGAGGTCTTGGAACTATAGAAGGATTTAACATGAGCGTTTTTATAAATTTGACCTATATAGAATAGCTACTTCATCAAGGATGAGCAATAAACTTCCACAATGCATACTCGATTTGCCTTCTCTCCCAATCGTGTTTTGGGGTGATTAAGTGCAATTAACAATTGCGTCTTTAACAAAACATGCTAAAATATTGATTAGAGAACACATATATTGCCAAGGTTGTTGATTCATTAAAAAAACTAATGGTTGCTAAATCAAACCTATGGTTGACCATGTCATTGCCCTTTCTTGAGTTTTGAGTTTTTTTTGTCCAATCTGTATATACAAACTTTTTATTTTCAAATTTCAATTTCAACTAATAATTTGTACAATGATTGAGCTGATATGACTCAATCGAGTCAGCCATTAGTTCAAACCAATTTCATCCAAATATGGCTCAAATTAGTTTTTTCCGTTTAAACCACCTAGTTATGATAAAACTCACTATTAAAAAAAATCTATACCTTGCCACTGTTATCCTCTGGGTGGCCAAGTTGCTCCATCATTTTGAATGCCTTCCTCATACTGAACATCCGGTTCATCTGTCCGAGGTCCTGAAGCTGTCATGCGAAATGGCTCATCCTCTTCATTCTGTTCCCGTCATGCGGGTGCCTTTCGCTTTCATTAAATCCTGTGTCCCTCTCTCTGTCTAGTCAATTACATCTCACCTCACCTCATGTTCTGTTTGTCAGTATTACTAGGCTCTGTATTTCGATTGCAAGTGGTACACTCTCTGACCCATGGTTCGTCATAAGAAGAAGAGATTGAGATTGTGTGTTTTTGTGATGGATAGAACAACGATGGTGATTTTGATTTCGAATTATTGTAAGCTGTGTGTGTGTATGCGGCACATCAAGGTTAGGTTATCCGACGTGTGAGCATATTTCGACAATAAAGATGATGAGTTACCACCCATATCAATCTTGTCTTGCCGCTATTACTATGTTAAATAATTTCATACCTTTGTCCGATCCATGCAGAATTCTGTTAGCTTATTATTTTCTTTTCGCTTTTCGTTTCGTTGGGTGAGAAGGTCCATCCAGATTGCAAAATCTAAAACAAGAGATCTATAAAATCTAAAACTACAAAATAAGCATTGTAGCTACCCGGTTTCAGAGGAAAATTATGCTTTAAAACCATGGAAAAATACATACGCTTTCCCAAGAATCATGCAACTTCTCATAGCAGCACGCATTTCATTTTCAGTCGTTTTTCTCTGCCATATTTTGTTTCGGTGATTGCCTTTGTAATCTGTATTGTCTCGTCGGAGGATCTGTTCAGTTCTTCGTGAATGAAAAAATAAGCAATAAACGAACGAACAGGTGGCGAAGCGTTTGTCGGGACCTTAAATATGAGCGGTATCTACTATCAACACGTCTGCCAAGATCGATATGGCGGCGTCCACGGCTTCTTCTTTGACCCACATTCTCAACCGTATGAACACACAGATACGGAAGCATGGGACGCACGAGTCGGCCGGCTGCTAGAATATTGCCTCAGCCTGTTGCAGCATGGTACGCACGAGTCGGCCGGCTGCTAAAATATTGCCTCAGCCTGTTGAAACCCGAATCAGCTAAAACCAAAGCAGCGCACCATGGTTTGTCGTTTCTCCTTTAAAATAGAGACGAGTGCGGGAAAATAGAAATGTCGATATAAAAAATATAAAGGTTAGTTACTGTGGGTTCGTGTTAATGATTTTCTTGGATCACTGATTTTTTAATTCATTTTGTTTCACCGCTCTGTTTCAATGATATGTGAAAGACATCATATGGATGAGGTTAGGTATATTACAAAGTTGAAATGGCTTTGTTAACAAATATTTTTGAGAGTAGTTTGAATTTTAAAAATATATTGAATTAATAAAAAAAAGTTTACTCATTTATTAAAACTATTTATCATTATCAAAATAAAAGTGTGATGATAGATTCATTGGATTGATGAAGTCAAAATCTCCATTTAACAAAACACAATATGATTTAATTATTTCTTTCAACCTAACATCACATGTTATAATAATCTCAAAAGATAATTCAAACAAGTAGAGACTAGTTTTCATTATTTGTTAGGGTTGGCTTTCATTGTTGAAACACCCTCCTATATGGATATTCTTGTCTCACTCATTGAGAGATTTTAAATATGATTGAAAATCTTTTGGGTTATACAATGAGGGAATATCTCATCAATGAATTTGCATAATAACAAAGCATTTATGATGATATAAATAGTCATTTCTAATTTCAATTATCTTTTCATTTTCTTTGAGAGGAGGACATCATTCATTATGTAGAGTAGTTTTTTAGGTATATCTGCCTCTCAATTTTTCCCAAAATCCACTAAGATTTTGTTAGACTTATAAGTTTTAGTGTTATCCCTCCACGATCACATTTCCTTTGGGGATTTTCAAGGTGCTAAATTCATCTATGCATTCAAAAATATATTTTAAACAACAACAAATCAAGATTTCACTAAAAATTGTTCTCTCTAATTTCCAGCCAAAAAAAATACAAAAGTAAGATTATTGAATAATGTTTTTTTATAGATAGTAATTAATATTACAATATCAACAAACTTACAACATCATGTTAATTTTTTCCTAATCAATAGTTTGTAAATAATATTTTATATTACGATACTAAAGGATTTACAACATTTTATATCAATAGCCAATATATTTATCAATATCACAAGATCAAGTCCACATCGTTTTGGTTAGACGCACATCTTGGATAGATGGTGATCCGATGCTCTGTTAAGGCACTCCTTGATGTGAAGTCGCCAATTCAATTCCCTGCCCCTATAAGCGTGATATATTGGACATGATGAAGATGTAGTCCTCCCAAGCCTACAAAAAAAATATATCACAAGATCACCATTTAAAAAAACTAATATTACAAATAAAATCATTTAAAAAAAATAATATTACCAACGAAATCATAATATACTGGATTGGAATTGGCCATCAAAAGCTCATAAAATATCAAAATATTCAAAATCCAGCGAAAATATATTTATTTATATACACCAATAATTTATGTATATTAAGACTATGCCAGCTATAAATTTTGAAACACATGAAATTAAATTCTAGTCAACAATGGAGTTCTAAATAACCTCATGTCTAAAAAGTAATGACTGTAATCTAAACAGCAAATTCTGAGATTCTTAAAGATAACTCAAGTTTAAAAGTAATGAATCTAAGATTCTTAGAGATAACTTTGGGCCAAACTATGCACTATTTTGAATTCTTATAAGTAATGAAACTAAATTTGAGGTTCTTAGAGGTAACTTTGGGCCAAACTATACACTATTTTGACGTCTTAAAAGTAACCAAACCAAATTTGAGATTCTTAGAGATAACTTTGGGCCAAACTATGCACTATTTTGAAGTCTTTCTCATTAGAATGGCTCAGTCAACTGTAATCTGAGTAAATTTGAGATTCTTAGAGATAACTTTGGGCCAAACTATGCATTATTTTGATTTCTTGCTCATTAGAATGGCTTAGCCAACTCCAAGAGTCTGAATTTTCTCTCGTTGAATGTTGTCAAACATTGTTGTGACTCAATGATTTAAATTATTTGGAACAATGGGGGCAACTTATTCTATTGCTAGGTTCCAATCTTAGAAGTGCACAATTCCTAGCTTGAGGAGGGCTGGAGGAACTAGAATAGGTTCTTAAATTCTTACTTTATATATATTAAAATGCTGAAAAGAAAAAGGTTCTTGAGTAGGTTATTTCTATTTTCTTTATATGATTTCTTATAAATTTGTCTTGAAAAAAAAAGGGTCAAATTTTAACAATGGAGATGTTATTTGGACTTTAAAAATTAGAACTTTTTATATATAAATGAAAGTAATTGTCAACATTAAATTAGAAGTTAAATATAACTTCTAAAAAGGAGGAGGCTAACTAGATGATATGACTAAATTGAAGGTGGTCAACTTGACATAAGGATTCAGGTTTAGGTTTTGTTTCTTTTCTTTTTCTTTAGCTAATTAGTGACTCAGTTGGCCTATTAGCACTGATCAAATCATGGTTGAATGGTTGATTCAATTGGATGACTCGGTATAGATTTTTTTTAATAGTGAGTTTTATCATAACTAGGTGGTTTAAACGGAAAAAACTAATTTGAGCCATATTTGGATGAAATTGGTTTGAACTAATGGCTGACTCGATTGATTCATATCAGCTCAATCATTGTACAAATTATTAGTTGAAATTGAAATTTGAAAATAAAAAGTTTGTATATATAGATTGGACAAAAAAAAAAACTCAAAACTCAAGAAAGGGCAATGACATGGGCAACCATAGGTTTGATTTAGCAACCATTAGTTTTTTTTAATGAATCAACAACCTTGGCAATATATGTGTTCTCTAATCAATATTTTAGCATGTTTTGTTAAAGACGCAATTGTTAATTGCACTTAATCACCCCAAAACACGATTGGGAGAGAAGGCAAATCGAGTATGCATTGTGGAAGTTTATTGCTCATCCTTGATGAAGTAGCTATTCTATATAGGTCAAATTTATAAAAACGCTCATGTTAAATCCTTCTATAGTTCCAAGACCTCCCTCTAAATGCCCATATATAACTCTTTCTCTAGTATTATTTATGATTTCGAAGCTTTCTCCATTATCATAATGATAACATTATTGGTCTCTTTGTGTCCTAATTTCTTCCTTCTTGCAACAATATTCTTTTTGAAGTAAGACCATTTTGTAAAATAGGGTAGATGAGTCATTTATTTTGGCATTCATGGATAAGATGCTCACCTACTTTTTATTTTTATTTCTTTTATATAGTGTGTATTCTTTCATAACTGAATCTCTCGGGTTTATTTAATTTTGACACATCATTATCGTGCGTATGATGCTTTATGTGGTGTAGTTTGAAAAAAAAAGACCTCTAAAGGGTTTGCAAGTTATTTAAAAGAAAGGGATTTTAAGGCCTTGGAACACTAGATGTTGAGAATGCATTTGTATTATGTAGTGCTCTAACTCATGGCTTAAGGCAAGTTTGTTAAAATATTTCAGAAGTAAGCTTCTTTATGCAGAAATCTACATAAACCAAATATCATATTAAATGCAGGGAATAGCCGTGCACACGCCCAACAACAAGAATTTCATAAGCCTAACTTTTATTTCAAAGTTTATATACAAATATTATAAGATAATATAATTTAATAATAAAAAATGGAAACATCATTTTGATGTTTAGTGAGAAAGAAGCAGAATGATTCTACTGCCAATATCCTTTACTAATGGTCTTTAACATTGGTGGCTTTATTTCATATCTTCATGTTTTTGGATAGAGAAGAACACATTCTCTTAACCACAGACATTTTGAACCTCGCAAACCAATGGAAAATGGATAGCAAAAGAAAAAGGATAGTATTCTTGCACTTCGTGACATTTGGAGATTTATTTCCATAATGGCTGCACCACAAAAGGTGTCAATGATCTTCTTGATTGAGAACCATACCGTCGAAGAAAATGAGAATATCATCAACAAAAAGTAAATGAGTGAGGTAACTATTCTTACTAATCAAGACTCAATGGAAATTATTTGATCTCTTTGCATTAGAGATAGCGGGATTGACCCCTTTAGCAATAAGTGAAAATAAGTAAGAAAATAGTGGGAAGCCTTAGTGTAGTAGGCTTGGGGAAATTTGAGCCTGGACCATTGATTGATGTTAGCCACATAATCCGTCAAGGTTCTGGTGGAGAGTTAATTTATGTCCAAGAAACCTGGAAACTTAATCCAATGGTTTCATTGTTGTACTTATATGTACAATTTATATCATTCATAATACAGTTGAATTCATTTTCTAACATCTTGATTCCAAAAATGGTATCAGAGCAGTGGTTTATATGCCTTGTTAAATCACTTGAGCCACTAGTTTTGTGGCCTTCCTTTCTATTCTGTTGAATAGATTGAGCCACTAGTTTCATGGCCTTCGTGGGAGCTCTGCTTTCCTCTTGCTCGTACTTTCTCCCTATTATAGTTTTGCTTCCACTACGCAAAGTTTGATTGTGGAGACTTACTGTGAGAAACTTGGTTCGCTTTCTCACCAGTGTCGAAGCGTTTTGTAGAACATTCCTTATTGAAGAGCCATTTTGTGCGAAGAATCTATGTTTTCATTTTATGTTTGACGAGGAGGAGTTTTTGCATATTTTCTAGTTCTGTGAATGAAGGAGAGATTTTGTGCCACGTTGAAGTAGACCTGCGCAAGGTGCCAAATTGTTGGACATGCTCGAGGAGACATTTTTTATGGAGAGTAGAGCCTTTTCTATTTGGATGTAGAGTTGTTTTTCATTGTCAAGGCCTCTGCTCTCCCCAGCGAATGTAAGGAGAATAACAAATCTGCCTCTTTCCTGGTAAGTTGTTTCAAACTCATTCCATTGTGTGGCATCACATGAGCTCCATCCTAAAATAGGAAAGAGCACCTACATTTACACCAAGAATAGCTCTAATTACCCTTGTGTCTTGATTGACACAAAATCCTCTTTCCACCATGATTGACTAGGCTTTCAGATCAAGTTGTTTGAAGTTATTTCCGCTAGGTTCATTTTTGTGTGCTTCGTCATCCTATACAAGCTTATGATGTAAATCATTATAAATCAAAAGGGCATTATTCACTAGTTTTTTGTCTAATACAATAGATGCATCGCCATCAGTAGCATGAAAAACCACTGCACCTTTGGCACTCCTACTAGACCTAGTTTATAAACCCCTCTTCCAGTTTGGCCCATTTGATTCAGTGGTATCTGCGACACCCAGTTCATTCTTCAGAGTTGCGTGGAGAACAAGAATTTTCATTTCAAAGAGTTTTATTCAAATATTTTTAAGGCTTAAAATGTCAATATAGATTTGATTGTGGTGAATTTATGAATGTTGTTGTTTCTAGCAATACATGGGAAACATATACAATGCTAAATTAATAAAATGATGTGAAGATGCTTGTTTTTAATAGTGAATGTTATCATAACTAGGTGGTTTAAACTTAAAAAACTAATTTGAGCCATATTTGGATGAAATTGGTCTAAATTAATGGTTGACTCAATTGAGTCACATCAGCTCAATCATTGTACAATTTATTAGTCAAAATTTAAATTTGAAAATAAAAAGATTGTATATATAGATTGGACACAAAAAAAAACTCAAAACTCAAGAAAGGGCAATGACATGGTCAACCATAGGTGTGATTTAGCAACCATTACCTTTTTTTTAATGAATCAACAACCTTTGCAATATATGTGTTCTCTATTTAATATTTTAGAATGTTTTGTTAAAGACGCAATTGTTAATTGCACTTAATCACCCCAAACATGATTGAGAGAGAAGGCAAATCGAGTATGCATTGTGGAAGTTTATTGCTCATCCTTGATGAAGTAGCTATTCTATATGGGTCAAATTTATAAAAGTGCTCATGCTAAATCATTCTATAGTTCCGAGACCTCCCTCTAAATGCCCATATATAACTCTTTCTTTAGTATTCTTTATGATTCTGAGGCTTTCTCCATTATCATAATGATAACACTATTGGTCTATTTGTGTCCTAATTTCTTCCTTCTTGCAACAATATTCTTTTTGAAGTAAGAACATTTTGTAAAATAGGGTAGATGAGTCATTTCTTTTGGCATTCATGGATATGATGCTCACCTATAGTGTGTACTCTTTCATAATCGAATCTCTCGGGTTTATTTAATTTTGATACATCGTTATCACGTGTATGATACTTTATGTGGTGTAGTTTGAAAAAAAAAAGACCTCTAAAGGCTTTGCAATTTGTTTAAAAGAAAGGGATTTTAAGGCCTTGGAACACTAGATGTTGAGAATGCATTTGTATTATGTAGTGCTCTAACTCGTGGCTTAAGGAAAGTTTGTTAAAGTATTTCAGAAGTAAGCTTCTTTATGCACAAATTTACATAAACCAAATATCATATTAAATTCATAGAATAGTTGCGCACACGCCCAACAACAAGAATTTCATAAGCCTAATTTTTATTTCAAAGTTTATATACAAATATTATAAGATAATATAATTTAATAATAAAAAATGGAAACATCATTTTGATGTTTAGTGAGAAAGAAGCAGAATGATTCTACTGCCAATATCCTTTACTAATGGTCTTTAACATTGGTGGCTTTATTTCATATCTTCATGTTTTTGGATAGAGAAGAACACCTCTTAAACACGGGCATTTTGAACCTCGCAAACCAATGGAAAATGGATAGCAAAAGAAAAAGGATAGTATTCTTGTACCTCGTGACTTTTGGAGATTGATTTCCATATTGGTTGCACCACAAAAGGTGTCAATGATCTTCTTAATTAAGAACCATACCGTCGACCTAATTACAAAAGCAAAAAATGAGAATATCATCAACAAAAATTAAATCAATGAGGTAATTATTCTTAGTAATCAAGACTCCATGGAAATTGTTTGATCACTTTGCATTAGAGATAGCGGGATTGAGCCCTTTAGCAATAAGTGAAAATAAGTAAGAAAATAGTGGGAAACCTTGGTGCAGTAGGCTTGAGGAAATTTGAGCATGAACCATTGATTGATGTTAACCACCTAATCCGTCAAGGTTCTGGTGGACAGTTAATGCATGTCCAAGAAACCTGGAAACTCAATCCAATGGTTTCATTGTTTTATTTATATGTACAATTTACATCATTCTTAATACAGTTGAATTCATTTTCTAATATTGTGATTCTAACAATGGTATCAGAGTAGTGGTTTATCTGCCCTGTTAAATCACTTGAGCCACTAGTTTTGTGGCCTTCCTTGCTATTCTGTTGAATAACTTGAGCCACTAGTTTCATGGCCGTCGTGGGTGCTCTGCTTTCCTCCTGCTCATACTTTTTCCTTTGTATAGTTTTGCTTCCACTACGCAAAGTTTATTTGTGGAGACTTATTGTGAGAAACTTGGTTCGTTTTCTCACCAGGGTCAGAGCGTTTTGCATAACATTCCTTATTGAAGAGACATTTTGTGTGAAGAATCTGTGTTGTCATTTTGTGTTTGACGAGGAGGATTTTTTGCATATTCGCTAGTTCTGTATTCTGAATGAAGGAGAGACGTTGTGCCGCGTTGAAGTGGACCAGCGCAAGGTGCAAAATTATTGGACGTGCTCGAGGAGACATTTTTTATGTAGAGTAGAGCCTTTTCTATTTGGATGTAGAGTTGTTTTGCGTTGTTAAGGCCTATTCTCTCCCCAGCAAATGTAAGAATAACAAATCTGTCTCTTTCCTAGTAAGTTGTTTCAAACTCATTCCATTGTGTGGAATCACATGAGATCCATCCTGAAATAGGAAAGAGCACCTATGTTTACACCAAGAATAGCTCTAATTACCCTCGTGTCTCAATTGACACAAAACCTTCTTTCCATCATGATTGACTAGGCTTTCAGATCATGTTGTTTGAAATTACTTCTGCTAGGTTCATTTTTGTGTGCTTTATCATCCTATACAAGCTTATGATGTAAATCATTATAAATCAAAAGGGTCTTATTCACTAGTTTTTTTTCTAATACAATAGATGCATCACCATCAGTAACATGAAAAATCAGTACACCTTTGACACTCCTACTGGACCTAGATTATAAGCCCTTCTTCCAATTTGGCCCATTTGATTTAGTGGTATTTGTGGCACTTGTTTCATTCTTCAGGGTTGCGTGGAGAACACGAATTTTCATTTCAAAGAGTTTTATTCAAATAATTTTAAGGCTTCAAATGTCAATATAGATTTGATTGCGGTGAATTTATGAATCTTGTTGTTTCTAGCTATACATGGGAAGCATATACAACTCTAAATTAATAAAATGATGTGAAGATGCTTATTTTCAATATAACACATCAATGCTAGCACTCTAGTGTAGTTAGTTGTTTTTTTGTATATTTAGTTGTCTTATGTTGTTGTTTTTAGAGGAGGAGTTGGATACAAACTCAACCTGAGAGGAGAAGCAAGAGTGCATAACTTGTAAATGGATGAGATAAAGACTGCGTGACTATTGGCATTGTAGAATGGTGATTATTGGCATAAACAAGTAGAGTATGAAGGTTGGTTGGATTCCATTATGATGGTCAAAATTCATATCATGGATGCAAGGCTTCTAGGTTTTCTCTTGGAGTGGTAAGAGATATTTGTTTATCTAATAATAAAGTTGAATATGAATGTTGTTAGTGTGGGTAGTATGATGAAAATGAAAAATTTGTTGTTAGTTATGCAAAGAATGTTACTTTTGTTTTCATATTTACATGAAGAAGATGACTTCTAAAGAATTCCCCAATGTTTGTAAAGATGATTAAAGTGATTTTCTACTAAGATATATAAAAGAGGTTTTTTTTGGTTGGAAAATTTAACCATACAAATTTAGTGTTTGAGAGAGTTAATTTGATATTACTTCTATGAACAACATTTTTGTGTAGAACTTCGGGAGGACAACTGATTGAAAGAATGAAGGTGTTACAAACGTGTGGATGAGTCTTTTTTTGGGGTAAATTATGACATTTGATGGAGAAAAGTTATGTATGTGTCAAAGGAAATGGTGCCCTATTTTGAGGGCTTGAACGTTGGACATGCATGTTGGAGGTTTCTAAATATATATATATATATATATATATATATATATATATATATATATTATCATATTTGACTACAAATTTTTGACATTTAGGTGTCATCTATATCATCTATATTTTATTTTATAAATTGTACTGTAAGTGGGTGTATTTTCGGTTGAACCCGACACCCTTGATTTTTTTATTGTAAAATGGCCAAACTTGAGGGAGTATTAGAGTTATTGAATACTCTAATCTCCATTGTTCATAAGTCATTCATAATACAATCTCTCTAACATACGAACCTGTTTACAAAATATTTAGGAGAAGATGGAGTTTTTGCAGCTTGAGGCACAGCTACAGCGAGATGAGCTACAATAGAAGAGTTGTAATTATGAACTAGTTCTTGTTCAGGACAAATCCATGTTTGAGCCTGACTCCCATCAACAATCGAAGACTGATTAAAATAATGGAGTCATTTCAAGAGTATATTTGCAAGTAGATGTAAATGTTCAACCTGTACTTCCCAATACTTTTGTGAGACCTTGGGAAGAAGTTGTGAACAACAAGAATAGAACTGGTCTCAAATATAAAAAGGATGGTATTTTCATATTCCAGAATATTCCAAGCTCATCCAGTTTTGTAGTGTTGGATTCCTTCAAGATGATCCATCTTCACATGCTCCTGTTGCACAACAAACACAAATTGTCAAATGCCAACATTGTGATCGAGTTGACCATGTGAAAGATCAATGTTTTGATCTTCATCCTTGTGAGCATTGTGGTAAGTGCACTCATCATTCAGACAGATGTTCCAGGAAAAAAAACTCTTGCAAGAACGAAGATTCACCTCTAATGAATCACTTCTTTGTAATGGTGTTCAAAAATGAGGAAGATATACCAGTTATACCATAGAATTTGTTCTCGATTATTGACTATTTTTGCAACAGAGGTTTCATCATCTTCTCCAAGGTATCTGATAGGGGGGGATTGATGGTAAGTTAGCATCTTCGAATATTCATCATTCAAAGATTTATCAGGTGAGCCAGAACCACAACCTGAACTTGATATCTAAGCGTACAACCAAAGATAACCATAGCCATATTTAGAGTTGTATCTAGAGACACAACAATGCCCCATGAGCATGTTTTTTTTATTGGTGGCATTCCTTAAACCATTACCTGTAGAAGATTTTGGTTTCTACTACAATTTCTGTTAGGGAGCACTTCCACTAGTAGAAGACTTCATCTTCTAAGTATATTACAAATTGTTTCATAAACTGCTTTGATAGTTCTAGAGTTGGTGGTAATCCTTAAACCACCACTGATTGAGACCTCGACTTCTCCTATCTTTGGGTTTGTTTATGGTTTTCTCTTAAAAACCACCATTTCAGAGAGCTTATTCAGCCATTAGTGGTCATCCATTTTTTCATTTTAGCTCTCTTCTTTGACTCTCGTATACACCCCTTCATATTAAGGGGGGGAATCTTAGGCACCTAATCCATCATGGTTCTGATGGAAAGTTAATGCATGTCCAAGAAACCTAGAAACTAAATCCAACAGTTTCATTGTTGTATTTATACGTACAATTTACATCATTATTAATAGAATTGAATTCAGTTTTAAAATGGTACACTAACCCATATGTAGAAGCAAAAACCTTAAATAAGTCCAAGAGAACCAATCATATGCCTTGGAAAGATCAATTTTGAGGATTTCCATTTGTTTTGTTCATGTGGATACCTTGTTGAGCATATCCAATTGCTTCATGAATTAACCTATCTTAGAAAACCAAATTGTTGCGGTAAAATCACCCTTGAGAGTAATGGTTTTAGTCTCATAATGATCACTTTCACCTTGGTAATAATTTTGTATAAACTGTTACAAAAGGAGATTAACCAAAAATCATTAAATTTGTTGGGATAGTTTACCTTTGAGATGAGGGAGATGGGGGTGATGAATGCAAAGTTAAAAATGATAGGAATATGCCCAAGCTTGCGGATATGCTCCATGACTTGAAGTTGATCCTCCCTGACCACAAAAAAATTAGTAAAAAATTTCATGGCCTAGTCGTCCCGTCTAGGATTTTCATGCTTTCTAGAATGGATAACACCAAGAAGTCTGTTTGTTGTCATAGATTGAAATAGATCATTACTCTCCTCATAATCGATTAGCTTTTAGAACAGGGCTAGAATCAAGACCATATCTCTAATATTTTCATGTTTTAGTTCCTTGAAATTTTTTCCAAAATGGTAGAATTTATTTAAAATGGTTGACTCCAGTATCCCATGAAGAAATATGGAGTTAAAAATCACCATAATGTATAAGAGTTAGAGACTAGGGAAAATATAGTAAACATGGGTAAGATTCTTTCAACATTGGGTACTTTTTAATACATGGAGAAAGATCTATAGATTTAAAGATTTTAGTTGACATTTCAGAGCCATCAACTAAGTTTATCTTTAAGACCGAGGAATGGTGGAGAGCATATAAATAATTAAATAGTGTGCGCAGAGAATGAGAAGTGTCATTCAAAACCTAAATGACCACCTCAAACTAAAGAAAGTAATTTATATAAAAAAATATTATATTACAACCTAAACTAAAAAATATAATTTATAAAAAATATTATATTAGATACATAATAGTATTTATAAATGAATTAACACCTGAATAAATTAGTAAAATATAAATTATATATTATTAGATCTATAGAACTTATATATATATATATATATAAACCTCTAGTATTTTCTAGGTTATATTATAGTATATTAATAATATAATATATACTAATAGATCTATTATATATTATATATAAAAACTATTGGTATGTAAGTAGAAATTTAATACTATGCTAGTATATTAATTATATTAGATATTAGCAATAGGCATTGTTAAGAAGATCACTAGGTTACCACTAGTATATAGTGGTATAGATCCAAACATTTAAGGTGAAAATCTCTTTTACAATGCAAAATTTGAAAAAAAAATACATCCCTGTCATCCCTTTATAGATATGAATGAATCTGTAATGGTTTTCTCTCTCTACACACACATTGACAATGTGTAATTTCAAAATTATTTACATTTTATTTTTGAATACTATATAGAGTGCATAACTTAAACTTGCAAGTCCAAAAAATCTTTGTTGGATTTTAGCTAAATGTGACAAAAAAAAAATTACACTTAAAAAAGAACCAAAACCTAAAGTAATGAGATTGTTTTTTTAAACGATATACAGATTTGACATTAAAATATTTTAAATAACATGTGCATTGAGACATTTTATCTATGGACTACATTGTTCATATTAAAATGGTTTTTTGTTATTAATATATTTTAAGGTATACTTCAATATTCCTTAATCCTGCATATTAAAGTATTTATTGATAGACCATATGAAATTTATTATTTTTATGAACACTTTTAGATGATACCCATTATTTTTATTTTTTTAAACATTGAATAATTTTATATATATATATATATATATATATATATATATATATATATATCCTATGTTGAAATGTTATTGAAAAGTTACTGTAAGGTTTAAGCATCTTCCTCACTTTTTTTTTTTTGCACTTCTAATTACTTTATCTCTTTTTAAAGTTGATATGAAATTACATTATGTCATATGGACAATAAAATATTTTGTTTATTTGGTGCAGGCATATACTTTCAAACAATTTTATATGTGGTGGTCTAGGCCCAAAATGCCCCTTTAATTTCCCAGATCCAAGCTACAACCACTGCAATCAAGCCTTTATCAATATGTAACATCCCTCGTCAAAAATCCATGTAATAAAGTTAATAACAAAATAATAGCCAAGGTCATGGGGAATGCAATCCAAGCTCAATGTTGAGCAAAAAATCCTAGTGTGGGTTTTCATTTGGTTCATTATGGCTAGGTAAATTAGCAAAGGCAATGGCAAAGGGTTTGGAAAGGAAAAGTGGCATTAATTGGCATTTTATTTATGAAAATAAGGGAAATTAGGAGAAAAGGAAGGTGAAAGGTCACAAGGTGCATGTGAGGAGGAAAATGAAAGAAAATAATGGGAAATGAATAAAATAGAGGTCTCATTAATAAAAAGGTTTCAGAGGATCAATTCACAACCTTTAGCCAATTCAGTTTTGGATATATCTCTCTATTCTCTCTACTCTCTCATACTCTTGGACAGTTAGAGCATTCTTGGAGCACTCTAGCATTGGAGGAAGGAAGGCAAGGGAAATACAAGAAAGCAAAGGGGGGCACAAATCAAGCAAGGAAGAGCGAGATTACTTGCAGGTATCGAGTTGCATGTATGGTTTCCTTGCTAGTTTTCACATGCATGTGTGTTTTGGTTCTCTTGCTATCTTTGGCATGGGTTTTTCCAGGTGTGACAGTGGTTTTCAAACTTGCCTTTCTATTTCTGTATATCCATGGTGTGATGGGGTTCTCTTGTTTTGGTTGAGCTGGATTGCCTGATGGTTTTCAAAACTAAGTAGGTTGGTCTCAGGGGAGAAGCACAAGGCCTAGGAATCCCTAGACCGGTGAAGGTGGGGTTATGGTAAAGCTTGATTGTATATGACCTCGTTAGGTATGGGAATCCTCGACTGGTGAATGCAGGGATATATGATAGATCCTAGAGGGTGGAACCTCATTGGGCCTAGGAATCCTTGACTGGTGAATGGCGAGAAATATGGTGAATTATAGAGGTAGAGATGGAAAAATTCATCATGGTTTAGATGGAGAGATTCAAAGCCATCCATGATTGTTTAGTGCCTAGTGATCTGTTTGGATTGTGTTAAAGCCTAGTTGCATTGATGATGGTTTTTGGCCTAGGAATCCCTTGGTGGATAAATGGTAAAGCTCGATGAAGCCTTGATTTGTTTTGTTGTGAGTCCATCATTCATGCTTGGAATATGGCATGGGGGTGATTAGTTGAAAGAAAGATTTGGTTCAACCCAATCTATGGTCAGGTGGTTCTTCGAAGTTCCTCACTTGGTTGGATTATGCATACATTAATAAGAACACATTTTCCTTTGGTATTTCATGTTTAAATGTACTTGTTAATATGTGGTTTTAATAGTCATTCTATCATTGCTAATTTTCTAGTTATAGGCATGGTTTTATGATAGATCTTAGTCATGGCTTTCATTATGTTTTGATTAGTAAATGAATGAATAATGAGTGTATGACCTAATATATGATAATGCAACTATTGTGATAAGGCATAAATTCTTCTTGACAATTCTCAGATAAGTATGAGACCCCTATGCTCAGATCTATGGTTATGACCTGTAGATTACATGTTTGTGATATGTTTGACGAAATGTTTGTCATGGCTAGTAGGGGTCAGGTCAAGTCCTTGTACCAATGTTTGCATTAGTAGATTTAATTAATTGTTATTTATGATTTCTAGAAGTTTCATAAAGTTCAACAAAATGACAAGTTTTGTTAAGGGTTGGACACCTAGAAGGGTTGGTTGTCTCCTAAATATTATGCAGCTTCTGAGAAAGGTCAGATTGGTTTTGTTTTGTCAGTTCCACTTCCTTAATTGTACATGGGGAGTTGAATCACATCATAGTAACTCTTCGTCACATGTTTACCCCAGTGGACCAGTTAGCTTGGGTAAATGTGGGAGGAGGGTGTTAAAGAGTGGTATCAAAGCCAGGTTCACCCCTTGGACTAGATGGGCGAAATGTGCTGGTCATGCATACATGTTAGTTGCATATTTGTTCTTTATGCTTGTGGTTTATGAACTTGTTGTGTAGGCATGGTTGCAGTTGTTTCACCATGTGAAAGTAGATGGTGTTATTGTTGGATGTATTTGTTGTGAGTTCTTATCAGTTATGCACTTTTTATGCATGTCAGTGTCTATACGTCATTATGCATACATTGACATGGTTATAGTTGTCTTGCATGAGGTCATGGTATGTGGTTGGTATAGTCATGCATGGTAACTAGATGATGGTTGAGATGATTTTTATATAATGCTATGATTATGTTTATACATGTATTTCACTAATCTAGTTGATCTTGCAGATGTGGTATCCACCCCTGAACTATATTGAGATATGTTGATTATGTTATGTTTTGATTTAAGCTGACATGGTATACTTGAAGTAAAAAAATCAAAGAGGACTAGAAATATGGTAGACTATAATTCATAAGGCTCTCCCTATGTATCATATGAGCAACATGGTGGTGGGCACTCTTCTGACTTAGCATACACGTTGAGAAGTTTGAAAGAAGAAATAAGAAGTTATAAAGGAAATAATGACATAATCATTTAGGCACATGAGAAACACGAAACGGCTAATGCAGCCATCCCTCAGAGCTTGTCAGACATGTAGACACAAGGACCACTTAGGATCATTCATGGATAGGGGAACATGACTAATGGAGCCTATGGTAGCAGGTCTGATGGCCAGTATAGGTTAGACATAGATGACACGTTCAAAGATGTCAAGTTCTTGGATACACCTGATAAGAAACGCAGTGGACACGGGATTTACTCTAGTTCTGGTTCGAACATGTATCATGGTCATCATCATTATCATCCTTACAAGAGGAGTGACAGGGGATATTTACAAGATGAGTTAAAGAAAGAAAATCCATTTACTTTTAATGGGGATTTGAATAATTTGGAGGATGCAAAGGCATAACTACTCAAGATAAAGAAGTTCTTTGAGTTGCATGATTACATGGAGAACATGAAGGCCAGAATAACTATATTTATCCTGAAAGGGAAAGCAGACATGTGGTGGGAAGATGTGAAGCGGGTTAGAGACATCAGGAGAAAAGAGTTGAGTTGGCATGAGTTGAAGAGACTTTTCAGGAAGAATTACTTATCATGAGAGGGACTACGGAAAAAAAATCCAAGGAATTATGTGAGCTAAATATGGGATCGATGACAGATGAGGAGTATACAACTAATTTCCGAGAGTTATTGAGGTATGTACTGTATCTTAAGGCTAAAAAATCCAGAGTTCAAATATTTTTTAGTGGATTTGCATTAGCATTTAAAGATCAGATTGAGTATGATGAGCCTCAGCGACTTAAATAAGTCATTGGGAAACTGAAGCATTGTTATGAGAAATAAAATCACAAGACAGAGTCTTAGCAAGGTTGGAAAGGAAAAGAGAAATCTAATGGTAAATGGCAGCCAAAGAAAACAAGACCTCAGGATGTAGGAGAGAAAGAAAACATTGCACCTCACAAGAAGTTTAATGGACCTCGGCCTAGAGAACATCAGAATAAAGGTGACGGTAAGATAAGGTTGCAATGTTGGGCATGTGGTAAGGATCATCTCAAGAGAGATTGTCCACAAAATCAGGGTGGTAGGCCTCAGACTTATAGTGCACAGGATGCGTAGAAAGTTGGGGATGTTGGGCAGAGCATTCCATAGATTTATGCAATGTTGGATAACAGGCAGGCAAATCACCATTCATCTATTATCGAGATGGAGGATAAGCTTTGTGATCAAGTTGTTTCTATTTTGATTGACCCTGGATCTAATTATAGTTATGTAAGTCCTGACCTAGTGGATAAGTGAGGTTTGAATAGCATGGAGAATCTTTGTTAGTGCAGTTGGTTGTAAGTATAAAGAAGAGAGTTCATCTTTTGGTAAGAGCTTGTACATTCGAGTTGAATGGTATGCCTACCTCAGCACATTTGAATGTACTATTTTTGGGATCATATAGTTTTCAGTATGGATTGGTTGTATCTTCACAGGACTAAGGTGGAATGCTATGAAAAAGCTATTGAATGCTTGAATGAAAATGGAGAACAAAGAATCTTATAGGGTAGGAAGAAAGCTACATCAATTAGAATGGTGACAGTTATGTAGGAAAAGCGCAGTCGCAGAAAAGAGTGTTTGTTATTTGTAGTGCATATTTTTAGTGATAAAGGTAAGGATGTTGAGAATGTAGAAGTTATGAAGAGGTACCCGATCTTGCATCAATTTCAAGATGTGTTTCCAACATAGATTTCAAAGTTGTCACCTCATAGAGAAGTAGACTTCTATATTGAGTTGGTACTAGGGGAAAGACCAACATCAAAGGCACCATACAGGATGAGCACACCAAAGTCATTAGAGTTCAAGTTGTAGTTGAAGGAAACACTTGATGAGGGATACATTAGGCCTAGTGTATCCCCTTGGGGTGCACCATTATTGTTTGTGAATAAGAAGGATGGTACTCTCAGGTTATGCATTGATTACAGGAAGTTGAACAAGGTGACCATCGAGAACAGGTATTTATTGTTGAGGATTGATGACTTGTTCAACCAGTTGAAACGATCAGTAATGTTCTCGAAGATTGACTTGAGATCCGGTTATCATCAAGTATGCATTAAAGAAGAGGACATCTACAAGGCTGATTTATGGACCATGTATGGGCATTATGAGTTTGTTGTAGTTCCATTTGGTTTGACTAATGCTCCAGCTACTTTCATGTGCTTGATGAATAGTGTGTTTCATCCTTATTTGGACAAGTTTTTCATTGTGTTCATTGATGATATATTGATATATTCTAAGAATGAGGAAGAGCATGTCAAACACTTAGCAGCAGTGTTGGGATTTCTAAGAGAGAATCAGTTGTATGCCAAGATTAGCAAATGCAGTTTCTTTCAAAAATAGGTTCATTACTTGGGACTTGTTGTTTCCAAGGAAGGCATATCAGTGGATTCAGAAAATATAAAAGATATGATGGAGTGGTCACCAATTTATTATGTAGAATCTACGACTGCAAACTGAAGTATCTTCCCTATGTTTGGTGGACTGACCTGGAACAATAAAAAGACAAATGGACTAATGTTTTCCTTAAAGTAAATAGATAATGGGATGAATCCTACCTGGAATTTATCATATGCTTCGCTCCTTCCTTGTCTTGAATGCTCCAATCCTAGCTTTGATTGTTATTACTAGAACCTACACAGTCTGATAACACAAGCCAACAATCCACAAAATATATGTAGCATCATATAATCACTTTAGTCAATAGATCAATGTGGTGCTAAAATATATGAGACCATAACATCATATATAGGAAAACAAAGAACTCTTTGCATTAATAGAAATGGGGTGAGTTACAAAAAAGAAGAAGAAGATGTTGATCCTGTAAAAGAGCTCCTCCAAGTTGACTTGTCCTTTCCTTGTCACAAAGTGCACCTCTAATCACCCTAATGCATGTAAAGACATCTCTCACATCAACATCATAAGGGTAGAAACACTCTCCAAAATCCAAAAACAACCAACCAAGTGCTTGTGGAATGAGGTAAATATATAGGAAGGAGAGGTAGTTCATGAATTCTTATCCATTTACCAATCTAGGCTTGAGATCAAAAAGTGATGGGAGGATAGTTCAAGCAATAAGATGGTGATTTATCCAAGGTGGAATCAGATAGGATTTGAATGTTTATCCAAGGTAAATGGTTGAAACAACCTATGGAAGCTTTTGGAAGATGAAGCTTCGGAAATATTTTTAATTTTTCCCAAATTTTTAGAATCACCGAACCCCCACAGTTATGCAGGGTGCACTACATAACACCTTGAGAGTAGGAGAGACTATACTACAACAAAGTTGCTCAATTATGCAGGGTTCCTTTGTCCTTAATATCACTGAAATGAAGGAGTTGAGGGAAAAAACTCAGGGATTAGGGAGACTCATGCTTAGGGCTTTGTGCAAGGATGATGACAATATGTTGAAGGATGTGAATTGATCCCGTTTGAAGGCCTATTGACTAGATGCGAAAAAATGGTCTATAACACTAGGTATGGGGATTATGAGTTTGTCATAGTTCCATTTGGTTTGAATAATGCTCCAGCTACTTTCATCTGCTGCATGAATGTGTGTTTCATCCTTATCTAGACAATTTTGTCATTGTGTTCAATGATGATATATTGATATATTCTAAGAATGAGGAAGATCATGTCGAACACTTAGCAACAGTGTTGAAATTGCTAAGAGAGCATTGGTTGTATGCCAAGCTTAGTAGATGCAGTTTATTTCAGACAAAAGGACATTACTTGGGACATTTTGTTTCCAAGGAAGGCATAGCAATGGATTCAGAAAAGATAAGAGTGATCATGGAGTGGGAAATTCCTAGAAACATGGACGAGGTAAGATCATTTATGGAACTAGTAGGTTATTATAGGAGGCTCATTTGGAACTTCTCTTGGATTACATATCCTATTACATCACTGTAGAGGCAAGGTAAGAAATTTGAATGGACTGAGGAATGTGCAGCAAAACACATCAATGCAAGCACTCTGGTGTAGTTAGTTGTTGTTTTTGTATATTTAGTTTTCTTATGTTGTTTTTATAAGAGGAGATGGATACAGAGTCCATCTTAGAGGAGAATCAAGAGTACATAGCTTGAAAATGGATGAGATAAATACCATGTGACTATTGGCATTGTAGAATGGTGATTCTGTGCATAAACGAGTAGAGTATGCAAGTTGGTTGGATTCCATTATGATGGTCAAATGTCATATCGTGGATGAAAGGCTTGTAGGTTTTCTCTTGGAGTGGTAAAAGATATTTGTTTCTCTAATGATAAAGTTGAATATTGAACGTTGTTAGTGTGGATAGTATGATGAAAATAAAAAAGTTGTTGTTAGTTATGCAAAGAATGTTAATTTTGTTTTCATATTTACATGAAGAAGATGACTTCTGAAGAATGCTCCAATGTTCATAAAATATTATTAAATTGGTTTTATATTAAGATATATAAAAGAGGTCGATTTGGATAGAAAATTTAACCATACAAATTTAATGTTTGAGAGAGTTAATTTGATATTACTTCTATGAACAACATTTTTGTGTAGAACTTCAGGAGGACAATTGATTGAAACAATGAAGGTGTTACAAAGGTGTCCATGAGTTTTTTTTTGTGGGTAATGACATTTGATGGAGAAAAGTTATGTATGTGTCAATGGAAATGGTGCCCTATTTTGAAGGCTTGAAGTTGGTCACACCTGTTGGAGGTTTCTGAATTTCTATATTTTATTTATCATATTTGACTACACATTTTTGACATTTAGGTGACATCTATATCATCTATATTTTATTTTCTAAATTGTATTGTAAGTGGGTGCATTTTCGATTGAACCCGACACCCTTGATTTTTTATTGTAAAATTTCCAAACTTGAGGGAGTATTAGAGTTACTGAATACTCTAATCTCCATTTTTCATAACACATTCATAATACACTGTCTCTAACATATGAACCTATTTGCAAAATTTGGAGGACAAGATTGAGTTTTTGGAGCTTGAGTCACAACTATAATGAGATGAACTACAAAAGAAGAGTTGTAATTATGAACTGGTTCTTGTTCACGACAACTCCATGCTTGAGTCTGACTCCCATCGGAAGTCAAAGATTGATACGGAGTCATTTCAGGAGCAGATTTGCATGTAGATGTAAAGTTTCAACCTGTACTTCCCAAGACCTTCATCGGACCTTGGGAATAAGTTGTGAACAACAAGAATAGAACAGGTCTCAGATATAAAAATGATGTGTCGTTTCATATACCAAAATATTCCAAGCTCATCCAGTTTTGCAGTGCTAGATTCCTTCAGGATGATCCACTTTCACATGCTCTTGTTGCACAACAATGACAAATTTTAAAATTCCAACATTGTGATTGAGTTGGCCGTGTGAAAGATCAATGTTTTGATCTTCATCCTTGTGAGAATTATGGTAAGTGCACTCATCATTTAGACAGATGTTCCAAAAAAAAATAAAAACTACTGCAAGAATGAAGATTCACCTTGGATGAATCACTTTTTGGTATTGGTGTTTAACAATCATGAAGGTATACTAGTCATACCATAGAATTTGTTCTTGATTATTGACTAGTTTTGCAGCAAAGGTTTCATCATCTTCTCAAAGGTATCTGACAAGGGGGGAATTAATGGTAAGTTAACATTTTTGAAGATTCATCATTCAAATATTTATCAAGTGAGCCTGAGCCACAACCTAAACCTTTTATCTGAGAGTACAACTAGAGATAGCCATATTTGGAGTTGTATCTAGAGACACAACAATGCCCCATGAACATGTTTTTTTTATGACATTCCTTAAATTACTACCTACAGAAGATTTTGGTTTCTGCTATAGTTTTTGTTAGGGAGCACTTCCACTTACAGAAGACTTCAACTTCTAGATAGATTATGAATTGTTTCAGGAACTACTTTGATAGTTCCAGAGTTGGTGGCCATCCTTAAACCACCACTGGTTGAGACCTCGAGTTCTCTGACCTTTAGGTTTGTTTGTAATTTTCTCTTAAAAACTACCATTTCAAAGAGCTTATTAAACCATTGGTTGTCATGCATTTTTGCATTTTAGCTCTCTTCTTTGACTCTCATGTACACCCCTTCAGATTAATGGGGGGAATGTCAGCCACCTAATCAGACACGATTCTGGTGGATAGTTAATGCATGTCCAAGAAACCTGGAAACTGAATCCAACGGTTTCATTGTTGTATTTATATGTAAAATTTATATCATTCTTAATATAGTTGAATTTATTTTCCAATATTGTGATTACAAAATTTGAGACAACAAAAGAGGAGGACATCATCAACCCATAATTTAGTTTAAAAACAATTGTTACAAAAGGAGATTAGCCAAAAATCATTAAAGTTGTTGGGATAGTTTATCTTTGAGATGAGGGAGATGAGGGTGATGAATGTAGAGTTGAAAATGTTAGGCATATACCCAAGCTCACGGATATGCTCCATGACTTGAAGTTGATCCTCCCCAACCACAAAAAAATAGTAAAAAAATCCATGGTCTAGTCGTTCTGTCTAGGATTTTCATTCTTTCCATAATGGATAACACCAAAAATCTCGTTTGTTGTCATAGATTGAAATAGATCATTATTCTCCTCATAATCGAGTAGCTTTCATAACAAGGCTAGAATCGAGACCATATCTCTAATATTTTCATGTTCTAGTTCCTTGAATAATTTTCCAAAATGGTATACTTTATTCAAAATGGTTGACTCCACTATCCCATGAAGAAATATGGAGTTAAAAATCACCATAATATATAAGAGTTAGAGACCATGGAAAATATAGTAAATGCAGGTAAGATTGTTTGAACATTGGGTAATTTTAATACATGCATAAAGATCTATAGATTTAAATATTTTAGTGGATGTTTGAGAAGCATAATCTAAGTCTATCTTTAAGACCAAGGAATGGTGAAGAACATATAAATAATTAAATAGTGTGCACAAAGAATGAGAAGTGTCATTCAAAACTTAAATGGCACCTCAAACTAAAGAAAATAATTTATATAAAAAAATATAAGAAAATAATTTATATAAAAAAAATATTATATTACACCTTGAACTAATTTTTTTATTTATTTATAAAAAACTACTATATTAAGTACATAATAGTATTTATAAATAATAAATTAATAGGTGAATAAATTAGTAAATTATATATTATTAGAACCATAGAACTTAATATTATTATATAATACAATGATTATATATATATATATATATATATATATATATATATATATATATATATATATATATATATATATATGTTATATTATAGTATATTAATAATATAATATATACTAATATATCTATTATATATAAAAAAAATATTGGTATGTAAGTAGAAAGTTAATATTATGCTAGTATATTAATTCTATTATATATTAGATATTAGCAATGTCAGGCCAGGCAGTAACTCCATTAGGCAGAAAAATTGATTCGTGTTATTCCATTAGGTAGGTCTTTGCTATATACAATAGGGAGTGACTGTTCAGTTCATCTCCCGATGACTGTTCACATTCCTAATTTAATTATTTACATAAATTCACCCAATCATGAAGATTAGGTGTCAACATTCCCCCCCTTAATCTGAAGGGATGTTGGTGAGTCCAAGCATCATTCTGAATCGTTCAAGCTTTTCCCTTCAAGGACTTCACAAGTTTGCATACTTTATGTTCATGTCCTTTCACAGCAAATCCTTCAGGCTGGGACATAAAAACATTCTCTTTTAGATCTCCATTCAAGAAAGTAGTTTTTACATCCATTTGATGGACTTTCCAACTGTTCTGAGCTGCTAGTGCAAAGAGTGTTCGGATGGTGGCCCATTTTGTTGTGGGGGCAAAAGTCTCCTCATAATCGACCCCTTCCTTCTATGCAAAACCTTTTGCCACAATCCTAGCTTTGTGCTTGTCAAGTGAGCCATCAACTTTATGCTTGTTCTTGTAGACCCACTTGCAGCCAATTGGTTTGGTTCCAAATAGAGGATCAACCAGCTTTCAAGTGTCGTTCTTTATGAGGGCATCATACTCCTTTTGCATCGCTTCTTTCCATTCATCATGAGAAGCAGCTTCTTTGAAGGAAGTTGGTTCAAAATCTGTAGACAAGTTCAATTCACAATCATAAGAAACATCCATATCAACAGGTGAATTAGAGTCATCTACATCACCTCCATTTTGTCGGTTTGAATTTCTGGTTCCTGTTTTTCCAATTTCATCAGGATGAACACTTTCAAGTGTCTTCGTCAGCCACTTTGGGGGACCTTTCTGAGATGGTCCAGGCTGCTCTGTTGATTGAGTTGGGACTGAATCAAGATTGAGTCTCCCAATTCTATCAATTACATCACTTAAAGCATCATCCATTGTTGGAGTTTCATGCGGGGGAGAGTGTTCTTCAGAAGAAGATTCCACATGTTGATCTAGTATAGGAATCCCCCCTTCAAGATGTGGAATCTGATTATCAAATTCTTGAAATGATTTTGTTTTTGCGAATCTGTCCAAGTGATCAAGTTGCCGCTCAACAACATTGTCAGTTTTGGATGATTCAATAAAAATTGCATCTCTAGATACAACAAACTTTTTATTTACTTCATCATAGAGGCAATATGCTTTGGAGGTGTTTGAATACCCTAGTAAGATAAACTTATGACTTCTAGCACCAAGTTTGTTTCTATGTACCTTTGGTATCAAAGCATAACAGGTGGAACCAAAGACCCTGAGATGTTTTACTGAAGGAACATGTCCATACCACAATTCATAAGGAGTCTTGTTTCTTATAGCATTAGATGGACATCTATTCTTTATATATGCAGCACATAAAAAGCATCAACCCAAAACATTATCTTTACATTTTGGAAGAAAAGCATGGATCGTACCATATTCAAGATTGTTCTATTCATTCTTTCAGCTACACCATTCTGTTGGGGATTATAAGCCACAGTTGTTTGATGTTTGATCCCATGTTGGCGAAGATATTTTTCAAATTCATTTGATGTGTATTCTTTTCCATTATCAGTGCGAATAGACCCAATATGAGATTGTGCATCATTTTCAATCCATTTATGAAAATTCTTGAATGTTTGAAAAGCATCAGATTTGTTCTTCAATAAATAAACCCAACACATTCTCGTGTAGTCATCAATAAATGTCATGATATATTTATTTCCATTTGCAGAAGGAACGGGCATTGGACCACATAAATCTGAATGAATGAGTTCAAGTTTCCTATGTGCTCTTGAATGTGAATCATGAAAAGATTGTTTGCTATACTTTCCTAGAATGTAAGCATCACATTTCTTAAGTTTTCTAGGAATTGTAGGCAAACCAGCAACACCATTTTTCTTCAATAAGCGGAGACTGTCATAGTTCAAATGTCCAAATCTAGCATGCCATAATAAACTTGATGGAAGTGTACCTTCTTCATGATTAGAATTGTATGAGAAATGTTGTGCATGAGCAGATGTTCCCTGCAGTTTGAGAAGCCTTTCTTCTTCTATTCCCCTCATGGCAAGTGAGTGGACAGATGCTTTTCTTACCTCAAGCTTGCCATCAAACATATGAATGGAGTGACCTTGCTGGCGGATGTGGACCAAGGACAACAAGTTTCTCTTGAGCTATGGGAGATATAGAACATGATCCAAAAGAAAGTCTGGAAGACCAGGTAGTTTAAGCCTGATTGTGCCAAGCCCTGATGGCTTGATTTTTGATTGATCTGCAAAGTATACTGCTCCATCAACATTGTCAGTGAAATCTTCAAAAAAATCTTTTCTATGAGTCATGTGGCAGGTTGCTCCTGAATCAAGCAACCAATCATTTTTCCATGAAGCAAGTGAAGCATTAAACAAATCTTCATTTACTCCATTGTTACATTGTGCCTCAACATAGTGAGCAGATTTAGGTGCTTTACCTTTGTCTATATCATCAACTTTACCTTTCTGTTGGTTTCTTTTCTGCTCAATTTTGTCCCATGGTAGCTTGCATGTAGAGGCATCATGTGATCCATTTCTTTTGTAGCGAATGCAGTGTAGATCTGCCTTTTCTCCTTGAGAATTTCTGCCCCCCCTGCCTCTAAAATATCTTCCTCTTCCTCTTCGTCCACCTCTTCCTCTTGTAGAATCTTGAGCAGGATGCTTTTCTTTATTAGCAAGGCACACAGTCTCTTCAGAAGATTCAGGGGCTGTCTTCTTTCCAAAATCTTTCTCTCTTTCAGCAAAATTTTTCACAAGAGATTCAAAGGTTATATCTTTGAGATTTCCATTTGCTTGCAATGACTCAAGATAATTGGAATAAGTAGGATAAAGTGCCTTGAGAAAAGAAATAAGAGGAATATCTAGCTCAACCTTAGTGGAATTGATATCATGCATTATAGACTTTACTTCAGATGAAAGAGCAAGAGGATCATTATTTTGCAGTTCAAGAGTGAAGAGTTTAATCATAAGTTGAACAACTTCAAGTGCAGAATGTGAGTCATAGAGTTCTTTCAGCTTTTGTAAAGCTTCAAAGGCAGTTGAATATGATGAAATATGGCGACTCGCCTCTTCATTTATAGATGCTACGATTAATGCATAAGCTTTGCTATTCTTGTTTTCCCAAATGACGAGCTCTTTGTCTAAGGTAGGTTATACTGGGTCATTGTATCCTTCTCCGACACACACTCCTTTCCACAACTCATTGAAGATGAGGGTGTGTTTTATCATCCTGGACCATTTAGGGTAGTTCTCCTTGCCAGTGAGAACTATTCCTACCATGGATATGATTGAATGCATTCTGTAAAAAAAACTTTTATTGATAGAAAAATAATTCTGCCAATATACAGTAAAAATGTACTCAAAAGGGAATTCTCAAAGGGTATTATCGTCCAGTAAAACTTCTAACATAAGATTTTCATGTACCCATTGAATCACTGTCATCACAACTTCAATACATAGAAAGAAAATGACTTTCAAAAATGTACACATCTACCAATAAAAATCATTCAATGCACACACAGTATACAGTCTCTTTTAAAAGGGCTCAACGCATCATGGACGTTCTGCCTCCACCAAATATTGTGCTACATATTATGTGATCTTTTCATTAATGCACGCTCCCTCTTGCATTCAAAAATTCCCCCTCCCTCTCTCTTTATTAGCCCCCTGGTTTTGTTCTTGAAATCTCAGATTGAGATTCTTGGCGGTCACTAGAACGGAATTTCACTCCACTGAGAAGAATTTGAGAAAGCTGTTGGCAATGGCACTCCCAAAGTGCAGCATGTGAGCAAGGCTGCCTCCACGCAGGAATCACTTAAACTAAGTGAAAAGATACCGCTCATGTCCGAAATGGCTACAAATCAGTTAACAGGTTCGTACCTTTTAAGGCTGGTGATCATCATTCAACTTGGAACATTGGCTATTGCAGACCGAGTACTCATCACTTCTGCTTGGCTTTGTTTGAAATAAAAAGGGCAGTGAAAGAGCTACTTTCTATCTAGAACTGGAAAACAGCGAGGTGCTGCTTATATACTCCCCAATATAATTGAGAATATCTTATAACAATTCTCCCATGCAGGAATCCATTCCCTTCCGAAACTCCAAGAATTAATGAAAACTCCAAGAAGAAACGTGGGACAGAGAGGAAAGGAACAAAGAACAGTCCATTGAAGGATATTAGCAATGTCAATTCATCAAGAGAATCAGACTCAATTGTTACATGGAAGACTCCCCTAAATGGGACTGTGCGTAAACCAGGGTTTGGCTCACGTTTGAGATGGTAGTCTCCTCTGATTTCAATAAACAACGTTCACATATATGAAAGAATATTAGAACACACAGTGTTGTCAATGGAATTTTAATATCAGAGCAGCGTTCAATGGAATGGTGCGACTGAAACAAGTCAGAACCAGCGTTCAATAATGTCAGAACAACGTTCAAAAGATGAGGTGTAGTAAAAATGGGCGGTTTCCAATACCATATCATAGCAGCGTTCAAATTGGTGAGGATACAATGTCAGAACATTCACAAAAAAAAATTAACATATAGCGCTTCTTTCAGGACAGTAAGGGCAGCGCTGGACAGGACAGCACTTTAGAAGAGCAGGGCGCAGGTTTTATAAAAGGAATAAGGCAGACAGACAGAGGAGTTACATGGAGCATGAGTGCTAAAAAAGGAGCTGGCTCTGATACCATGTCAGGCCAGGGAGTAACTCCATTAGGTAGAAAAACTGATTCGTGTTATTCCATTAGGTAGGTCTTTGTTATATACAATAGGGAGTGACTGTTCAGTTCATCTCCCGATGACTGTTCACATTCCTAATTTAATTATTTACATAAATTCACCCAATCATGAAGATTAGGTGTCAACAAGCAATAGGCATTATTAAGAAGATTTCTAGGCTACCATTAGTATATATCTAAACATTTCACGTGAAAACCTCGTTTAGAATGAAAAATTTGAAAAAACATTACATCTCTCTCATCCCTTTACAAATCCAAATGAATCTATAATGGTTTTATCTCTCTACACACATATACAAAATGTGTAATTTTTACACACAATGTGTAATTTCAACATTATTTACATTTTTTTTTTTTTGAATACTATATAGAGTGTATAATTTAAGCTTGCAAGCTCAAAAAAGCTTTGTTGGATTTTAGGGAAAATTGACAAAAAAAAAAATTACACTTAAAAAAGAACCAAAACCTAAAATAATGAGATTTTTTTTAAACGATATGTCATATATACATACTTGACATTAAATATTTTAAATAACATGTGCTTTGAGACATTTTATCGATGGAATACATTGTTCATATTAACATGGTTTTTGTTATTAATATATTTTTAGGTATACTTCAATATTGCTTAATCTTGCATATTAAAATTTTTTATTGATAGACAATATGAAATTTATTATTATTATGAACACTTTTTGATGTAACATATTAATTTTATATTAAGAAAGGAATGAATTACACATCTCCCTCTAATTGGAGTTATGTGATAATTTGTATTTTACTTTTAACTTTCAATTTTTTAAATTTTTTATAACATTGAATATATATATATATATATATATATATATATATATATATATAGAGAGAGAGAGAGAGAGAGAGAGAGAGAGATTTGGTGCAGGTCTATATTTTCAAAAAATTTATATATGGCAGGATAGGCCATATAACATTGAATATATATATATATATATATAGAGAGAGAGAGAGAGAGAGAGAGAGAGAGAGAGAGAGAGATTTGGTGCAAGTCTATACTTTCAAAAAAATTATATATGGCAGGATAGGCCCAAAATGCCCCTTTAATGTCCCAGAGCCAAGCTAGAACCACTGCAGTCGAACCTTTATCAATATGTAACATTGTTGGTCAAAAATCCATGTAATAAAGTTAATAAAGGCAAAATAATAACCAAGGCAATGGGACACGTATTCCAAGCTAAATGTTGGATAAAACATCCTAGTGCGGGTGTTCATTTGGTTTATTATGGCTAGGGAAACTGGCAAAGGCAATGGCAAAGGGTTTGGAAAGGAAAAATGGCATAAGTTGGCATTTTATTTATGAAAATAAGGGAAATTGTGAGAAAAGGAAGGTGAAAAGTCATAGGTTGCATGTGAGGAGGAAAATAATGGAAAATTAAGAAAATAGAGACCTCATTGATAACAAGGTTTTTGAGGACCAGTTCACAACCTTTAGTCGGTTTAGTTTTGGAGCTCTCTCTCTATTCTCTCTACTCTTTCATACTCTTGGACACTTAGAGAATTCCTGGAGCACTTTAGAATTGAAGGAAGAAAGGCAAAGGAAGGAAAAGAAAGAAAAGGGAAGCAAAGATCAAACAAGTAAGAGTGGGATCAAGCAGCTACAACGGGATTAATTGTAGGTATTGAGTTGCATATTATATTTTTGCTAGTTTTGGCATGCATGGTACATGCATGTGTGTTTTGGTTCCCTTTCTATATTTGAATGATGGGTTTTATCAAGTATGATAGTGGTTTTCAGCCTTGCCTTGCCATTTCCGAATAACCATGTTGTGATGGGGTTCTCTCGTTTTGGTTGAGATGGATTGTTACATGGTTTTCTAAAATGAGTGGGATGGTCTCAAGGGAGAAACATAAGGCCTAGGAATCCTTGGACTGGTGAAGGTGGGTTTATGTTAAAGCATGATTGTGTATGCCCTCGTTAGGCCTAGGAATCCTCGACCGGTGAAGGGCAGGATATACAGTAAAGACTAGAGGGTGGAACCTCTTTGGGCCTAGGAATCCTTGCTCAATGAATGGTGGGATATATGGTAAAGTCTAGAGGTGGGGATGGACAAATTTCTCATGGTTTAGGTGGAGAGATCCAGAGGCATCCATGCTTGTTTAGGGCCTAGTGATTCGGTGGGATTGCAGTAAAGCTTGGATGTATTGATGAGGGTTTTGGGCCTAGGAATCCCTTGGTCGATATATGGTAAAGCCTGAGGAAGCCTTGATTGGTTCTGTTGTGGGTCCCAAATTCATGCTTGGAATATGGCACAGGGGAAATTTGCTGAAAGAAAGTTTTGGTTCAACACAACCTATGGTTAGGTGGTTCATGTTGGTTCTTGATTTGGTTGGATTATGAATACATTAATAATAACTCCTTTTCCTTTGGTATTTCATGTGCAAACGTACTCATTAATATGTGGTTTTAATAGTTGTTCTATCATTGCTATTTCGCGGGTTATAGGCGCGGTTTTATGACAAATCTTAGTCATGGATTTCATTATGTTTTGATTAGTAAATGAATGAATAATGATTGTATGACCTAATAGATGATAATGTAGCTATTGTGATACGGCATCAGTTCTTCTTGACGATTCTCAGAAAAGTATGAGATCTCTATACTCATGTCATTGGTTATGACATGTAGATTACATGTTTGTGATATGTTTGATGAAATTCTTGTCATGGATAGTATGGGTCAGGTCAAGTCCTTGTACCAATGTTTGCATTAGTAGCTTTAATTCCTTGTTATTTATCATTTTTGATGAAGTTATGAGTAGAGATCTGAGACATAGCCCTGAAAAATTGACATAGAATCTGGGGTCATTGGCTTTGAACTTCCTGAAGAAGGCCACAGTCACATGCATGCCTTTATGTGGGAGTGACTGGAGGGTCTTAGTCACATGCATGGATTGTCATGGGAGCGATTGGGGATCTAGCTCAGCGAAATGACAAGTTGTCTCAGGGGTTGGGCACTTGAAAGTGTTGGTTGTCTCCTAAAGGTTTTGTAGCTCTTGAGAAAGGTCATATGGTTTTGTTTTTCGGTTCCACTTCTTTAACTGTACAAGGGGAGTTTAATCACATCATAGTAACTCTTCATCATATGTTTACCCCAGTGGACCGTTTGGATTGCGTAAATGTGAGAGGAGGGTGTTACAGAGTGGTATCATACCCAGGCTCACCCCTTGGACTCGATGGGTGGAATGTGTTGGTCATGCATACGTGTGAGTTGCATCTATGTTCTTTATACTTGTGGTCTATGTACTTGTTGTTTAGGCATGGTTGCAGTTGTGTCACCATGTGAAAGTAGATGGTGTTGTTTTTGGATGTATTTGTTGTGAGTGTGTGTCAGTTATGCACTTGTTATGAATCTTAGATTTTATACATCATTATGCATACATTGACATTGTTATAGTTGTCATGCATGAGGTCATGGTATGTAGTTGGTATATTCATGCATGGTAACTGGTTGATGGTTGAGATGATGTTTATATAATGCTATGATTATATTTATACATGTATTGTGCTAATCTGGTTGATCTTGTAGATGAGATATCCTCCCCTGAACTATGCTGAGGTATGTTGATTATGTTATTTTTTCGTTTAAGCTAACAGGGTATTCTTACAAGAAGAAAATCAAAGATGACTAACAATATGGTAGACTACAATTCATGAGAATCTCCCTATGGATCAGATGAGAAACATGGTGGTGGGCACTCTTTTGACTTAGCAGACACATTGAGAAGTTTGAAGGAAAAAATAAGAAGTTTCAAAGAAGATAATGACAGAATCATTTAGGAATGGGAGAAACAACCAGAGGTTAATGCAATCATTCTTCAGAGATTGTTAGACTTGTAGAGATAGGGACCACTTAGGATCATTCATGGACAGGGGGAAAGGACTAATGGAACCTATGGTATCAGGTCTCATGGTGAGCATAGGTCAAACAAAGATGGCATGGTCAGAGATGGTAGGTTCTTGGATACACCTAATAGAAAAGGCACTAGACACATGTTTTACTCTAGTTCTGGTTTAGATAGGTATCATGGTCATCATCTCTATCATCCTTATAGGAAGAGTGATAGGGGATATTACCGGATGAGTTCAAGAAAGCAAAGCCACCTACATTTAATGGGTATTTGAAGAATTCGAAGGATGGAGAGGCATGGCTACTCAGGATGAAGAATTTCTTTGAGCTACATGATTACATGGAGAACATCAAGGCCAAAATAGCTATCTTCAGCCTCAAAGGGAAAGTAAACATTTGGTTGGAAGATGTGAAGCACGTTAGAGACATCAGGACAAAAGAGTTGAGTTGGTATGAATTCAAGGGAGTTTTCAGGAAGTACTTGTCAAAGAGGTATTGTGACAACAAATCCAAGCAATTGTATGAGCTAAAGATGGGATCAATGACGGATGAGGAGTATATGATCAAGTTCCTGGAGTTATTGAGGTATTTGTTGTATATTAAGGATGAAAAAGCTAGAGTTCAGAGATTTGTTAGTGGATTTCCATTAGCATTTAAATATCATATTGTGTATGATGAGCTTCGGTCACTTGAAGAAGTCATTGGGAAATTGAAGCACTGTTATGAGAAATCAAAGCACAAGACAAAGTCTCAGCAAGGTTGGAAAGGGAAAGACAAAGCTAAAGGTAAATGGAAGCCAAAGTAAACAAAACCTCAGGATGCAGGAGAGAAACAAATTGTTGCACCTTACAAGAAGTTTAACAGACCTCATCCTGGAGAACATCAGAATAAAGGTGATGGTAAGTGACAATTGTAGTGTTGGACATGTGATAAGGAGCATCTCAAGAGAGATTATCCACAAAATCTAGGTGGTTGAACTCATATTTACAGTGCATAGGATGTGTAGGAAGTTGGGGATATTGGATAGAGCATTCCATGGATTTATGCAGCATTGAATAACAAGCAGGCAGATCACCAGACATCTATTATCGAGATGGATGGTAAGCTTTGTGATCTAGTTGTTTCTATTTTGATTTACCATAGATCTAATTATAGTTATGTAAGTCCTAACCTAGTGGATAAGCGTGGTTTGAATAAAGAAGTGTATGCAAAATCTTGGTTATTACAGTTGTTTACAGGTACAAAGAAGAGAGTTCATTATTGGGTAAGAGATTTTGCATTTTAACTGAATGGTATGCTTACATCAACACATTTGAATATATTATTGTTGGGATCATACAGTATGTGGTTGGGTTTGGATTGGTTGTATCTGCATAGGACTAAGGTGGATTGTTATGACAAAGCCATCGCATGCTTGGATGATAATGGAGAGCAAAGAATATTATAGTGTAAGAAGAAGGCAACATGAGTTAAGATGGTGATAGCTATTTAGGCAAAGCATAGTCGCATAACAGGGTGTGTATTATTTGCAGTACATATCTCTAGTGACAAAGGTAATGAGGATGATGATGAAGAGGTATTCAGCAAGTACTCAATTTTACAGTAGTTTCAGGATGTGTTTCCAGCAGACATTTCAGACTTGCCGCCTCACAGAGAAATGGACTTTTCTATTGAGTTGGTACCAGGGGCAGCACCAACAAATTTGGATATAGGTACAAAGAATAGAGTTCAACATTGGGTAATAGCTTGTACATTCGAGGCTAATGGTATGCCTACCTCAACACATTTGAATGTACTATTATTAGGATCATATAGTATGCTTTTGGGTGTGGACTGGTTGTATCTTTACAGGACTTAGTTGGACTACTATGACAAAGCTATTGAATGCTTGGATGACAATGGAGAACAAAAAATATTGCAGGGTAAGAAGAAATCTACATCAGTTAGAATGGTGACAACTATGCAGAAAAAGTGCATTCGTAGAAAAGGGTGTGTGTTATTTGTAGTGCATGTTTCTAGTGATAAATGTAAGGATGTTAAGGATGCAGAAGTTATGAAGAGGTACCCGATCTTGTATCAGTTTCAGGATGTGTTTCAAGCAGATATTTTAGCATTTTCACCTCGTAGAGAAGTGGACTTGTCTATTGAGTTAGTACTAGGGGAAACACCAACATCAAAGGCACCATACATGATGAACACATGAGAGTTAGTAGAGTTGAAGTTGTAGTTGAAGGAAATGCTTGACAAGGTATACATCAGGCCAAGTGTATCGCCTTGGGGTGCACCAATGTTTTTTGTGAAGAATAAGGATGGTACTCTCAGGCTATACATTAATTACAGGCAGACATCAAGAACATGTACCCATTGCTGAGGATTAATGACTTGTTCGACCAGTTGAAAGGAGCAACAATGTTCTCGAAGATTGATTTGAGATCTGTATATCATGAGGTAAGCATTAAAAAAGAGAACATATACAAGAGTGATTTTCGGACTAGGTATGAGCATTGTGATTTTGTTGTAGTTCCATTTGGTTTAACTAATTCTCCAACTACTTTCATGTGCTTGATGAATAGTGAGTTTCATCCTTATCTAGACAAGTTTGTTATTTTTTTCGTTGATGATATATTGATATATTCTAAGAATGAGGAAGAGAATTCGAACACTTAGTAGCAATGATGATATTGCTAAGAGATCATTAGTTATATGCCAAGCTTAGAAAATGTAGTTTCTTTGAGACAGAGGTACATGACTTGGGACATGCTGTTTCCAAGGAAGGCAACAGTGGATTCATAAAAGATAAGAGGTATCATGGAGTGGGCAGTTCCTAGAAACATGGATGAGGTAAGATCATTTATGGAACTAGCAGGTTATTATAGGAGGTTAATTAGGAACTTCTCTCAGAATTCATATCCTATTACGTCATTGCAGAGGCAAGGTAAGAAATTTGAATGGACTGAGGAATGTGCAACAAGTTTTGAGAAATTGAAGCAGTTGTTGAAAAATGCTTCAGTTCTAAATATTGCAAATCCAGAAAAGAGTTTGCGATGTGTAGAAATTTCTACAAGAGAGGACTTGGTGGAGTCTTAATGCAGGAAGGACAAGTAGTGTGCTATTAGTCATGAAAGATGAATGAGCACGAGTAGAATTATTTGACACTTGACCTTGAGTTGGCAGCGATCATCCATGCATTGAAGATGTGGAGGCACTATCTTCTTGGTAGGAGGTTTGTATTTATGAGTGATCACAGTGGATTTAGGTATATGTTTGACCAACCAAATCTGAATTCTAGGAAAGCTAGATGGTTGGGAACGATTAGTGAGTTTGACATTAAGATCCGGTACATTAAGGGAAAGGAAAAAATGGTTGCAGATGCTATTAGTAGGAGAGTGTAGGTGAATCATATAAAAACTATGAGTTCTTATGGGACAAACTTATAAGATCAGATCTCATAGATAGGAAAACAGGATGACAAGTACATGGATCTTAGGCACATGTTGTAATAGGGTACAAGTGATTAGGATGTGAATTATCATTTCACAGCGGATAGTTTGGTCATATTTAGAGATAGGATCTATGTTTTGAATGATAGTGATCTCAAGAAGAATATCTTGTGAGAATTCCATGCAAAACTGTAATTAGGCCACCCACGAAACCATAATACATTGACAATGGTGAAGAAGTTATATTATTGGTTGAATCTGAAGAAGGAAGTGGCAGAATTTGCAGCTAGATGCTTGGATTGTCAACAAGTAAAAACATAATGTAAGCACCCAGGTGTATTAATACAGCCGATTCTGATTCAAGGGTGGAAATGGGAGGTCTTTTCCATGGATTTCATCACAGGTTTTCTGAGGACATCTAGACAACATTATTCCATCATGGTCATGGTGGACAGGTTGACGAAGGTAACGCACTTCATTCCATTGAAGTCTACCTATTCAGCTAGCGATGTATCACATGTCTTCATTAGAGATGTAGTGAGGATGTATGGTGTTATAAGGAATATTGTGTCAGACAAGGATGTTGAGTTCACTTCTAGATTCTGGAAGGAGTTGTTTGCAGGTTTGGGCATAGAGTTGGCCTTCAACACAACTTATCAACCACAAATAGATCAATAGACAGAGAGGGTCAACATGATATTGTAGGACATGTTGCAGATGCATGGGATGCATCAACGGAGGAGATGGGAGGAGTACCTTCCATTGGTTTAGTTTCTTACAACAATTGGTATCAAGATTCACTGAGGATGAGTCCATTCAAGGTACTGTATGGGCGAAGTTATAATAATCCCATCAATTGGAGTGATCTAGTGAACAAGGTGTTAATAGGATTGGAGATGTTGGTAGAGATGGAACAGTAAATGAAGGTAAACAAGAAGAATCTGAGGGCAACACATGACAGATAGAAAAATTATGCAGACCAAAATAAGATGTTTAAGGAATTTTAGGTTGGGGAACAGGTGCAATTGCACATCAAGCTCAAGAAGAGATCCTTGAGGATTGGATCATGTGCCAAGTTGGAACCTTGGTTTTGTGGACCTTTCAAGATTCTTGAAAGGATTAGACTCGTAGCCTATCAACTTGCACTGCCTTCGACAGTGAAAGTCCATGATGTTTTTCCATGTGTTATTGTTTAAGAAGTATGTTAAAGATGTTGATCATGTGATTGATTGGTCTGTATTGCAAGATCCAGATGGAGAATTTCAGCCATAACCTTAGTGTATTTTGCAAATAAAGATGCTCGTGCTCCAGAACCGAGCAATCAAGTAGGTTAAAGTGCAGTGGAAGCACTTTGGGCTAGATTAAGCTACATGAGATATGGCTGATTAGATTCAGGCAACGTATGCTTCTTTATTTGTTAGTTGAGTGATTTTTTTTGTCATATGTTTTGGTGTGATGTTTTGATATATGTATATATATATATGGATGTAAATACTTCCATGAGTTGTTTTATAAATCTCCAATAAGCGGTATGGGTGTCATGTTGTTATGATTATCATGTAGTTATGTTCCTCGTGTTGTTTTACTTCTCAGCAGGATGATCATTGTAAATATTGCATCAAGCTAAGTTATAGATATCCATGGGAAATATTTTTTTCTTATAGTAGTCTTGTTGGTTGTAGGTGTCATTGAACACTGAGGATGGTGTTCCCCTGGGGGGGGGGGGGGGGTTCTATAACAACCCTGGTAAAAAATCCATGTAATAAAGTTAATAAAGGAAAGATAATAACCAGGGTCATGGGACACGTATTCCAAGATAAATGTTGGGCAAAACATCCTAGTGTGAGTGTTCATTTGGTTTATTATAGTTAGGGAAATTGGCAAAGGAAATGGCAAAGGCTTTGGAAAGGAAGTGACATTAATTGGCATTTTATTTATGAAAATAAGGGAAATTGGGAGAAAAGGAAGTTGAAAGGTCACAAGTTGCATGTAAGGAGGAAAATGAAGGAAAATAATGGAAAATGAATAAAATAGAGGCCTCATTGATACAAAGGCTTCTAAGGATCATTTCACAACCTTTAATTAGTTCATTTTTAGAGCTCTCTCTCTATTATCTCTACTATCTCATACTCTTGGACACTTAGAGCATTCTTGGAGCACTCTAACATTGGAGAAAGGAAGGAAAAGGAAGGACAAGAAAGAAAAGGGAGGCAAATATCAAGAAAGGAAGATAAGTATCAAGCAGATACTTCGAGATTACTTGTAGGTATCAAGTTGCATGCATGATTTCCTTGTTGGTTTTGGCATGCATGGTACATACATGTGTGTTTTGGTTTTTCTTTTGCCTTTGGCATGGGTTTTTCTACGTGTGATAGTGGTTTTTAGCCTTGCCTTTTCATTTCCAGATAGCAATGGTGTGATGGGATTCTCTAGTGTTGGTTGAGTTGGATTTCTGAATGGTTTTCGAAACTGAGTTGGGTGGTCTCAAGGGAGAAAAAGAAGGCCTAGGAATCCCCGGACTTGTGAAGGTGGAATTGCGATAAAGCCTGATTGTGTATGCCGTCGTTAGGTCTAGGAATCCTTGACTTGTGAATGTTGGGATATACGGTAAAGCCTAGAGGGTGGAGCCTCATTATTCCTAGAAATCCTTGACCAGTAAATGGAAGGATATATGGTAAATCCTAGAGGTGGAGACAGACAAATTCCTCATGGTTTAAGTATAGAGATCCAGAGGCATCCATGCTTGTTTAGGGCCTAGTGATCCGGTGGGATTGCGGTAAATCCCACTTATATTGATGAGCGTTTCGAGTCTAAGAATCCTTTGGTAGATATATGGTAAATCACGAGGAAGCCTTGATTGGTTATGTTGTGTGTCCCACATTCATGCTTGGAATATGGCATGGGGGTGATTCATTGAAAGGAAGATTTGGTTCAACCCAATTTATGGTCGGGTGGTTCGTTGAATCCCCTGACTTGGTTGGCTTATGCATACATTAATAAGAACTCCTTTTCCATTGGTATTTCATGTGTAAATGTACTTGCTAATATGTGGTTTTAATAGTTGTCCTATCATTACTATTATGTTGGTTATAAGCATGGTTTTATGACAGATCTTAGTCATGGCTTTCACTATGTTTTTATTACTAAAAGAATGAATATTGAATGTATGACCTAATAGATGATACTGATTCTATTGTGATAAGGGATCAATTTTTATTGACAATTCGCATATAAGTATGAGACCCCTATACTCAGATTTGTGGTTATGACCTGTAGATTACATCTTTGTGATATGTTTGATGAAATGCTTGTCATGGATAGTCGAGGTATGGTCAAGCCCTTGTACCAATGCTTTCATTAGTAGATTTAATTCATTGTTATTTATAATTTCTGGAAGTTTCATGAAGTTCTGGGTAGAGGCTTGAGACCTAGCCCTGAAAAGGTGACATAGAATTTAGGATCGCTGGCTCGAAACTGCCTGAAGAAGCCCACATTCACATGCATGCCTTGTTGTGGGAGTGAATGGAGGGTCTTAGTAACATGCATTTCTTGTCATGGTAGGAGCTAGGGCTCTAACTCAACAAAATGACAAGTTTTCTTAGGGGTTGGGCACCTGGAAGGGTTGGTTGTCTCCTGAAGGTTCTGTAGCTCCTCAGAAAGGTCACATTGGTTTTGTTTTGTCGATTCCACTTCCTTAACTATACATGGGGATTTGAATAAAATAATAGTAACTCTTCGTCACATGTTTACCTTAGTGGACCGTAATCAAAAGAGAAAGGGGGCTTACCTTTTTTCAAAACCATTAGGCTCAAGCCTTGTTAAAAACCATCAAGACTAAGCATTATTATATATTGTATATTGGTGAGGCCCTACTTTATAGCTCTCAATGCTTACACTTCTTCTCACTCTAAGAAATATGACCACACCATAGTACATGGGTCTCAGTTCCTTTATTTTTTCGGCGTGTACAAATCATCCTAAACCTTTTTCTTTATGTGTAAATATTTTGTCTTCCAGCCCACGTCATCATGTTCTCACGTCACCTGAGGCTATTCCAAATTGCGTGCAAAGGGAAACCTCCTGGAGACAAACTCTGGGGAATGAGAATTAACCCTATCAACTATCATTCTTGTCCTTTTTAAAATCACAGAAGTACTTTTCCTCTGGGAGGATTCAACAACACTCGCAGGCCCCTTGTTGGTTTCATCTTCTAATGGGAACACTATGCATCATCCTCACTCTTTCCACGTTGATTATTCTCAATGGCAGCACAAGTCCTTGTCACCTTGGGTATTGCCAATTAATTTATTATTATTAATGGAAAATCAATTCTGTCTCTCGACCTTTGTGAACAGACAAACCCCCATTTGAATAATTTTTATCTCTATTGCACTTTGCCTATAGAATCTATATCATCTCTTGTAAAACATTTAACACTCTGCCTCCATCACTCCTGCAAGCCTCCCACTTCCCCAGTCTAAAAACAACATTTTAATCTGCTTTTTCATGGGTTATAGGGACTAAAAGAAGCCATGGCATAACAGAGGTGCATGAGATTATCTCTCTCTCTCTCTCTCTCTCTCTCTCTCTCTCTCTCTCTCTCTCTCTCTCTCTATATATATATATATATATATATATATATATATATATATATATCAACAAATTAAAGAAAAGCAATTGTAGAAGGATTGGTTATGATATTTTATTAGAAAAATTATTCTTGCTACTCCGCATTGTCTCTTCTTTTTATTATTAAATCAATTAATAGATATATGCACCACTTCAAGTCACTTCAGATCCATGGAAATAGGATCAAATGGACCAATTTAGGGAAAATGAAATAAATCCCAACAATTATCTAATTGGAATGAATTACATGGAAATCCAACCCAACTCTATCATAACAACCCACTTATTGAGGAACCAACTCCACTAGTAAAGAGTTTTGACCTCTTGGTCAATTGAATTTTCAGATGCCCCTGCATCATACTCCTAAGGAAAAAATAATTCATGGGATCCTGCCCATGAGGTCTTCAACAATTTTGTGACTTTCCCATAATAATGTGGTAGTCATCTAAGTTGCATTAGTTATTTGATGTTCCTTCCACTTATCTAAATATTCATAGTATTCCTTGCCCCCTATATTCTTAATCAATCTCTTGTCTAAAATCCTCTCTGGCTACAAAGAATTTGATGCTAGTATTTGTTTCTACCACTTAATTTGTTATTGTCCACCATCATCTACCATATGTACCTCTTCTTCTAGATGATACTTATATAGATCTACAACATTGAATATGGGAGAGATGTCAATCCCTAGTGGAAACTCTATCTCATAAGCATTGGCTAAAAATTTCCTAAGAAAATTACAAGGACCAATTTTCTTTAATTTAGTCTATTGTACTCTCCTTTAGGAAATATTTCCTTCATTAAATGTGCCAACACTAAACCCCCCACTTGAAGGCTTTGTTCTCTCCTCTTGAGATCTTCTCTCGTCTTGTATTTGAGGTTGCTCTCTTGTAGTCTCTATTTCACTTACTCATGGATCTCTTGCATAGCTAAAACAAAGTCTTCTCCTACTACACTTCTTTGCTATGTGGTTACTGGGTTTCTAAGTTCATGCACTCCTCTTAGATACATCCTATACATCATCTCAAAAGGACTCTGGCGAGTGCTTCTATTTGGAGAATCATTATAGGAAAATTCAGTAAGGGCAAGAACCTAATCCCACTACCTAGGATGATCTCTAGCCAATCTTCTCAAGATATTCCTCAAGATTCTATTAACTACCTCTGTCTACCTATTAGTTTGAGGGTGATAGGCTAAACTAAATCTCAACTCAATTCCAAGTTTCTTCCATAAATTCCTCTAGAAAATTTCCAAGAATTTGGTATCCCTTTTCGAGACAATGCTCTTGGGCACTCCATGCAATCTCACCACTTATTTGAAGAATAAGTTGGAAACATGGGTAGCATCACTAGTTTTAACACAGGGAATGAAATATGCCATTTTTGAAAGTATGTCTACTATAACCAAGATTGCATCATTACCATTTTGAGTCCTTGGAAAACCCAATATAAATTCCATGGTTATTGAATCCCATGGCCTGTCTGGAATTGGTAATGGTGTATACAACCTTATATTTTGGTCCTTTCCTTTTGCATGCTAGAAAATTCTACAACTTCTCACAAAATTCTGCACATCAGTCCTCATCTTTGTCCAATAATAAAAATGCTTCAACTTCTCATATGTCTTTTCATGTCCAAAATGTCCACCAAGACCTCCATTATGCTTCTCTTTAATCAGATTTTCTATTATTGAGAACTTTGGGATGCAAAGTTGATTGCCTTTAAACAATAATCCTTCTTGAAGCATGTAATCAAGCCACTGACTCCTATCTTTAATTTCTAGGTTTTACAAGCTTTATAAGCTTCTTTAAAATCTACATCTTCCTCATACAACTCTTTCATAAAGTCAAACCCCATGATTTGAACTTGACTCTCTTGTATAATCAAAATCCTCCTGCTCAAAGAATCATCAATTTCATTAGCTTGACCACTAATATGCTTCAAAACAAAAGTGAAATTTTGGATATATTCAATCCATTTGACATGTTTTTGACTCGGTTTAGGCCACTACATAATGTATTGTAAGGCATGATTATTTTCATACAAAACAATTTCTTTAGACATTAAATAATGCCTCCATTTCTTTAAATCTTGTACCACAAAATAAAATTCCTTGTCATAAGAAGTATACTTCCTCCTTGAGTCATTCAAATTCTTGCTAAATATCCTATGGGCTTATCCTCTTGACTTAATATATTCCCAATCACTTCTCCACTAGAATCACACTTTACTTGAAAATGTTTGCTAAAATATGGCAAATTAACAGAGGTTGCTCTGTGATTTTCTTATTCAATAACTGAAATACTCTTTCTTCTTTAATAGTCCATTGGAATGTTTTTTTGTATTTCTTTATGGTCTCCATAGGTGGAGCATTCATCCTGCTAAAATTCCCAATGAACTTCCTGTAAAAAATAGCCAAACCATGAAAACTTATAACTTCAAAAATGCTTTTAGGAGAGATAAAATCAACAATAAATCTTAGCTTCTCAAGATCCATCTTTAAACCATCCTTGGATATGACAAAACCCAACTACAAAAGATTTATCTTTAAGTATGAACATTGCTTCAAATTAATCAACAAGTTCTCTTATTGCAGCTTCTCTAACACATACATCAAATGTATCAAGTGCTCTTCTTTGGACTGGATGTAAACCAAGGTATCATCTAAATACACAATCAAAATTTCCTATGAATTCCTTTAATGCCTCATTTATGGATCTCGTAAAAATATTGGGTGAATTGGACAACCTAGATGACGTGACTAACCATTCATATAACCCATAATTGGTCTTAAAGGCTATATTCCAATCATCTCCCTCTCTAATCTTGATCTGATGGTATCCACTCTTTAGATAAATCTTAGATAAATAGCTAGCACCACTCAAATAGTCCAATAAATCATCTATACAAGGTAAAGGAAATTTGTACTTGATTGTAATATTGTTTAGTTCTCTAGATTCTGTACACATATGCCAACCACCATCTTTCTTAGGGCTCAACCCTGTAGGAAATTCACATGGACTAAGGCTCTCTTTGATCAATCCTTTATCTAACAACTCCTACACTTGCTTCTTGATTTCTTAATTCTCTTGAGGGGTCATTTTGTATGCAACTTTATTTGGTAGACTTGCTCCTGGTATCAAGTCAATATGGTGACTTATACTCCTCATAGGTGGAAACCCATTTGGCAAGTCATCCATTACAATATCACTATACTCATTCAACATATCTTGAATATCAAAAGGAAAATCATTTATAGTAGTGGAAGTAAGAATTACCTTAGGTTTACACACCAAAGAAAAATTTACCTCATTATCTTCCATTTGTTGTAAAAATTCTTTCCTACTCAACAACAATGCCTTGGAATCATTACTCTTTGATGTCCCCTCTTCTTACAATGGAAACAAGGTATGGTTGATGCCATCCTTCTGGAATTTGTAGATGTTCTTCTTCCCATCATGCACAACACCTCTATCAAACTACCATAGTCTACCCAATAGAATATGACATGCATCCATGGGCATGATATCACATAAGATTTTATCCTTTTACCTTCCTATCTACAACTCCACTTCACACTATTCATTCACCAACATTTTATGGCCCTTTTGAAGCCATGAAACCTTATAAGGTGTTGTATGATTTCTCTTCTTCAATTTCAATTTCTCCACTATTTCTGTAGAAACTACACTATTTTTGTTTCCGCTATCGATCACCACCTTACATTATTTCCCTCGGACTTTGAAAATAATCCTAAACAATTCCTTCCCCTGGGCTGGTTCAATAGATTCCTTCTCTAGTTTCAACAACACTTTCTTAAGAAATAGAGACTAATATTCTATCTTTGGTACATCCTCTACCTCCTGTACCTTTGATTCCCCTTCTTTTACTAGGGAAAGACAAAACTTCTTTGGCTTGTATCTTTGTTTTCTAGACATTCATATGCCATGTGTTCAAGATTACCACACTTGTTGCAACAAATCTCTCTTCTTCTATGTCTTCCTCATCCTTTGGAAAAGAATCTTTGACCTCTGAAGTATCCCTCTTGTTGTTATTGTGGACTTGAGCTACTAGCTCCTTCTTTTTTTGTTGTAGACCTTCCTTTGGTTTATTGTTGTCCTCTTCCTCTAACATTACTTTTTCCTTTGCTAGATTGCTTCCTTGCAAGTTTCTCCTCATCCTTAAAAGCCAGTTGGTATGCCTCCTCTACCCTTCTAGGTAATAACACACTAATTTCATCTTGGATGCCCAACTTGAGAACATTAATATATCTAGTTGTCTTCTTTATAGACTCTTACACATATCCAGACCTGTTATTTGCCATATAGAATTCTTCAGTATACTCCCTCACAATCATCAATCTTTGCCTGAGATTTTGCATCTGGGTAAATAAAGTAAGCTAATAATCCTTTGGAAAGAAATTACCTATGAGCTTTGCAACCATCCTATCCAAACTATTGATATTCTTCTTAGTCTTCTTTGTCCTTTCATCTTGTACACCATCCCACCATAGAGTTGCATGCCCCTTCAATTTGGTAGCAACAAACTTGACTTTATTTTCCTCATCCATCTCTTCATACTCAAAGAATTTATCCATCTCTGTAATATAGTCCATGAGTTCCTCCAGATTCATGCTGCCATAATAAGAAGATATATTTGGTTCCGCCTTTTTAATAAATCCTAGAATTTCTTTCAATATTCTAGCTTCTATAGGATCTTCAGTTGTTACTTCCTTTGGATATTCTTCCTCATCCTCGCTTACATCTCTAGATTTAGGTTCTCTTTTTTTATTGGTTTCCATGGCTACCATACTTTCTTCCAACCATTTTATAGCTCACATTACTTCAGTGTTGGCTACATGCCTTAGTCCTCTTTGGCCTCCTCTGGGACCTCATCCAATTCTATATGCCATGGTCAATTAGTTGTTCCTGGAGTTGATGCAGAATCTACTCTGATACCAATTGGTGCAGGTCTATATTTTCAAAAAATTTATATATGGAAGGGCAGGGCCAAAATTCCCATTCAATGTCCCAAAGCAAAACTAGAACCACCATAGGCAAACCTTTATCAATAATCAAAAGAGAATCGAGTCTTACCTTTTGTTAAATCCACTAGGCTCAATCCTTGTTAACAACCACTGAGACCAAGATTTGTTATTATATATTGGTGCAGTCCCACTTTATATCTTCTGACGCTTAAACTTCCTCCCACTCTAAGTAGCACGACTACACCATAAGACCTGGGTCCCAACTCCTTTATTTTGTCATCTTGTACACATCATCCCAGGCCTTTTTGTTAATGCATAATTCTTTTATCCTCCAAGACATGTCATCCTAGGATTACGTCACCTTGGGTTATTTCAAAGTGCGTGCAAAGGAAAACCTCCGAGAGACAGACTCTGGGGAACAGGAATTATCCCCATCAACTATCATTCCCAATCTTTTTAAAAGCATGCAAGTATTTTCCTCTAGGAGGAGTAAACAATACTTGTGGGCCCCTTCTCGATCTCGTCTTCCAATGGAAACACTCTGCATCATCCCAACTCTTTCCATAATGACCAGTCTCCATGTCAGTCTGAGTCCTCATCGCCTCGTCTCTTGTCAGTTGACATATTATTGCTAATGGAGAATTGATTATGTCTCTTAGCCTCTGTCAACAAACGAACTCCCGTCTAAACTTAAAAAAAAAAAAACTAAGTGTTATCTCTATTTCGCTCTGCCTATAGGCTCCGTCTCAACTCTTGTAAAACATTTAACACTTCTTCATCACTTTTGCAAGACTCCCACTTGCCCAATCTAAAAACGACATTTTAATATGCATTGTCTCGGGTTATGGCGACTAAAACAAGCCAGGGTGTAACATAAACCTTATATATATATGGATATTGAATCAGAGGAGTAGGAGTTTCTATATGGGAAATCAATGGATTAAAGAAAACAATTGTAGAAATACTAGTTATGATATTTATTAGAAAAATTATTCTTGGTACTCCACACTCCCTATGCTTATTATTATTAAATCAATCAATAGATAAATACATCACTTCAAGTTAGTCCAGATCCATGGAAATAGGATTGAGTGCACTAATTTATGGAAAATGAAACAAACCCCAACAATTATCTAATTTGAATGAATTACATGGTAATCCAACCCTACTCTATCCTAACAACCCACTTATTGAGTAAACAACTCCTCTAGTAAATAGCCTTTGACCTCTCAGTTAATTGAATTTTGTTGTTGCCCTTGCATCATTATTACTAAAAGCAACTGAAATATTTTTACCACTTGTAATATCATCAACAAATCAAGTGATCATAATGATGTTGGGATTATTGATGTTTTATAATGCTCTTAAATAAAACCAACTAAGCATGCATACTCATTTTTGCTTTTTACTATAACTGACATTGCTTCTTTGTTTAGAGAAAAATTATTTTTATGTTCAACACAGACATAATTACACATCACCCTCACATTGGGTTGTAGAATTCACCTCTTGGCACAATAATCAAGGTGCAATGTACGAATGACTTTCATTTTGAGTTTCAATTATAGATCTAATGGTTAGTCATAGTTTCATAACAACGCATGTGGTTGTTAAATGTAGGCTTTGTTATCTAACAATATATTTTTTTATTTTTTACTAACCTATGTGAATGAGATATTTTAAAGTCATTTTGGCTAGGTTTCATTATTTTCATGTCTACTTCGCAAGGTTCTTAGAACCCTATAAACAAACAAGACAAGACATGGGAGCATTACTTAAGTTTCAAGAGTCACTACTCACAATAAAATCCTAATAATGAAGAAGGAAGACAACGAGAACCAATCCCATAGGTGAATTTCACTAAGTTTGTGAGGAGATTGCAAAATCAGATTGACAGATACAAGGCATACATGATTGTATGCTGCATATATAGGAGGATTAAAAATTGATTAACAATTTGATTATGTAGAGTCTCTTTGATATTCAAAGACAACTCACCCATGTGAGAGGAGGATGGAGCTCTAATAGAAGGTTGACATGTTCATCCTCAATAGATTCATCAACAAGGAATTCCTCTTTTCTAATAGAACCACCTTTGGTATGAGCAATAAATACTTCCTCCAATAGGAGATGGAAAATGATAAAGAGAGCTCTCATGGAAATATAATTTTGTAAACAAACAATACTTGTCTTTGAAAAGGACATGAAGACTTTTTAAGAGGTTAAGGCATGGTTTCTTGATATGAAGAATTTTCAAACTGAATGAATTTTTGAACAACTTGAAGGCCAATGTGGTGATCTATAATTTGTTTAGAAATCTATCCCTATGGTGGGATAATCATAGTAAGCTAAAGAATATTTGAGAAGAGGATATATCATGTAGATAATTCAATAATTACTTCAAACAAAAGTAGTTATCTATTCATTAATATGAACATAAAATTTTCATGTACCATGATTAGTAGTAGGGAAACAATTTGGTCAGTCAGTATGAGAAAATTCAAGGAAATAATAACATATATTACCACCTATAATTAAGTTGATAAGGTGAAGTTCAAAAAATTCATAAGTGGCCTCTATCTTTCTTACGATAAGTAACTTAATATATTGGCTTAGGTAGTTTAAAAGGCTAAATATTATGGGTATGCTAAACATTAAGGAAGTTTTGAGGTCTAAAATGGGCCTCCTGAGGAAATTATAAAATAATAGTGGAAATAATAAAATAAGATTAAATTACATCACCAAATTTTAGAGGGAAAAAAGAAAGAACTATTTTTTCAACTCGTATTTTCAACTTATCTCCTGATGGGTTTACTCAAATTTCAAGAGGCAACACTCATTGGATGCAGATTTTGATTCCTAATCCTAGGAGTACCAATGTTGCATACTCTTGATGGACCCTGCTACACGAAAAATGATAAATACATGAAAAACGTGATTGCAATCACACTTTTACATGTATTTCTCATTTTTAGTGTAGCAGGGTCCATCGAAAGTATGCAACATGGGTACTCCTTGAATGAGGAATTAAATTTTACATCTAATGAGTACTCCTGCTCGAAATTTGAGTAAAACCATAGGGAGATAATTTGAATATACGAGTTGAAAAAATAGCTTTATTATTTTATTATTTTTTAATATTTTTACATTTTTACTCCAAAAATGGTGAATCATAAACCATGGTTGACATTATCATCTTGAATCCTATTGGTTCTTATCAAATTTATTTTGGTTGTACATTTTTCTTAGGAGGCCCATTTAAGACCTCAAAATTCCCCCAATGGGTCATTAAGACCTATGTAAAAATTTGAAGAAAAAATAAGGAAAATGATAAGAAATAAAATGCTTACAAGCCCCCAAATTTCTATGCTAGTTAAGATGTATAATGTTCGCATGATAATCTTCTCCCTTTTGGGTTTTCTAGAAAATAATTGAAGATGTAATTTATTTTGAATTTAAGAAGAAGGGGCATTATGCTTGACCTTATCTAAAGAAGAAAGGTGGAGCTGAAAAGCTAGATGTCATATAAAAGAGGTAGTGTTTAAGATCTACTACATTCTCATGATAAGCCTTTAAATTTTGATGCTTACCAAAAAAACATGAGTAAATATGTATATTTTTGCAAAGGGGTATTATGCTTGACATTGTCCCAAGGAGAAAGGTAGTGTCGAAAAGCTCAATAACATACAAGAGGTAGAGACCATAGGAATGTAGTCAGTGTGGGTAGGATTTATGCAACACTAGAATATTTCTAGGGAGATCATTTATGCAACACTAGAAGATTTCTAGGGACATCATCAAGTTACCATGATTGAGGTGCAAGGTAAGGTTGGCTTTTACCTTGAGTTAGTGTTAATAGCTCCATGTGAATTAGGGGAATTTTGAGGTCTAAAATGGGCCTCCTAAGAAAAATACACAACCAAAATCAACTTTATAAGAACCAATAGGATTCAAGATGATGATGTCAACTGTGGGGGATGATTCACCATTTTGGAGTAAAAAAGTAAAAATATTAAAAAATAATAAAATAATAAAACTACTTTTTTCAACTCTTATTTTCGACTTATCTCCCTAAGATTTTACTCAACTTTCAAGCTAGACTACTCGTTGGATGAAAAAATTAATTCTTCATCCAAACAGTACCCATGTTGCATACTTTCGATGGAGCCTGCTACATAGAAAATGAGAAATACATGAAAAAACATGATTGCAATCAGTTTTTTCATGTATTTCTCATTTTTCATGTAGCACGATCCATCAAAATTATGCAACATGGGTACTCCTTGAATTAGGAATTAAATTCTGCATCCAAAGAGTGTTTCCACTCGAAATTTGAGTAAACCCATATGGAGATAAGGTGAAAATACGAGTTGAAAAACTAGTTTTTTCTTTTTTCCCTCTAAAATTTAATGATTTAATCTAATATTATTTTATTATGTCCACTATTATTTTATAATTCCCTTAGGAGGTCCATTTTAGACCTCAAAACTCCCCTAATGGCTATTCATAGTTTCATTGCATTACATGTAGCTCTTAAATGTGCACTTCAATTTTTGAAGAGGGTGCTGACAAGCACTGTAATTCTAAATATTCCTAACACAAATGAAGGCCTTTATATAAGTACTAACTCATGCACTGAGGGAATTTTATCGGTTCTCATGCAAGTGGATTTTGAATATTCTAGAAGTCTAGTAAGATTAAGAATGGTAGGCTAAATGATTTGTCGTGTGATTTAGAGCTTGTAATTGTTTGCATGCCTTGAATATGTGCATGCACTATATTTTAGGTAGAAAATTTGAATTGAGGACTAATCATGACAAACCTTAAATAATTGTTTACTTAGTTTTACTTGAATGCAAAAGAAAAATTGTCTTGAATCTCTCAGTGAGTATGAATTTGATGTAGGCATATTAAAGGCAAGGAGAATAAGGTGGTTGATGTGCTCAACAAAAGAAGGAACAACATTTCCATGAACACGTGTGATTGAATTGAAGTTGTAGATATGAGAGAACTTGCACAATATGGGTACTTCTTTAATGTTAAGGAAGATATCTAAATGGTTGAAAACTATGTTTGGAGTTTGAAGTCTTCAATTTTTCAAAGTAACACTTTGTTATCATGGCTATGGACAATATTTATGCACCAAACAATTAAAATATAAGATTATGTCTTAAGGAAGGTGCATTATATGCCTCATGTGGGTCATGTTAGTTATGAGAAGAACATCACTATCTTGAGAATGTAGAGGTGCATCTTGGTTATAATAAGGTGATGACAATCTTGGGAACCTAGTACATGTGGTCAAACATAACATGTTTTTGGATTTTTGGAATGTTTAAATATGAAGATAAGACATGAACCTCTTATTTGTTGGTTGCAGCAATTCCCATATCCAAATGGAAATGGGAAGATATTTTTGTGGATTTTATAATGTGGTTGCCTAAGGTAGTTAGGAATAATTACTCTATCATGGTGTTTGTGGATAGAATCACCAATGTGACACACTATATTCTCGTATGAATTATTCATAAATATTTAAATATTTCTAAAATATTTGTAAAGGAGATAGTTTGATTGCATAGAATGTCATAGAAATATTGTATTTGAAAAGAGATATGAAGTTCATTTCCAACATTTGGAAGAGTGTTCTTGAAGCCATGGGCATTCAATTGAAATTAAACAAAACTTATAATCCATAATTGGATAGGTTGATAAAACAATATATTACATGTTAGAAGATATGCAAATCTATGTCATACATATGGGAAGACCACCTCTAGTTAGTTGAGTTTGCATATAATAATGCCTTTCATGCATCTCTCATGACTAGTTTAATTTACTTGAAAGGGGAATATTCAATACATTTTTGAGTGGGTATGATCCAATTACTAGAGTTTTTTATTTGGATAAATGTGCTCAAGATATGGAAGAGCACATTGCAAAAATTAGGTAACGTTTTAAGGTGTCTCATGGTTGCTAGAAGAGCTTTCATAGATCTCAAATGGAATTTGTGGTTTGGGAACATGTTTTCTTAAGGTTCTTTGAATCTTGGAAATTTCTTTAAGTTGTTGTTGATATGTGCATTATTTGATCTTATAGAGAGCATTAGATTGGGTGCATATACCCTTGAATTACCACCTATTTTTAAGATGCATATTATATTTCTTGATATTTTGGTGAAGAAATATGTGCTTGATCCTAATTTTATTCTTGATTGGTCTTTGATTTAGCTGGAATTGGAGAGAGAATTTAAGATGGAAATTCTATACATATTTGTTATAGGATCTTTTTCCAAACTTGCTCTAAGATGTAGTTCTTGGCTAGGTCATCATATCCCTCTCCCTATGGCTAACTTTGTTTCCAAAAAAAAATCTTTAAAAAAATGCTTTTTGACAATCCATACACTCTTCCTACTATAACATAGAACATACATATGTGAGATTCCCAAAGACAGTGTGCACATATATATGCAAATGCTCTAAAAGAAACTCACATATGCCTTGAAATTGCATCAAAATGATTAAATGTGTGCATTTTAGGGCTTTTTTGGGCAAGGTTTATGGGTTAGATCAGAAGCCACTTTCTATAGCTTATTCCATAACCACCCCCACCAAGTATTGGTGGTATATAATAACACTTTAAGCTTAGGAAAAAGGAATGCCTTCTAGTGAACCCAACACAAGAAAAATCCCCCGAGATCTAAGTCTATGTCCTTGAGTTTTTAAGCTCATCCCCTTCATCAGGAAACCTTTGTTTCCTTATTTTCCTTGTATCTTCCTGTTTTTATTTTGAGATCTCATATCTCACACTTCACATTTGGAGTGGAAGGTTAGAGAAGGAGACCTTCAGTGGCCCATGAAAGAGGATTCTAGAAGATGGCTCTATGCAATGCCTGTTGTAAAGATCAAGAAACTGGTATCTCTTGTATTGTTGCTCTTACATTAATAAAGAGACTCATCTTTCCTATCTGAATTTCATTATTTAATGTGATGAATTTTGAATTGATGTATTTAAAATCATATTTTACTAGATTTTTATACATAAGTATACTTTGATCGATTTGTTATTTTCTTTCTTCTTGTTGTACCAATTGCAGGTCTAAAGATAAGGAGCAATAAAAGGAGATATGACTTTGGAATCTACATCAACCGTCAAGCTCCCAAGTTGGTATTCTATCTTGTAGACCTTAGTTTATCTATGTTACTTGTATATTTGGGTTGCTATGTTGAATTTCTATCTTTTTCTATGTTAAGGTCTTCAACCTTGAACATGGGGAAGTTCCCCACAACATAACTAAAGACTCCATTTGGGAGAAGTTTCATATAATTTCTCTCCTAGGGTTGATTGGCAATTGTAGGATCTGTTTCGTATTATATTCTTTGTTTTTTTTTTATCATTTTCACTCTTCCTCAACCTTTTTTACAACCCTATATTTCTAACATTGGGATTCTCCTTTTTATTTTACTTCATATGCAATTAATATGAGCAGTTTCCTTTAAATAAAACCACATATATACATGAGTTTTTTTGGAAGAAGCATGTATGCATTCGGTTTTCTTTAGTCACATATACCTCTTGGTAGTGAAATACTATACCAACTCTGGAGGCATCCTTTTCTCTCTCTTTATAGATGATTCCAGCGTGTGACTGTCATTCCTAAGAGTCCTTCATCAAAACATAAAATAAGTGAATCATTTGCAATCGAAGAACAAATTTTCAATCTTCATACCGGGGAGATTAAACATTATAACATAACACTGTCACCATCTTGGTCATTCAAATCTTTTTGTGTTTTTCTCACATGATTTTGTTCTTGAATATTTTAGGTGCTACAAGTACCAAAATTTTTCTGCTACTTAGATGCTTCATATATGCTTCACATTCAAGTACTCTGATGTCTATCTTATGTTAACTTTCCTTTTAATGTTGATGTATGCCTGCATTAACTGGGCTTATTACTTGTTGATTAAGATTTACTTGTGAGGGTCTGCAATTAAATTTATGAAGGAAGACTTTAACGTGACTCAACAAACTAATTTTTTCCTGCATTGGGATTTTTTACAACTAATATCAACAGAGTTTGATCTCATCAATGAAGCATTGATTTCAGTTACAAAGTGGAGAATATCACCTACATTGAACCAGGCTCAAGTTTAACGTTCCCTTGACTTTTGACTTGAATGGCTGACTGAAAGGCTTAGTTGACAACTTGACTAGACAATCCTTCATAAAAAAATATGTACAAACTCAACAAACACAAGATAATATCTATAGTGTACCAATGTCAAATTACATAAAATTCAATTCGTATCAATCGTAAAAATTCGAAAGATTAATATACCCAATTAAACAAAATGCTCTTCTTTCTCCTATAATTCGGTCATCTAGATGCATTAAGAGTACCTGTGGAGTTCCCCAAGCAAAAAGCTTTCTAAAATGATTGTCAACAAATATAGTTAATATGCTTGTCCATCAGCTACACTTGTTCTGTTGTTTTCTATTTGGCACTTGCAGACTCGTCCAAAATTCCAATGGTGTAGTAGGTAGAGTATATATCTAAATATACCAACGTGTGTAGCATTATCTGTCACCTTCAATTCAACTGGAAATCTGACTACAATTGAGCTTTGAGTGAGCCGGCCCAATCTGATGTAATGGAACGACACAAAAGGTTGGGGATGAGCCAACCAATCATACCAGATCAACCGCACTACATCTTGAATAGTCAGATTGTTCACACAAAATGGCTCTTCTAAAATATGGATCGACTTCCAACATAAAAAAATCACACACCATGCCATTAACCGCTTTCACAACCCTAGTGCCTATTCATCGACAAAGTTGGAATTCAAATTTATTTGTTGACAAAACACTAGTAAATAATTAGGTGGACATAACATAATTTATTGGCACACATATAGAATTATACATAATTAAATCCCCAATCTAGTTGAATAAACCACTAGTTGGGTCTAGGTCAACCATCCATCTGGTCGGTCTAATACAGACGTCAACCACTTTGACTTGAACAAGGTCAACCAACCATCATATTAAACTGGCTAGAAATAATGTATAATTAATAATGTTCTTATCCACAAAATAATTTATCTTAATGCTATAATTCCTTCACATAGGCATAATATAGTGCAAGCACGTATCAAATTTTCAAAATGGCTAGTTGACTAAACTGTTCAGTGGAAAAATCGACCACTAAGTCGACTACATTAATGAATGGATATATCTCACTATTACAAATACTCATAAATGACAACGAAAACCAGAAAACCATCAACTTGATACCCAAAAGTTGGTATCCTCTCTCTCTCTTTCTTAAAATAATACCAACCATTGTTCATAGGAAATAAGAGATCTTACCACTAAGTCGACTACATTAATGAATGGATATATCTCACTATTACAAATACTCATAAATGACAACGAAAACCAGAAAACCATCAACTTGATACCCAAAAGTTGGTATCCTCTCTCTCTCTTTCTTAAAATAATACCAACCATTGTTCATAGGATATAAGAGATCTTACCTGAAAAACCCATATTTTCTATTTAAAAAATCATTTACAATTTTCTATTTGAGCATTTTTTCATGAGTGAGTAGTTACTTACATATTTATGCAAATGAATGTCAACATTTGTCTAAGAGTTTTTTCACAACAATAGCAATTGCTTATTACATACTTACTATTTCATTATGGTTGCTTGCAAAGGTTTACCTTCCCTAGAGCACATCCACAAGTATGTATCGTCAATATTTATTTAGAGGATCAAAATTCTTGAACATTCATAGGCTTGTATTTAACAATGTCTTGTTCTTTAGCAATCATAGACTCAATACCATCTTCCACGAACCTTGGGATTCAAAAGAAACTTTCCAAGCTAACAGGTTCTCAGCAGCATCCACAAACGTTTACGAAAATTAACAGAGACTTTCTTGCATTTCTTGAAAATTTTGGACTTGTGGCATTTTCAATTGATCTTATCTTCTTCACTTTTTTCCTCTGCAGGTTCCAACCACTCCTTTATTCATTGCTAACGCCACCCACCTAAACAAAGGAGGCAATGACACTAGATGTTATAGGCACACATTATGTAAGAACATGCTACATCTTGGGAACAAAAGGAATACACAAAGAACAATAGAATTGGGAAGGAATTCCAACCATCTTTCCATTATACTTAGTGTATATTTATAGATGAGAGATGTGGTTGGAGCGGTTTTACCCAATACCAAACACCCATTTACTTTACCTTGCACATTTACTAAGGATTACTGACATTTACATAATAAATAATACATGATCACAAATTGTTGTAGTAGCTACAACCACCCTCCAAAATTTTGCCTTAGCTTCATTTTGGAGCCTCCCTACCAACCATCCTTAGCAGCATGTCTTGCACTGTCGAGTACATAGGCTTCAATTGAGTTTCAGTGCCCTGTCGGCCTGTGCATGTCAGCTTGTTTGTCTCCCTCCTACAAGCCGGTATTCCGGACTTAGACTATTTGCTGGGTGAGAGAATCCCCCAAAAAATTGTGCAATTCTGGAGGGGAACTAGCCATCCCTCCATAAATTTCACAAATCAGTTGGACAGCCTGCTGGGCTCCATAATTATTCAAAACAGTCAGGAACACCCCCTTCAGAAAATTGCGCAATCTAACCCGGCACTGGGCCTTATCCTAGAATTTGCACAATTCTGGGAGGCAGTGACCTGCTCAGCCCAGAAATTGTGCAATGACTGACACGCAGCCAACTCTACTCAACCCAAGAACTGTGCAAAACTACTAGGCAGCCTGTTGAACTCCAAAATTGCACAGAATAGTTAGAAAGGCTTCTTTGAGAAAACTGCTCAATTTGGCCCGGTACTGCAGCACAACCCAAAAATTGCGCAATTCTGGGAGACAGTCACCTGCTCACCCCAGAAATTGCATTATCCCTCAAGGACAGCCAACCCATCTCAGCCCAGAAACTGCGCAAATTTCTATCCAAGATCACAGACTGATGCATGTACCTTCAAGTTGACTGGCTCCCTCCGGGACCGAGCAAAACTGATTTGCATGCATGGGCTACTTTTCCCGAAATAGAAAAAGGAAATATGAAAAAGGCACCTTTGAATATTTTTAGCATCTAGAGGTTACATGCAAAGATCATTTTAGAAACCTCTCACCAAGTGTCGCTTTTTCCTAGATTTGTGGCATGCAAATCATAAACTCAATCTTATCAAAACTTAAGAATCAAACACTTCAGAGCTCATTCCTCACATCAATATTGTAGCTTTGACATCCCACATCACATCCAGTTGTCTTCGACACTTTCAGCTTTGCTATTTTAGGGTAAGTTTGCTTCTCATGTCTTGCGTTTGTTTCTGTCACTTTTTGTGTTTTGCTTTGTGTAAGTGTTGTCTTCTTGATTTCAATGAGCACTTGCTGTCGTTTTGATGTATGTTAGCTTGTAGAAGCACCATTTCAGTTTTTGTTTGCATATCACTGTTGTCGCATGCATGACAATGTTTTTGCACCAACGATCACCGTTGCGGCAACCCGCTTCACACACATGCATGCCTTCCCATTTTCTGAATCATGCACTTACTGTTTTCATGCATGATCATTCATTCTTGTTTACACTCAGTATCACCTGCATTCAGACTTCTCATGTTTTCAGTTGCTTGTCGACGGGTCTAGGCTACCTTGGCTCGGACCTTGCCTTGCCCGGCTAGCATTGTACATTTCTGGAAGTGAAGGCTTTGACTTCCCTCCAAAAATTACACAAGTCTGACCCAGCACTGACCTCCATGCTTGCATTGTGTAATTCTGGGAGGCAGTGCCTTGTTGGCCCCAGAAACTGTGTAATGCAGTTTGCTGGTTTGCATGTCACTGCTGATTGAAATTGCGCATTGCACAGTTTCAGTCCTCAGTAGGCCAAGCTGGATTGCACATTGCACAGCTCCAGCAATCATTCAGCCTCCCAACAGTCTGGACTATGCCTTGCGCAGTTTCGGCAATTAGCCTCCCGACAACTTAAACTGTGCCTTGTGCAGTTTCGGCAGTCAGTCTCCCAACCTCCCAATGAAAATATGAAATCTTCACATACAGTCACACAGGTATGTTGCATGTTAGTCCTCCAGTTTGTTTTGGTTTTCAACTGATAGATTTATTTCCATGAGTGTTTCTATGTCTCCAAGTATCACAGGTATTTGTCTACCTCTCAGCAACATAGGTACATTAGTTTCTAGGAGAGCAGAGTCAAAGACACGATTGAGAGTGCAACTGGGGATGAAGTCAATCAAGTGTCTATGAACTTGCCTATCTACGAAGACATCAAGTTGTTCATAGACAAGGATATCAAGATGAAATGAAAACAACACCATCAATAGCAGCATAAGTAAGCAGACATGCGCGCGATAGAGGCAAGAGGAAGGTTGTTGACAACGCAGAGGCGGAGAAAAGTTGCAAGTTCAGTTAGATTCACTTGTGATGAAATAAACTTTGGGGATTGAGGCTATGAGGTGACAGTGCGGCAGGAGGATCGCATGAAGGTAAAGAAAGAAACAGAGAAGGAGTTGTAGGTGTTTAAGCGACAACTCAAGGAAGAACACGAGCTACACAGATGAGAGAAGGAGTCGCAGTAGGAACAGGTACAACAAGAGGTGCAGCATGCATGAACTAATGAAATTGTGCCCATACAAGTTATAGACCCATCCCAGCAGCTGGCACGGAGCAGACAGGGTGAACAATGCCATCTATCGCATGCAAGGGTGTTCAGGAGAATGGATTTCATTATGCACATGCATGCGATCCTACCCATTGTCACACTCATTGAGGCAAAGACAAGAAGCAAGTCTGACTGGAGCTGAACATGTATTTCAACAAGTTGATTCCCATGGTCACAACACACACTTGGAGATCAACACAGACACTATGCATCAGTATGTTGTTGGTCCAGCTGCACTTGAGACGATGATGCTCATGTTATCAAATGAGTTGGACAGAGGAGCCATATCAGTGTACCCAGATGCAATGTAGGCAAGAGTTTGCTTTCAGCAGGATGTCACTATTGAGCACACGGACACCATCACGAACAACTAAGATTGGCATCATTTCACCACTATCGACCATCGGAAGGATGTCGAAGAGCTGGTCTTCCCATAATTGTCTGAGTCCTAGTGATATATTGCATGGCTTGCTCAAGCCATTTTGTCTCACATGGGTACATGTGCAGATTGTATGCAACATCTTGTAAAGTGGAAGTCCAAGTGTCGATAGTTGAATATAACAATCATAGAGTAGTTAAAGAGTCATGAGGATAGGTGAAAAGTCACAAAGGGAAATGTCAAGGGTCACCCCACCCTTTGCTATTTATAGTACCTCATAACTCATTGTAGAGGCTTTTGGTCATCCAAGCTTCCGAGAGGAGCATCTTAGAGAAATCTTGGAGAGTATTGTAACGAGCCTTGGCTTCTCCACAGTGCAAAGCTAGTACATCTATTTGGAGGAGCAGGCGACAATGACTATAACGTTCTACTGCCGGGACTAGTGGTTTGTCATTGTTGTACTGTATGATTGGAACTTTCACTTTTAATATAACAGAGCCAACACGTTTCATGCATATGTTGTTATTGTATTTCAGCTATCTTGGTTACTCTAATGATATATGTATTTGTTTACTTACACATGCATGTATGGAATCTTTCTGTATAAGTATGTATGAATATTACTGAGATGTGTTGTTGGTTTAACCATCACTTTGGATTGTTATCTTACTTGCTTTCCAGTTTGTGATGCATCTTCGCTCGTGTGTTCCCTTCCAAGCCGTGTGCTTCCATAGGTTTCCAAGGGGCGCACTCACCTCACTTTCCATGTGTTAGAACTGTTCATGCACCTTCCTTGGCTTGTTGCACATGTCACACCCTTGCTACCAACAAGGACATCTTACTTGCCTCTACACGCAACCGCGGTCAAGGCAATACTGTACAACCCACTGCTGGGACTCTTACACCAAACTGTCTGAGGTCTAGTTGGGACTTCTTACCGAGGAGATCCCCTGACATGTTGGGGGGTCCAACACTGTCAACATTTCTGGAACTAGAAAGAGGGCTAGATCACAAGCTGAGTCCTTACATCCTATTTTGAATCTTTTCACATCCATCATGGATACTGTCACACTCATCCCTCCACGATGTTTTTCGTATGCCAAACCTCTCGACATCACGAGGGAGTTTGCTGATCTCTTGTCTGAATTCATGTATGATGGTGAAGGTGAAGTAGCCTAGCCTGAGTACTTAGAAGAATTCTATGAATTCCTTGCAGACGAGTTCTATGCAGAAGAGGCCATTGTGCTGCTTGTATACATACTTCGTGAATCCCCACTACGGTGATGCTGGAGTCTGTCACCTCACAACATGCACTCAATTCTGTGATCTCATTGTCTACTTTCCATCATTTTGATCCAAAACCTCTTGACAAAAAATTGTTACAACAACGGAATACCCCGCAAGAATTGCTTATGGATTTTTGGGACTGCTTCCATGTATTACAGTTTCAAGCTCCTAAAAGTCAAATGAAATACAAGTATCTCATTGGACAGATTTGAGTATTTTCTTACCAAATCTATTAATCCTAAGAAGAATTTCAAGCCCAAGGCCCACTCAACATACTTCGGTGATGGAGCTGCGCAATCACAGACAAACACAGTTGTTGTCACAAGTGACTGTCCGTCGTCCCCTCATCAAACAACTCCACCACTACAGAGTGATGTGGGAGAACATGCACACATGTTTGTTCAACTATCACATCCTCCCAACATCACTTCGCTCCATTCCCGCGCAGACTTGGTTGCTAATCCCATGGGTTGTCACATGTATTTCATACCTCAACCTCCGTCTTCGTATTCTGATGATCCTCCAGATTGCATTGTCTTGTGTTCTTTCGTTCCAGACTCTACACCTATTGTGAATGAGGATCAAGCCATTGACGGAGTTGGTGTTGCACAACCAACCTGCGCTGTCATTCATGAAGAGTATGACTGGGAGCTTGAGCATCAATCCTTGACGAAGGATGACTCCCTTCTATCCAAGCCTCCTCCATGTTTTCCTGACATCTTTGGTGATTCTTCCATCCCTGATTTCGCATGTGTATCTCCATCTATGGATGCACCCATTGTTGATCATTCGCAAAACACACCCGATGTCAGTTCATCATCCGAAAATGGAGAGGATAAATCATTCATCGAAGATCCACTTGATTTTTCATCTGATTTTCTCGAAAATGTAGAGGTTGAACATTCTTGCTTCTCATCTAACCCTTTATGTGATTCATCAAATCATGAGGATGCAGAAAAACATCCTGAATTTTCTGATCTTGGTTGTTGTGATGTCTCTACTTCTTCATTTGATCATGATGTTGATTCAATTGTTGTTAGTTTGTTTAAGGCACTAGTCTATGATGATCTATCTATCGACAAAGTTGAAACCCCACAGAGTGGCGAGGCACTCCAACCTGAGCTGATGGTTATGTCAGGTCCTCACTATCTTGAGGTTAGTTTCACTTCCGATCAGGAAATTTTTGAAACACCCAAGGCTTCTCATCACTCATCTGTATGCATAGAAGATCAATCTCACACTCAGATTTTTCTTCCTCCAGTCGAACTACATGATACCATCGCTCATGCATTGGAGGAATCTTACACAACAAGCACACTTGCACAACGTATGTGATCTACCTTTCTCACGTTTGCTTGCATGTCACAGTCAAGATAATGCGTACACTTAACATTTGCACGTAGTGTAGCATAGCACCATGGAAAGACCACAAAGTGCATGTCATGCACTTTCACTCACGTATGTTTTGTAGACACATTCAAACTTGAAGTGTATTTGTCTTCATTTTTATATATTTCATGTTTGTTGGTTCGCACATCTTTCTTGTTCGCGAACCATGCCTTCACCAACATGGGTCAACCAATGTGTTAGTGGTTGCATTGGAAGTATCACTTCACTTGAGCAGACCCATGCACCATTAGCTTAGCAGTAGGAGTAGTGTTTGCTTTTGGTTTGTTTGCTTGCATGCTTGTTTGATTCTTACTTTGTTCTTTTGGTTGCTTGATTGCTTGATTGCTTACTCGATTTGTTTATGCATTCACTTCTGCTTTTGCTTTGTTTTGTTGTTTACGTTCGTAGGTTAGTTTTACATGGAACTGTGTATGACTCTTGAAACAAGTTGGGTAAAGTACAAGAGGACTTGTATCATACTTGGTTATCTCTCATCTTGCCTCTATATGAAGAACTTGTTATCTTTAGTCCATGATATGCCAATGGAAAATATGTGTTGTTCGAAGTGAACCTTGGTGAAAACACAATGCTTGTGCGCTAACTAGTTAGTCACCTACTCTAGTTGGTTTTTTTTGGGTTAATCCTTGTCAACTTAGTCAAGTAGAGTCAGGTGAGGGGGAAACCTTAAAAGCACGTCAGAGATATATACAAACTACTTATCTTAATGAACAACCTCCTCTGCTCTCAATAAGCCGGGATCCCTATTCTACCTATGAAATGAATAAGTTCTATGCACAATTATGAAAAATGAAAAAATGAAAATGTGAAACATTTTGAAAAAAATGAAAAATAAATAAGGCGAAAGAAGAGAAAGGCTTCCTACATAGAGAGGTGATGCAACTCCACCGGGGTACTGACCTGGCTTGTTGGCAGCGGAGTGATACTTTTGTTCCTGCGTGACTCCACGGGGGTACAGTCCAGGTCTGCTGGTACCGGAGCAACACTGAAGATGAAACTAAAACTCTGACGACCATAAATCCTGTGCACCAATATACCCCTCATCCCCAATCGAAACAGTTGTGTTGACTTGGCTTAGAATGTGTTTCGACTGACCAAGAGTTGAGCGGATGCTACATATTACAATCAAGCAAGTGTGGAAACCAAGATGAACAGAGAACCGAACAATGCTTCTGGATGTGTTAGAATTGCTTTTTCACGAACAAGGGTCGTGCAGAGAGCTGGAGATCTACCAGTGCGTCGCCAAGTGTTGTAGCGGCTACAACCACCCTCCAAAAATTTTCCTTAGATTCACCTTGGATCATCCCTACAAACCATCCTTAGCAGAATGTCTTGCACTATCGAGTACATAGGCTTCAGTTGAGTTTCAGTGGCTTGTCGGCCTGTTCAAGTCAGCTGGTTTGTCTCCCTCCCGCAAGCCGGTATTCCAGACTTAGAATATTTGTTGGTTGAGAGACTCACCCATAAAATTGTGCAATTTTGGAGGGGAACCAACATTCCCTCCATAAATTGTACGAATCAGTTGGACAACCTGTTCGACTCTAGAATTGCATAGAATAATCAGGCAATCCTCCTTTAGAAAACTGCGTAATCTGACCCAGCACTGAGCCTTAGCTCAGAAATTGTGCAATTCTGGGAGGTAGTGACCTGCTCAACCCAGAAATTGTGCAATGCCTGACAGGAAGCTAGCTCTTCTCAACCCAGGAATTGTGAAAAACTGTTAGGAAGCCTGTTGAGCTCAAAATTGCGTAGAACAGTCAGAAAGGCTCCCTTGAGAAAGCTGCCCAATCTGGCCTGGTACTGCAGCTCAGCCCAGAAATTGTGCAATTCTGGGAGACAGTGACCTACTAACCCTGGAAATTGCACAATCCCTCAAGGACAGCGAGCCTAGCTCAACCTAGAAACTGTGCAAATTTCCATCCCAGGCTTGCAGACCAATGCATGTACCTTCAGGTTGACTAGTTCCCTTTGGGAGTGAGTAAAATTGAATTGCATGTATGGGATGCTTTTCCCGAAATAGAAAAAGGAAGCATGCAAAAGGCATCCCTAGATTCAGGGACCTATTTTTAGTAGCTAGAGGTTACATGCAAAGATCATTTTAGAAACCTCTTGCCAAGTGTCACTTTTTCCTATATTTGTGGCATGCGAGTCATAACCTTGATCTTATAAAAACTTATGAATTGGACACTTCATAGCTCATTCCTCACATCTTTATTGCAGCTCTGACATCCCACATCACATACAAGAGTCTAGTTGTTTTAGGGTAAGTCTGCTTCTCATGTCTTGCCCTGCGTTTCTGTCGCTTTTTGTGTTTCGCTTTGTGTAAGTGTTGTCTACTTGATTTCAATGAGTTATTTCTATCGTTTTGATGTATGTTAGCTTGTATAAGCATAATTTCAATTTTCGTTTTTATCTCACTGTTGTCGCATGCATGACATTGTTTTTGCACTAACGGTCATCGTTGCAGCAACCCACTTCACACACATGCATGCTTTCCTATTTTCTAAATCATACACTTATGGTTTGTATGCATGATCATTCACTCTTGTTTACACTCAGTATCACCATGCATTCATACTTCTCATGTTTTCAGTCACCCGTCGGCAGGTCTGGGCTGCCTTGGCCTAGACCTTGCCTTGCCCAACTAGCATTGCGCAATTTTGGAATTGAAGGCTCTGCCTTCCCTCTAGAAATTGCACAAGTCTGGCCCATCACTAATCTCCATGCTTGCATTGCACAATTTCGGGAGGCATTGCCTTGATGGCCCCAGAAACCGCGCAATGCAGTTTGTTGGTTTTCATGTCACTGCTGACTGAAATTGCGCATTGCACAGTTTCAGTCCTCAGCAGGCTAGGCTAGACTATGCATTGTGCAATTCTAGAAATTAGTCAACCTCCCGACAACCTGAACTATGCCTTGCGCAGTTTTGGTAGTCAATTTCCCAGCCTCCTAGTGAAAATTGTGCAATCTTCACAGACAATCACACAGGTATGTTGCATGTCAGTCCTCTAGTTTGTTTTTGTTTTCAATTGACAGATTTCTTTCCATGAGTGTTGTTATGTCTCCAGGTATCATAGGTGTTCATCTACCTCTCAGCAGCACAGGTACATTATCTTCCAGGAGAGCAGAGTCAAAGACACCATTTAGAGCGTAACTGGGGATGCAGTCAATCAAGTATCTATGAACTTGCCTATGTATGAAGACATCAAGTTGTTCATAGACAAGGATATCAAGATGAAATGGCAGCAACACCACAACGAGCAACACCATCAGCAGAAGCAGAAGGCGGCAGACCTGCGTGCGACAAAGGCAAGAGGAAGGTTGTTGACAACGCAGAGGCAGAGCAAAGTTGCAAGTTCAAGCAGATCCACTTGTGATGAAAGAAACGTTGTGGATTGAGGCTATGAGGTGACAGAGTGACATGAGGATTGTGCGAAGGCAGAGAAAGAAACAGAGAAGGAGTTGCAGGTGATGAAGCGACAACTCAAGGAAGAACACGAGTTGCATAGACAAGAGAAGGAGTTGCAACAGGAACAGGTACAATAGGAGGCACAACATGCACAGATTGATGAAACTGCACCCATACAGGTTATAGACCCATCCCAATAGCTGGCACAGAGCAGACAGGGTGAGCAGTGTCATCGATCACATGCAAGGGTGTTCAAGAGCATGGATGTCATTATGCACACGCATGCGATCCCACCCATTAGCACACTCACCGAGGCGAGGACAAGAAGAATGTCTGACTGGAGCTGAACATGTATTTCGACAAGTCGATGTGCATGGTCACCAACACACACTTGGAGATCAGCATAGACACTATGCATCAGTATGTTGCTGGTCCAGCTGCACTCGAGACAATGATGTGCATGTTATTAGACGAGTTGGATAGAGGAGCCATATCAATTTACCTAGATGCAACAAAGGCAAGAGTTCGCTTTCAGCAAGATGTCACCATTAAGCGTATGGACACCATCATGGATGACCAAGCTTGGCATCATTTGGCCATTGTCAACCATCGCAAGAATGTTGAAGAGCTGGTCTTCCCACAGTTGTCCAAGTCTTAGTGATGTCTTACATGGCTTGCTCAAGCCATTTTGTTTCACATGGGTACATGTGTAGATTGTATGTAACATCTTGTAAAGTGGAAGTCCAAGCATCGATAGTTGAATGTAATAGTAATAGAGTAATTGAAGAGTTGTGAGTGAACAGTCACAAAGGGGAATTTCAAGGGTCACCCCACCCTTTGCTATTTATAGTACCTCATAGCACATTATAGAGGCGTTTGGTCAACCAAGCTTCCGATAGAGTATCTTAGAGAAAGCTTGGAGAATATTGTGATGAGATTTTCCTTCTCCACAATGCAAATCTAGTGCATCTCTTTGGAGGAGTAGGCGACAGTGACTATAAAGTTCTGCTACCAGGACTAGTGGTTGGTCATGGTTGTATTGTATGATTGGAACTTTCACTTTTAATATAATAGAGCCAACACGTTTCATGCATATGTTGTTATTGTATTTCAACTTTGTTGGTTACTCTGATGATATATTTATCTATTTTCTTACGCATGCATGTCTGGACTCTTTCTGTATAATTTTGTATGAATCTTACTGAGATTTGTTATTGGTTTAACCATCACTTTGGATTGTTAGCTTACTTGCTTTCCAATTTGTGATGCATCTTTGCTCGTGTGTTCCCTTCCAAGACGTGTGCTTCCACAGGTATCTAAGGGGCGCACTCACCTCACTTTCCATGTGTTAGAACCGTTCATGCACCTTCGTTTGGGGCTTCTTACCGGGGAGATCCCCTGACATGTCGGTGGGTCCAGCACCGTCAACACAAACATAGGTCGAACAGACCCCTGCAACAATAATTTTAAGGTATGAAACCTCTAACACTCATTCTTTGAATTCATTTGAGCATAGGAAAAAAACATATTTCATTCAAAAGGATTGGCTTAAATAGCCTATTCTAACTAACAACATCCTTGACCAAACTAGCAATTAAAATCACCTTTATCTGAAAATATCTTCCCATGTGTGGGGAGTGAGCAAGACAAATATCTAAAATTTGAAAAAGGTGGCTAGGGCCATTTGTGATGGGAAGATAAGGTAGAGTGTACATGCAAGTATCACATAGGGAGTGATGTGGGTACATGGGCTAACTCATTGTTATGCACACAGCCCCCATCTCGACCACTCAAACAAATCATTTAGATCTCCACTTAATTCATGAGACAACTCAATAAAACCATTCGTTCTCTCATCAATCCCATGCATGAAAGAGGTCATAAAAATACACCATGAAAATCTCCCATCACTACATGAAGTAAGGCTAATATTTATCTAGGGGAAAGCAACTGCTCAAAACCCCTTCTTATTTGTTTTGCATTAATCAAAGAATAGAGATGAAATACATATGCTTTCTCAAGCTTGAGCACAATCTGCAAGTGTATAGTCTATCCCTCCTCCTTACTGACTGACTCAAGCCAACACTTAGCTAATTTTCAAGCCCTCCAAGCTCCTATTTCCTTGCATTGTTCCTTTAGGAAATTAGCACCTATTATTTAGGAAATTCCCTCTATTGAATTACATAATTACTCTAGGTCCTTCCTCTAACTGCATGCACCACTTGTACACATGGAAATAGTCTACAACTGATAGTACACTACCTTGGAATATCCATCTCAACTGGGTAACTTGAATTATCTACATGAAACAATTATTTTTGGCTAATTGATAAGTCAACTGGTTGATCACTAAGTGTGGTTGAAGTTCCACTTCCACAATTTGACCTCCACTAGTTCTTCTGATAGTTATAACTAGTTTAACTGACAATAACTCAAAATAACTGGAAGAGATTGCTAGAAATTAACAATCAATAATGTTGAACTGAACTAAATATTTCACAACTCAAATTAATTGAGTTAACTGAGTGACAAGTGCCATGTTTCCTTCGTTAACTGCCTTCAAGATTTCTGTTGAAATAGAAATTCAAATTCTCTAAGGCAAAGTCAAATTGAGATTTTCTTGCTTCATTTTCAACACTCCCTCTCAGCAATAAAGGGCTTATCAAGCACCCCTATCCTTCTATTATGGAACTCAAATTTCCCTCTTGAAAACACCTTTGTCAAAATATTGGCATCTTCTTCCTCTATTGGAATGTACTGCAACAATATAATCTACCTTTGCACACAATCTCGTAAATGGTGATACCAGATATCAATATGCTTGGATCGATCGTGAAAAATAGGTCAAAGAGCTTAACGCAACTTTGATTATCATAATAAATCACAGTTGGATCCATCATCTGACCAAACAATCCAACAAGTATCTTTCTCATCCAGATTGCCTCACATGTTGCTTGACTTGCATCCATGTATTATGCTTCTGCCAAGCTGAGTTCCATAGATATTTTCTTCCTATTGTACCAAGAAACTACTGTGGACCCAACACTACAAATTCCACCTAATGTACTATTTCAGTCTGATGGACTCTGCTCCCAATCTGCATCCATTAAGCCACACAACTTCACTCCCTTTGTTCGTCTGTACAAATGTACAAACTGGGTAGTGCCTCTGAGGTACTGTAGAACATGCTTAGATACCCTCGTGAACAATTTGGTTGGCCTAACCATAGCTTGGCTAAGGTGGTTGAATGCATAACACATATATGGTTGTGTGTTCAAAAGATACATTAGTGAACCCACCAATTGTTGGTAGACAGTAGCATCCACTTCCTCACTTATAGTGGCATCATCTTTCCTCCAGTTGGTTTCTAGAGGTATCTCCATGGGTTTGCATATGTCCATATGGAACTTCTGAAGTATCTCACAGGCATACTTTCCCTAAGAGACAAACAGTTCCCCATCACCTTTCCATACTTCCAATGCAAGGAAGTAGTGCATGAGAGCCATTTCCTTCATGTCAAACTCTCTTACAAGGTCCTCCTTGCAAGATTTGATCAACTGCTCATCACCATTAAAAATCAAGTCATCAACATATAAGACAATAATAAACAATTTACCTTCTACCAAAATATCATAGAAGTTTTCATCCGCTTCACTTTTGGTGAAGCCAAAACTAGTGAGATAACTATCGATCTTTGTGTACACATTATGGGAATTTTGAGGTCTAAAATGGGCCTCCTAAGAAAAATGTGCAACCAAAATTAACTTTATAAGAACCAATAGGATTCAAGATGATGATGTCAACCATGGGGGATGATTCACCATTTTTGGAGTAAAAAAGTAAAAAGATTAGAAAATAATAAAATAATAAAACTACTTTTTCAACTCATATTTTCAACTTATCCCCCTAAGGTTTTACTCAAATTTCGAGTGGGAGCACTCTAAAAATTTTAATTCCTCATCCAAGGAGTACCTATGTTGCATACTTTCGATGGACCCTACTACACGAAAAATGAGAAATACATGAAAAAACGTGATTGCAATCACGTTTTTCATGTATTTCTCATTTTTCATTTAGCAGGATCCATCGAAAGTATGCAACATGGGTGCCCTTGGATGAGGAATTAATTTTTTCATCCAACAAGTACTCCCTCTCAAAATTTGAGTAAAACCTTAGGGAGATAAGTTGAAAATACGAGTTGAAAAAATAGTTTTTTCTTTCTTCCCTCTAAAATGTGATGATGTAATCTAATATTATTTTATTATTTCCACTATTATTTTACAACTTCCTTAGGAGTCCCATTTTAGACCTCAAAAATCCCCTAATGAAGCATGAGGTGCTTGCTTGAGACCATACAATGCTCTGTTGAGTTTGCACACATGATACTCTCGATCAAAGGTCTCAAAGCCTTCTCATTGCTCAATATACACCTCCTCCTCAATAAATCCATTGAGGAATGTTATTTTCACATCCATCCAATGGATCTTCCACCCCATCTTTGCATCCAGGATTGATCTGATGGATGAGTTCCTTGCTACAAGAACAAAGGTATCCTCATAGTCAATCTCCTCAACATGAGAGCACCCCTTGGCCACAAGTTTGGCCTTGTACTTTTCTATGCTTCCATCTACTACATGCTTCACCTTGAAGATCCATCTCGAACCCACAACTGATTTGTCAGTTGGTCTTGGGACCAATTCCCAAACGTTGTTGTTTATAATGGATTCATAATCCTCCACCATTGCATCAACCCATATAGGGTTTTTTTACTACTTCCTCAAAATGGGATGGATCAGTCTCTACTACCTCAGTCATTAGAGCCATCTCTACGGAAAAGGGGATGGATCAGTCTCTACTACTGATCTGGTGACCTTCTTTGCCTGCATCGATTTGAAAGAGCACCCACATTCTCCCATGCATCCTGCATAAGATTTTCAACTTCCCTGGTCCTTTTCTTTCCTTCTATGGATGGTTCTGCTTGAGTAGATGTATCCACCCTCTAATCCTCAACTTGTGACTACTCCAAAACATCCCGAGGCTCCTCCTTTGGAGCTAAAATCTCCTCCTCTGGTGGGATATGAATGTCCCTCGTGATAACACCGCATGGATTTATCTTCATCAAATTTTACATGCCTTCGTACAACTATCATTCTGAGGGATGGCAAGTACATGATAGTGGTGGGGAGTTTCTGTGTAACCCACAAATAACGCCAATTTTTTTGTCGGATATAGCTTCTTCCTTGATTATTTGGAGACATTGCAATAAACATAGGCTCCAAAAACCTAAAGTGTGACACATCCAAATTTCTCCCCGAGAAAGCATCCTTTGGTGTAATCATGCCAATAATCTGATTGGGACTCCTATTCTGCAAATAGACTTTTGTGTTGCATGTGTCAGCCCACAAATGTAGAGGTAGGATTTGGTCATGCAATATCACCCTCGATTCTCCCAAAATGCTACAACCACCCAATTCGGTTGTGGGTTGTGGGGTGCTATCAACTCTCGTTGAATGTACTCTTTTGAATAATTTTTTTAAACTCATTCAAAATGTACTCACCTCCATTATCGCTCCTAAGATCCTTCACCTTCTTGCCCATTTATTTGTCAACTAGTGCCTTGAACTCCACAAACTTCGAGAATGTCTCTTCCTTCTTCTGCATGAAGAAAATCCAATACTTCTGTGAGAATTCATCAATAAATATGACAAAATATTTGTGCCTAGCAGTGGAGGCTGTTGAGAAAGGTCCATAGACATTAGAGTGGATCCTTTAAAGAATTGCATGTGTGTTGTTGTCCTGATCATGGAAAGTGGCTTTTGTGTACTTCCCCAAGGTACACCCTTTGCATGTATCCTTCTTCGCTAGTGCTTTTTTGGGGAGGAATGTGGTTATTTGTTACATGCTCTCTAAAGCTCCATGATGCAAATGGGCAAGTCTTCTATGCCAAAGTTCACTGACATTGTGGCTCTGCACCTTCTCTGCATTTGTGCTCAATGCAACACAATCCTCCACATCTAGCTTGTACAATTTCTTCACACGAAGCCCGATTTGCTTCATGTGTCCTGTGGATATGTGTCTCGGTAATGCCTTTCCTTTGTTGAAGATCACATCATAACCACAGTATTCCAAAACTACAACGAAGACAAGATTTTTCTTTAAACCTAGAACAAACATCACATCCTTGAGTTTGAGAGGGTAGTCTGACTCCCTCTTACAGGTGATTGTACCAATCCTGTTCATGCTATACATTCCATCATATCCCATCTCGATGTGCATCTGAAGTTATTTCTCCTCCAAATCACTAAAAATTCTCTATTCCCCGTCCTGTGGAACAAGGAACCATTTTTCAAGTACCACACACTCCCCATCACTGCGTCAGCCATACATGCAATGAGAGTAAACCCAAGATCGAACTGTGAAGCCAAATATTCACCTACTTCTCCTCTTAAGGTATTCTTTCTTGTGTTCTTGTGTGGATACTTCATGGCATAGTGCCTGAATTCATGAAAGTGAAATCACTTGATTCTGGACAAGTCTTTCTTCTTGCCCCCTTGACTAGATTCTGCTTTGGATTACGATTTCTTCCCTCTCCCCTTCTTTTCCTTTCCAAACAAAACACAATTTTCTTCATCCTCGCCCTTGGATGAAGTAATGTCCTTGGTATTCTGCCTTATTTACTCCTGTACTAAATCATACCATAAGCGTTCCCAATTTGGTAGTTTCTCCCTCCCATTCACCGAATCTTGGTAGTTGTGCCAACTTTTGAGAAGGCCTAGAAGGGCTAGGCTTACCAAATAATCCTCTGCAACTACAACACAAACTTGACCAATTTCATCATGAGATTGTGTGAACCTACTTAGGTACTGTGGAATGGTCTCGTTCTTCTGCATTTTATATTTCAAAGTTTATCCTTGAGCATCAACTTCCTATGGTCACGACTATTCTGGAACAAATTTGTCAATGCTTGCCCAATTACATATAGAGTCTCTTTCCTATGTATATTTGAGAAAATATGGTCTCATACTCCCTCCAATATGATTCTCCTAACCTTTGTTACACACTTCTTCCATTCTGCTAGATCTTGAGCATCAGATGTTGTTGGTTTTGGGATATCAATATCAATGAATTCTTTTAATCCATTATCTTCTAGCATTGCCTCCATACAGTCCTTCCAGGAAAGATAATTTGATCTTCCTTCAAGGCCATACTCAAGTCTTAGTCCATAGAAAGGCATCCTTCTAGCTATAAAGAATTGATCTTGCAAATCTAATCCTCCCATAATAACAACTTTGAAATCTCTGCTCTACTATGAATATTTCTCTGATACCATGTAAAAATTAAAGTGTATATTCGAAAGTACTCATGAAATTTACTAAATCACAAGACTCGAAGCTACTCTATTGATCTTCGGAAGTTAATTCACCATCTATAAAATAGATCAGAGACATGCAAAAGGAAAAATCACACATGCACATAGATTTATCTAGGGGTAAGAAACTTCTCAAAACCCTTCCTATCTGTATTGAATTAATCAAAGAATAGAGATGAAATACATATGTTGTTAGGTCCCTATAATACTAGTGTATTCCCTTATTATTATTGTCATTGTAGCCACTTATTTTTATTTTTGTGCCCATGTTGTCCCCATATTATTATTAGTGTGCCCCATAGAAGCCCATTATTGTTATTGTTGTGCCCTTACATTATTATTGTTATGTCGGCTCTAATTATATTGTGACCCCTTAGACTCCTATATATATAGAAAGGAGGTCTTGTCATTTGTATCATCTAAGAATTATTCATTTGTGTAATGTAAAGGAGGCTCCCCCTCAAAGATGCTAATTTTGAAGTCGTTGATCTATCTCATTCTTCTATTTTGTGAGCTAGTTGCATAACAATTGGTATCAGAGCTTTGGATTCTAGGGTTTTGCTGCTACAAATAGGTAATCATGGTATTTTCCCTTTAATTTTTTTCTACGAATCTTCAGAAGCTAAAATTAAAACCCATTTGAGTCAAAATTTTGATGAACCTCTGGACCAAATTTCAGATCTTGTCTCACTATATTTTCAGAGATATGAACTGAGAAAGATAAGGTTTTTGTAGGCTCCCGAATTCGATCTCAAACAGGTCACCTTGAGAAAATCGTTATAACTTTTTCTATGAGCATCAGATTGAAATTTTGTAAGACATTATAGAAAGAGGATGGACTTTAGTTTTTTTTTTTTATTGTTTTTAGGTCCGAAGGTCAAAACAGTGACATGTGGTACTCCATACAAGTTCACTCTAATAAACCAATCTATAATCAGGTCATCGTGGGAGATTTGACATACCTCTTTCTTGGAGAATGCAAGCTAGATCAGACTTCTAGGGTTGGAAATAAGGCACATAGGGTTATCAAAAGATGAAATTTCGAACCTTGGAGATCCAAAATTACAGATATACAACATATTCAATATCAAGCTCCTACAAAGAGAACAAAGGTGTGTAGTCTTTTTAAAAAAATTGCATAAGTTTGGTTTGAAAATTTTGTTTGCAATGATTCAAAGGGCACAATGAAGCATATTTATCATTAATCGATTCCCTGAAGAAAGAAAATGGAAACACCTAGTAAGAAACCTAAAATCTCTAGCATGACTCATGAAGAAGAGGAAGAAATGCAACATGATATATCAAAATTATGAGATCAAGTGCAACAAATTTCACTGTCACAAAAGTAACAAAACCTAAGATGGATGGTTTAAAGAAAGGTGTGGAAGCTAAGATGAATGGAATGGAAGCTAATATGGATGGTTTGGAAGCTAAGATGTATGGTTTAGAAGTAAACATTGAAGATTTAAAGAAAGACATGGAAGGTTTGAAAGGAGGCTTGGCAAAGTTGCTACAAGAAATTCTTCCTAATGGGGAAAAGGTAGTAGAGGAAACTCATGATGAGAAAAAAAGAAATGTTAGTCATTATTTCATAGACTCTAACGTTAGATTGAAGACCCACCATGTTATAGTTATCAATATGAGGAATTTTGATGGCAAGGATTCCGTAACATGGATACTAGAGATGGAGCAATATTTTGATCTCCATAATGTGCAAAACACACAAAAGATATGCATTGCAACTTTATATCTGGAACCCAATCAATTTATATGGTATTGATGGCTTTTCTCTCATAAACAAATTGTCACTTGGGCAATTTTTACGGAATAAATTATAGCACATTATGAGGATACCAAAAGTAACACCTTTTTTAGGCAATTGATAAATCTCAAACAAAAGGGTTCAATAGTGGAGCACACTGAGGACTTCCAAAAATTGAATATAAGGGTAAAAGATATTATAGAGGAGCATAATATTGATGTGTTCATAGGGATCTTAAAGGATAACATCCAACATGAGGTTTTCCTTTGGGAAATTGATTCGTTGGAGAAGGCATTCAGGTTGGAAAGAAAAATTGAAAGAAAAATTATGGCAACAAAGAAGCCTACCAATCACAACTATAAAGATGGAAGTGTTGTTGCCCCTAGCTTTCCACAACCTACAAGGTTGAAACCACAACAATTAGAAGAAAAAAGAGAAAAAGGGATTTGTTATAGTTGTGATAGAAAATACACTAAAGGTCATAAGTGCACTGAGAAGAAATTATTTTACATATATTGTGAAGAGGAAGAATAAAATGAACAAGAAACATCAAAAGAAGAGGATACACACTAGGAACAAACCCTAGAGAAAGAAGAAATGAATCTGACAATATCTTGTAATGCATTGTCCGTAATTACCACTCCTTAAACTATAAAGATAGAAGGACATATCAAGAAGAAAAAGGTAATAGTGTTGATTGGTTTGGGCAGTACCCATAATTTTATTCATTGTAAGATAGCGAAGGAATTGAATTGCTTCCTATATCCAACACCAGAGTGTCAAGTGATGGTTGCAAATGGAGGAACCATAAATTGCTCTGGAAAGTGTCCTAATATCAAGCTATCCATGGGAGAATATGTGTTGAATATTCCAATTCTTTCCATTCCAATGGATGATGCTGATGTTGTACTATGATTCCAATGGCTACAATCTTTGGGTACGATAGCTTTTAATTTTCAAGAACTTTTCTTGAATTTTATTTCAAAAGGAAAGGAAGTCGAATTAAGGGGTATCGCAGGGAAATTGGGAAAGATAATAAGCTATAACAGCATGACAAATCTTCTAAAGAAATAACAACGTGGCATAATTGCACAATTATGCTCACTAGAGGTTCCCACATCGAAATCATCTATTTCTCTATATCTCCAAAAATTCTTAGACAATCATTCCAAGGTATTTGAGACTCCCAAAGGCCTCCCACCTATTCGTGATCATGATCATGCTATTCATTTGATTCCAGGAAGTGTTCCTCCAAACATCAGACCTTATAGATATCCTAATGCCCAAAAGAGTGAAACTGAACGTATGGCTGTAGAAATGCTAGAGGTTGTTATAATTCAACCTAGTCAAAGTTCTTTCTTTGCTCCAGTAGTATTGGTGCACAAGAAATATGGATCATGGTGCATGTGTCTGGATTATAGGGAGCTCAACAAGCTCACTATTAAAGATAAATTTCCCATTCCTATCATTGATGAATTATTGGATGAATTGCATGGAGAAATTTACTTCACCAAGTTGGACCTTCGTTCAGGATATCATCAAATCAGAATGAAGACTGAAGACATTCTGAAAACAACATTTAGAACTCATGAGGGTCATTATGAATTTTTGGTCATGCCTTTTGGTCTTACCAATGCACCTTCTACATTTCAAGGTTTGATGGAATTCATTTTCAAACCCTTCCTTACAAATTTTGTGTTAGTATTTTTTGTTGATATACTAATCTACAAAAAGTCTTGGAAGGATCATGTTGAACATGTTGATAGAGTGCTCAAACTATTGGAGGAGAAACAATTATATGCAAAAAAATCCAAATGTTTCTTTGGAGTACAAGAGGTGGAATATTTGGGTCATATTGTATCTCATGAAGGTGTTAAGGTAGACCCTAGCAAAATTAAAGCCATTAAGGAATGGAAAATCCCCACATCCATAAAGCATCTACAAGGATTTCTCAAGTTGACAGGGTATTATCGCAAGTTTGTTAAGAATTATGGGAGAATAGCAGAACTTCTAACAACATTACTGAAGAAAGATGCATTTTCTTGGAATCCAAAAGCAACAAAAGCCTTTGAACATCTTAAAGAGGCAATGTGCCAAGCACCAGTCTTAGCTATGCTAGACTTCACAGAAACCTTTATTGTGGAATGTGATGCCTCAGGAAATGGAATTGGTGTTGTTTTAATGCAAGAAGAAAGAACCATTACTTTTGAAAGCCGTCCACCAACGGAACGTATTTACACAAAGATATTTATGAGAAGGACATGTTGGCAATATTACATGCACTTAAGAAATGGCGACCTTACATAATGGGAAGACACTTCAAGGTAAAAATAGATCATGATAGCCTTAAATACTTTTTAGAACAAATATTATCTTCAGAAGAGCAGCAAAAATGGGTCACAAAGATGTTGGGTTATGACTTTGAAATCATCTACAAAAAAGGGAAGCAAAATGTTGTTGCAGATGCACTCTCAAGAAAGGATTAGGATGTGGAAGCATTGATTTGTGCCATTTCTATTATCCAACCAAATTGGATAAACGAAGCAAGGGATGAATGGAATAATGACGAGGAAGTGTGGGAACTCATTCAAAAGTTGCAGCAAGATCCCAGTACATTGATACATTTAGCTGGAAAAATGATTCCTTATGGTACAAATATCACTTATACCTCTGTAAGTATTCCCAACTCAAACAAAAGATTCTTCTGGAATTGCACAGCTGTAGGAGGGCATTCATGAATTTTCAAAACTTACCACAGGGTTAAGAAGGAATTTTTTTGGGATGGCCTTAAATCTGATATTCAAAAGTTTGTGGTGGAATGTTTGGTTTGCCAACAAAATAAAGTTAAGACAATTTAGACCCCAGGTCTATTACAACTTTTATCCATTCCAAGTCAACGTTGGGAGGAGATTTCAATGGATTTTATCATAGGTTTACCCAATTCCAAAGGAAAGAGTGTCATCATGGTGGTAATTGATAGACTTAGAAAGTATGCACACTTTTGTGCATTATCTCATCCATTTAAAGCCAATACAATTGATACCACATTTATGGAAACAATTCAAAAGCTACATGGAAACCCAAAGATTATTGTAAGTGACAGAGATCCTATTTTCACTAGAAATTTTCAGACATAATTATTTTCTTGTCTGGGTACTCATTTAGCTCATATCTCATCTTACCATCCTTAATATGATGGGCAAACTGAGATAGTGAACAAATGTTTGAAAGGATATCTTCGTTGCTTTATATCTGATAAACAAACACAATGGATCAAATGGTTGCCTCTGGCTGAATGGTGGTATAACACTTCCTTCCATACTGCAGCAAAAATGACCCCATTTATGGCACTTTATGGATATCATCCACATTCCATCACATCATATTTAAGAGAAAATTCTAAGGTTCAAGAAGTGGAAGATCACATCGAGCATTAACAAAAAGTTCTCCAACTCTTAAAGTATAAGAAGGATAATAAATTATCACCAAAGTATTATGGTTCGTACAAGGTGTTGCAAAAGATTGGTACTATGGCATACAAATTGGAACTTCATGCATCTTCCTGAGTGCACCTAATTTTCCATGTTTCATGATTAAAGAAGGTTATAGGTGAAAAGATCCCAGTTCAAACAATATTGCCAGAACTTGACAAGGAAGGAAAAATCATATTGGAACCTGAAGCAGTCACTGAAACAAGAACTCGAAAGCTACGAAATCGATCAATTTCATAGTATCTCATAAAGTGGAAGAACTTACCTGCTAAAGATTCCACATGGGAGGATGATAATTTTATACAGAAGAATACGGAACCACTCAAGCGTTGAGGACAACAGTTTTTTGAAGGAGAGGGCCATGTTAGGTCCCTATAATACTAGTATATTCCCTTATTATTATTGTCATTGTAGCCCATTATTGTTATTTTTGTGCCCATGTTGTCCCCATATTGTTATTATTGTGCCCCATAGAATCCCACTATTGTTATTGATGTTCCCTTACATTATTATTGTTATGCCAGCTCTGATTATATTATGACCCCTTTGACTCCTATATATAGAAATGAGGTCTTGTCATTTGTATCATCCAATAATTGTTCATTTATATAATGTAAAGGAGGTTGCCTCCTCGAAGAGGCTACTCTTGAAGTCGTTGATTTATGTCATTCTTCTATTTTGTGAGCTAGTTGCATAACATATGCTTGCTCAAGCTTGAGCATGATCTGCAAGTGTATAGTCTATCCCTCTATCTGGATGACTAATTTTGGCTAAAACGTAGCCAATTTTCAAGCCCTCCAATCTCCTATTTCCTTGAGTTATTCCTTGAGGAAATTAGCCCCTATTATTTAGGAAATTCCCTCTATTTAATTGTGAAATTCCTTTAGGTCCTTCCTCTGACTACATGCACCACTTGTACACATTGGAATAGACTATAACTGATAGTACACTACCTTGGAATCTCCATCTCAGCTGGGTAACTCAAATTCTATGCATGCAACAATTATGTTGGGTTGATTGATCAGTTAGCTGGTTGATCACTAAGTGTGGTTGAAGTTCCACTTCCACAACTTGACCTCCACTAGTTCTTCTAAGAGTTAGAACTAGTTTAACTGACAATAACTCAATTTACCTAAACTAAATTGCTACAAATTAGCAATCAATCATGTTGAACTGAACTAAAGCTTCCCCAACTAGAATCAACTAGGTTAACTGAGTGAAAAGTTCCATGTAACCTCAATTAAATGCCTTCAAGATTTCTACAATAGAAATTCGAATTTTCTCTAGTTTGACGAAGCCAAAGTCAAACTAATATTTTCTTGCTACATTTTCAAGAGAGGCTGCATGTGGTAGAAATCTATAGGAAGTTGTAGGGTTGCTACAAGAACATAATTTTTTGCCAGAATCACTCACAGAGTCTCCTATGCATGTTGTAGAGGTTGGTGCTCTAAAAAATCAACACTTTAATTCCTTCCATCACATTGTTTTGAGTTGGAAAATGTGTGTTACATGTTTACTTAAAAAAGAACCATCCCAACTTTTAGGAATTCTTGTGTCTGAGTTATGAAATAGGGAAAGAGGGAGGGGGGTTCATTGGTTTTTTCTCTAGAAATTTCTTCCTGCTATGATAGAAAAAAGTAGATGAAACTTTTCTACTCATGCATGTTCATGGAAAACAAAGTACCCTATTACAACATGAAACTTTGTATCCTGTAGTAGCATAGAGACAACATTATTTTCTATTGTCAACAAAGAAAAACTAATAAACTTGACCAGGCTTTGAAGAGATCCCCTAAGATTAAACAACAAAACATATTTGAAAAGGCTATGTAAAACAAAATGTGGGGTGATTTCAATGAGATGGAACCAACTAATGCTAGTACAATCCACCAAAACCCTCCATATTGGAAAAATGTCAATGGGTGGGATTCTTTTAAAGACTTAGAGGGTTTGATGATGAGATATCCATGTAGTTTGCAACGAATTTACAAAATAATGAAGGACAACAACTTTTCACAAAATTCAAGGGGTTGGTGATATATGTTAATGAGGATTCCTATAGTAGATTTATCATACTCTCCCTAAGGGTGTAATGCTACCTCCCAACGCCTTGGTCTTCCCAATTTGAATGGGAGGTTTTAATTTTCCCTAACTCGACCTCCATGGTATCATTATGAAAACGGGGTTATTAAATTCCTCCTTTCCCAAAGTTAACAAAATTATATTTAGATTACATGTTTTGCTCATCAAGAATTTTTTGATGATATAAATTTTATTGAAATTTGAATTCTAGCTCAAAAGTTATGGATATTTAAAGTTTTTGTCAATTAACCTTGCTACATTAGCCCAAACACTACCATGTAGAATTCCAGTGGCCTACGTGGCACTGCCACATGACCTGTGGCCTCCACCATGGCTCTTGCCACATCATCGCACCACCGCACCTCCACACCATTGCTTTAGAAAATACCCATAGACGCTACGATGAGAGGGTAAATTTTATCATTAAGTGTTGCAAATATTTTTATCTGCAACTCCCATCAACCACAGTCTCCACCACAAAACTACTATAACTATGAATAACTCTTGTTGCATGATGTTTATTTCTTCGTCAAGTGATAGGAATGAATTCTCATCTCGTGCCTTCAACTCTACAACAACAGTTATTTAAACATTTTGTGTTTTGTGATTTGTGATGAAGTTATGCTGACATCATGTTGGCATCACTCGCCCACGTGGCCTCTTATAGGGGTGCCATGTGTCATACATAGAAAAATCCACATGGCCGTCCAAAAGACCACTTTTTCCTCCCACATGTCACATTATGTACATGTCATGTTAGCACCCTATCCATGTCACCAATCTACGTCATCTGATACACATCTGGCCTTCCACTTAGCTAGCCTTGGCCGATGTGGTGCTTGCCACCTAGACTCAGTTTTGGATCCCATTAGTGGCCCACTCTTCATGCTTGGTGACACTTTTTTGTTACAAAATTCTATAAGATTTTGTTTTGGACCCCTCCTATAGCACCTCCATGTTGTTGTGCCTCGCCTTCATGTTATAACATAGGAATAAGCCATCTCTCAATAGGGCACATCATAAACATGAATGTACCTATTGGATAATGGGAAATATTCTCGTCTCGCGATCTCTATCACTCAACATAACAAATTTAACCACTTCCATGACTGGAATGGTGAAAGGGAAAACTTGTTATCATATGATGGGAAATCCTTTCATCTCACACCATCTATTACATGCCCTTGCAACAAACAAGCCACTCTACTATGGATGTGGCGCAGTGTGAATTTATCATGTCAAACGATAAAATAGCTCCCATTAAGATCTTCCTAACACTCAGATAATTTATGAGGGATTTCTCCGTTGTGCTGTGGAAAGAAAAATAGTAGCAAAGTTGAGTGGCTTTAAGGCATGGAGACTACATCTTCATTTACACACATAAACGATATACTTCCACGATTTATACTTAACAAACATTCATATTCTCATGCGCACCAAAAATAGAAGTCAAACACAGTGATCATCAGCTAAGCTCAACAACATAACCATACATATTAAGTGATCATGCATTCAAGAGTTTATTAGTAGTCACAAGGACCTACAACCCCTCCCAAACCATGAGAGAAATCACACATAAATATCTTCATAGGAAACCATGAATAACACAATCCCTTCATAAGAAATATGAATGCACTCATTGTTATAACCCATAACTATAACATTCAATCATTCATAATACAACAGAATACAAGTATATACACTTATATGTATAGCTTAATGAATATAAATTGAGGAAGATACTTCAACTCTCATCCCAACCATAAACTTACTTCATTGTAGTCTTTCTTGTAGCTAACCACCACCAAGATGGATTTAGAGTATAAGAAGGTAATGGCTCAAAATTTCTCAACCATTTAACAAATGGTAAGAGACAAAGTCCATTTCTCAGGTGTTTCCACAACAACCCCCAGTTGTAACACCATAGGGACTCCTAAATTAGTATAGAACAACCACAAGAGTTCAATCAAGGAACAAAGAGTCTCAATTCAGTTCTAGGAGAAGGATTGGATATATATAATGGGAGGTTTATCAACTGGATTATCTATTGTAGTAGAAAAGAGTCCACTTATCTGGGTATTTTATCAGTGGGTGCTAACACCGATGTTATCATCCCCATGGCTACACTAAGTGTTTATCAATCCCAACTAGTACTTGAGTGTCTCATCCTAACCATTAGTTTGTGTTAGTTAATTTAATTATGCTTTAAATTCCATTACATTAAATTATCAATCCAAGTAGGTAAACTTATGAAGTATACAACAAAGTATATGCTAGGAATTTAGCTTTTAATTCTATTGGAAATAAATTGACATGAAATAAAGTATTACTATATGAAAGCAATGGAAATATTAATCTAGGGAAGCAAATGAATACTTATTCTATGAAAACATTGAAATTTAATCTAGGAAAGAGGATAAATTTATTCTATGAAAGTGTATAAATATAGTCTATAAAATCATATAAATATATTGTAGGAAAGCATGAAAATTTTACAAAATCATATAAATCTAATCTATGAAAGTGTATAAATATATTCTAGGAAAGCATGAAAGTTTAGCATATAAATCTAATCTATATGAAAGCATGGAAGTTTTACTCTAAGAAAGCATAGAAATATAACTTATGAAAGAAGGAAATTTACTCTAAGAAGGAAGAGAAATCTATCTTATGAAAGCGAGGAAATCTACTCTAAGAAAGCATTCAAAATTATTTTATGAAAGAAAATACTCTTAATTTAGAAAGCAAGTAACTCTATCTATGATAACATGGAATTTTAATCTAAGGAGGATTATGAAACTAATATATGAAAGCATAAAAAATGATCTATGAAAGAATACAAATTTATTCTAAGAAAGCAGGTAAATTTAGTATACAAAAGCATTGAAATTTATCCACTATGAAAGCATATAAACTTAACCTATGACTAGTTTGTAAATCTCGGTCTAGAAGAGCATGGACATGAACTAAAAATCTAGTTTAGTGAAATCCTTCAATATATGAATGAGAATGCTTAATGTAAAACAAAAATTGAGCTTTTCAAGCGCTTGTTTATAATCTAGAAAATAACAAAGCAACAACTAGAAATTGAAGCAGAGTACCTAAAATAGTGTTGTAACAAAACAAAGTATCATATTACATAGAAATAAATAAATTACGAAATAGTGAGAGATTCATACTACAGATAGCATCATACATCCACAAAGGGTCCCTCTAGGTGATTGCACAAAGCTTAGAAATACACATAACCTACTCTAAATGATATAAATTACTCATGAAGCCATAAAGGAAGAAAATGATCAATTGTTTGGTATTATATTAAAGAGAACAATGAATACATTAATTCAAACTCAAATCTTTGTCTATTTCTATATATCTCTCTTGCTATGCCAATCGAGGTCAATGTTTTTGAAATAATAAACTTAGAATTAAAATGCTACAGATCAAAATAAGGATGATGAATAAGTATTTAATTGCTAACTTTCAAATTTAATCCCTATGCCTCTCTTGTAACTTAGTGAATGAATATGAACATGTAGCCTATCAATGTGTTATTCTTCAACATGTTTTATTTATGAAGATATTTCACTCACCTAATGACAGTCTTCTTACTATATAACAGTCATGGTATACTCTATCTCTATGCTTGTGCCACGCGATGAGTTAACCGCCACTTTGACTTCACCATAGTGATGAATCAATTGCTTCTTTGATCTGCCAGATGGGTGGATCACCATATTTTAGGTTTTTTCCACCTATCTATGTGATTTTCTTCACTTCATTGCGGTTGTGCCAATATTTTATTCTACTACAGTTTGGCAAAGGAGCTACAAAAATTGTTAATTTGAAAATACTTACATATTAGTCTAATTTTACAAAGAAACACATATAAATTGTAGAATAATGGACTTATTAGCTTTGTGTAACCTTTTGTAGCTTAGATGGAAAATATGCATATGGAATATGACAAATTGACATAGAATGGATGATTATGATTTTTTCTATGAAATAAAAGTGGTCAAATTAAAGTAGCAATGTGACAAAAAGATGATAATTACTAGGCACATCACTTTGTTAACCCAACAAGTTTCCTAGTGTTTTATCAGCCCAACTAGCACCTAAGTATCACAACTCCACCAAACTCTCTTTTTCAAACAACACATAGGTACAAGCACAAGACTTAGAAAAAAGGCACATGGGAACCAACAAAGACCTCAATAAAACATAGTGATTCCATCCCATGAGCATAGAACACAAACTTCAGGAGAAGTTGAATCTTCTAGGAAGATCCACAACACTACCAAATTCAACTTTGTGTTCTCCTTTGCTCGGTACACTGCCTCCCTGAATTACTCATATTGTATATTGCATACTCCAGAGACTTCCCTTCCCTATGACTTATCTCCCTCCTTGTACATTAAGCGTGTTGACCACACCCACGTCTCTATGAGAATCAAGGTTGTAGGATCATTCTCTAACCAGGAGGCCCATTCTATGTAATACATGTCTTCACAATAGTGCAATTAAACCAATAAGGAAATAAGTGATGAAATAAATGCAAGGTTTGGGTTTACAAGCAACTCATCCTTCTAAATCCTCTAAATCCATGTCCACGTCCTCATCCTATCAATGTCTTTAAATTTCCACATCATTTACATGAATTACAATTCACAATAGTATTTATAAGAGGGACTAGCTACAGGGGTTGTCACAAACCCCACCCCCTTAGAGGAACATCATCCTTGGTGTTCAATACCCAAACACACAATTTACAAGAGATTTATATACACAACTCTTTACATTTATTTGCATTTACATTTATAGCTTCTTAATAAACAAAAAACAATGAGCATGATACCCTTATTTGCTCAACTATTTCCAAAGTGCCTTCATCTGGTCCAAAGTGCCTCCATTGCACCTTGACTTTCTTGAGTGCTCAATTCCGGAGTGTGATCCACCTCCAATGTTCAACCATGTCATTCACTATGCTTAATTCTCCTTAAGGGAATGAAATCATCTCATTGCTTCCTGAGACACACATGATGCATCCCTAATCCCAATGATTATGCACATGATTCTATGAAGCTAATTCACTTTCCAATTCTGGAATCCCCTTCTCTACTTTATCAATTCCTTGGGCGCTCTATTTATTCTTCTATGTAGTCACACAAATTCCAAGTTCAAGAATACCCTTTTGAGCATCCTCAGTCCCTTGAGTGATCCATCCCTTGGAAATGCTTCATTGCATAGGAAGAGTCTTCTCAACTAAGGCATGCCTCTTCCTTGCTTTAATAACTAAACATGTGTATCATAGCATGCCTCATGGTGATCAGTGCACATCATAGGGTTCTAGTATCACCACAATGGCCCAGTTCCTGAATTTTGTAACTCCATCATGTTAATATGCACTATGATATCATTAAGATAATGCTATTTTCCTTGCAGTCAACCTCATATACTTGTGTTAGAAATTTTTATGGTTCTCCTACATGATAAACATATGAGTTTTTATGAGTTACATGATGAAAGTTTTAAGTGCCTTCATCAATAATTTAATTATGAAGTTAACCATAAAAAAATATCAATTTCAAATCACAACTTAAACAAAGTATTCCTTCAAATTGAAATTAATACTTAGCTTTGGTTCCTCTTTGCTTTCCTGGATTCACAAGAGCTCAATGTTTCTCAGACCTAAGGAAAGCACTTAGTGATGGCTATGCTACTCCATGCATTCTTCAACCAGTTTTGACTTTACCTCTAGTTGAATGAGTGTTTATCATCCCAAAGGAAAGCACTCAATGGCACTCATACTACTCAATGTAGTCTTTTCATAGAAGGCCAAATAAGCCCCTCCTATCACTCACGTCCAACGATTGTGGGAACTACCATCCTAGTAGTGTTTTATTGATAGGAATATTATTTATCATCAAAACTCCCATACCACCACAACACCCATCACAATTGTAACACACCCCCTTATTATCATTTTTCCACACTAAGGTAGAATGAGATGGTTACTATGCTGACCTGACCTCCACTGTTCTGTTATGGAAATGGGGTCTAAATTTTTTGACCTTTTTCAAACCTTCCAAAACTCAAAACAAACAATGTCATCACGTTCATCTTGTCAAGACCTTTTTGTTACTATAAATTTTGTCTCAGTCACATTCCCGGATTAAAATTTATGGTCCTTGAAAGTTATATTAAACAATTTTAGCACCTCATCTTATCCTGTGACGTGGCACCCACATGCTTCCCATGTGGCATGCTACCCCTTTCCATGTCATAGTAGTGGCACATAATTGCCTTGTGGCACACTCACATGGCATGCCACCTCACCCTTAGACCATGTGAAAATCACTCTTGGTGTGCCCACATGGACAAGGGTCCTACCGACCCCGAGCACTTTCCCCTTACCACTTTTCATTATATTTTATATAGTTTCAAATTAAATTTTGCAGACCACATCACGGGTCCACCAAGCCCAACTATTATAATACTCTGATGGACATATTAGTTATCTATGGTGGTGGGGCCATAAGTATTGAATGTTCCAAATTCAATTGTGAGACCCCCCCCCCTGCCCTTTCCTTAGTTGATGTCACCAGGGGGTACACATTCTCAGTTCCCTCAGAGGATTCCAGAATTCAGATCTGATGATTGACATTGTTCATTGGTAGATCGACATAATGCATGGGCCTTGGCTGGTCTAGGCATAGAGAATGTTGGGGGGGGGGGGGGGTGTCGCGTAAATCATGATTTTTTTGCGCCCTGGTGTAGTTCAGCTGGCACCCCAACGCTCTCCCTCTACATGTTATCAACCATGAATTGACTTCTACACAATGTGGCCATCCCTTTTTTCTTTTTTTCCCCTTCTTGCTTGTATATTGTTGCAAAGAGGACACATTCTCTATCCTTATTTTTTGTTGTGCTAATTTACAAGGCTTGTCCCTTTTTGGACATTTTCCAGCCCCTAATTTATATTTAATAACCACATCCTCCACTTCCTAAGAAACCTCCTCCGCAAGATTTGAAATTCATGTCACATCTTAGCCCTTTTAAGTTTCTATTTATAACATTATTATAATGTTTATAAGAGGGGGATCTACCCAAAGGGGTTGTTACAAACCCCTCCCCCTTGGAGGAACACCATACTCAGTGTTTAGTCCTGAACATAATGCAAAACATGCTTAGTACTAACATAAGTCACTGTGAACTTTATAATGCAACTCACTTACAATTACATTATATATAGATATTGTTTGCTTTCTCAACAACTAAATATACATAAAAAATTAAAAATAATAATAATAATAATAATTATTGGATCAACTTCTTTCTATGGCTCCTTTTTACAGTTTCATGGTGCTCCTGCTACACCTAATCCAACTTGATAGCTTTGTATTTTCCTAGAGTGCTTCCTGATTCCATTAGCTAGTGTTGTTATCCTTTGTGCTCCTTGCTCCTTCAACAAGTAGTTCTAGGCCCATTTCTTCTTGAAACACCTCCAATGTGCATATGATTCCAATCAGTCATGCCCATGACCCTTTAAAACCAATATTATTTGTCGACATCCCCTTATCTCCTTCCTAGTACCTCATGAAATCTAGTCCCTCTTCCATGCAGTCACTAGCCTTTCAATTTTAGGCATCCCCTTCTTTTCTTTCTGGTCCGTTAGGATATCCATCCCTTGGAAAGGTTTCCTTGCATCAAAAGACTTTATAACCAAGGCATGTTCCTACCTCAACACCTTCATACTATTCATAACATGCTTCATTGTAATTAGTGGGATCATTGGGTTCCATTGTTCCATAATGGACCTATTCTTGAACCTTTAACCGATGTTTTTCTATAGATTCTAAAATATTTATGTTGTTGCTATTCTCCTTGCTGCTATTCTCTTTGCTTCCATTTCCATTCACCCAAACAGGGTAGTTTCCATGCTTTCTTATATCATAACACACCAATCTCCATGAGAATCATCATAAGGTAATTGAAATAAATTTAAATCATACCTCATTAGCAACTTATCCGTGAGTTGCAACTTGTCATGTTATTTTGATTCCTAGTAAAACAAAACTAGATTAGCTCATAAACTAAATCAGAATATCAAATTGTGTTCATAATTAAAAAAAAATTAAAATAAAATGAAATATTGATACTTATCATTGAATTTATTTTTTATTATTTCTTCACACACACATAATTAGTTTCCAAACTCAAAAATCATCCAGTTTCCTCCTCTCTTCTCATACACACACTAAATCAGTTTCCAAACCTAGCAAGCACCCAATGCATTCTCTTCTCTTCTCTTCTCTTATGTTCTCTTTGACTTCCACACACTAGATTGGTTACCAAACCCGAAAATCACCAAGTGGTGGATATATATATATATATATATATATATATATATATATATATATATATATATATATATATATATATATATATATATATATATATATATATATATATATATATAAAGAGAGAGAGAGAGAGAGAGAGAGAGAGAGAGAGAGAGAGAGAGATATTAAGCAAGCCCCCCCCCCCCACACAGACTTACCATCACAGCTCCATTATCATCACAACTTCCACATTACACAACACAGACGTCCAAATAGTATTGTACCTTCCTGTCCCAACACATTACAAAACACATATACATATACATAGTTCACTTAATAACACATATACACATGGTACGACATTGCACATACATAATTACGCATGGCACAATTTACACATCACCATGACTTCCCCGTCATCACAACTCCTATCACAGCTCCCAAGATCAGGAAACCCCCAATCCTAGTGATCTACTTATATATATTGTAAATGATAGTATATGTTCCTTTCCCACACTCTACAACATCCACCCACAACCTAAATCCTAGGTTTGTGGTTCCTTCAATTTCCCATGCTTGTCCCATCATGTCGTAGCTCACACTGCTCTTTATCTGTTGATAGTCCTTTATCATTCCGTATTCATATTGTGAACATGGGCACAATCATAAGATTCATTATCACATGATTTAAAAATCATAAATCAGCTAGGGCTACTTCAGTCCAATTGATTCCTTGCACAACACAGAATATTTACATGTTATCCATATTTGCATTAAATAAATATAAACCATCATTCTTCCTCAAGAATGGCCCCCAACAAGGATCTATTTAATCAGTCATGCTTATGAGCATATAACATATTCAATATATCAAGTAAGGTCAAGGTTTAGAGAACCTCCTTTGTGCCACTTTCATGGTTGCTTCCATGGACCAAACTAGCCCACTTGGTTGTTCCAAGTTTCTTGAGACCCATTAGGTATCCATATTGGATTACCCAAACATGTCAATTACAATACCTACCACCCACATAGTCATATTTTTAAGGATAACTTGGTTATCCTACTACTATGGTGGTTCCCTACTAAAATCCTTTCATACCAAAAAACATCATCATTCCTTCTTTGGATCATAATACAAGGATTCATTTGTGAATATATATATATATATATATATATATATATATAGATATAGATAGATATATCTATCTATCTATATATATATATATATATTGATTAGTCACACAGTTTTAAGTTTTATAAAACTTCCATTTTATTCTTAGAGGGCATGCATTATCCAATTAAATTGTTTTACGAGAATTTCCCCCTTTTCATGTTTGACCTTTTTGTTTCTTTCTATTACACTAGTTGTACATACACCTTTTGAGCCTCTTCTATTATTCCTTATTTACACTTGTAGTCATGTTAGTAGTACATTTCAAGGTATTCTAGCGATATCCCTTTTTCCTTCCCTATTTCCTAGAACTCGCTTGACATGTTATTACTCATGTCAATCATGCACTACCCACTTCCATCCTTCCTTTTTTCATTCATGCACTTTATTTATTCCCAATTCCTCTTTCCATTTGTATTCTTTGTTGGTTCTTCTTGGATCTCTTACCAAAGCCCCATGGCTTTCCTGCCCACACCCAACAATTTTTTCCAAGGCTCCAATCAAGAAAATAGAAAGGAATTTTGAAATAAACAAAGGGAAACAATAAAACAAAATCATTACAACAATCACAAAATAGAAAAACAAATAGCATGGCCAAGCGCAAGTCAAAAATCAAGGCAATGAAACCATCAAGATCAAAATATAATTTCAATCGTGTATACATAAAACACACAACAAACCCAAAAAGTTGACTCAATTCCCATGAGTCTCAAAGTTTATTGCATCCATCATTATATATAATTATATCTATATAAAGTTGTTTTTAGTCTGAGACTTTTCCCAAGGTCCATAACGACCTTGAAGTCTCAATTCCCTCAAAGTATCATGCAATGGGATTCTTTTCCAATATTCAATCATATATTACAAAGCTTGAGCGAATGCCCCCTCCTCCTTAGCACCTTGTATCACTAATTCATGTCCCTATTGCTCACAGGGGCTATTTTATTTACTTTTCTACTTGGGGTGACTATCTTTTCTCAAGTGTACCTCTCCACAATGTAAATAGGAAATTTTTCTATTTTTATTTTCAACCTTATGAGGCCTATTTTTGGCCCTAACAATAGGCCTTTTGTCGACATCTCAGAGGGTGGTATTGTTTTACAACAGTCCCTGAATACAGAACAAATTTTGCACAAGCATGGAATTCAACCTTGCTTGTTCCTTTAGGTTCTTAATAAGCCTCTGATTCTCTTCCTTAAAGTTCTTAAGCTCAACATTCACATCCATGAAGGTTCTTTTCCTTTTAAGGGATTCCCCCTCTCTATTTATTGATGGAATTGGTCCATATCATGTTGTATCATGCCATTGTCCATGCTTTCTCTTCATTCCCACCGAGTCTTCATATATGTTTCCACACACACTTATTTGTTAGTGCATTAAGGAATAATATAAATAAATACACCAGCTGCAATTTTTCCATGCTAAGCCAAGAAAAATCCCTATAGTTGTTCACAAATCCTTAAGATTGTTATTAATTACATGTCTTAAACAAGGACACAAATTATCATATATCTCAGCTCAGTTTTAAGATTCAAAAATACATTTATGTCTATAAATTCATATCCAGATTGTTACCATCATTCCATTGTAGGTTTGAGGGATCGGTCCTTTAGCAAGACCATTAATAGGTATTAAAATCATTCATCATTACCAAGTTTTAAATTTAGCCTTAAAATTTTAGAGCTCAACTTGTAAGGTTCAAAACTCGGACTTATTTATCAACCAACATTATCAATTTTACATTCTATCTTTCTTGCTAAGGCCAATAGTAACCATTAAATTCAACCTCCTTACCAATGCCAACATTCATTGCATCTGCAATCCTAAGGGGATCAATTAGGAATCCATATATCACATCAAAATCTGCCATATTTAAACATGTATAATCATCTCATTTATAAATGCATCATGAACATACATGCAATATTAAATCAACACATAACTCTTCCATTACATTGCTACAACCAACATCCACTCGCATAAGCAAGCAATCAACATACAATCCATGATCATAGTGCCATATCAAACACCTACAATCAAGCACTTATCAAACCATTTGAATCTCTAATATAGTCACAAACATTATGCCTCTAGTCCACCAAGGCTCTCTATCATATAACATATAGACCATGGGATTATTCCATCCAATCAATACACACACTATGCTATGTAATACAAACAACATAGGGATTTCCCTAATCCCTCATATCATATAAACATTCCCATGCACCGTTATTACAAGTGTGTAATATCCCACCACTTTAACCATTAGTGCTAGTACATTACAATAATCATGCACCACGACCATGCAGGCAACCCTACAAAATTCAAAGAAAAAGACAAGTAACCAAGATCACAACAATAAGTTGTCCATACCTTAAGATGCAAGATAATAAACACATGTAATGCCATTACATTCAAAATAATTCAAACATCATTATCGTTAGCATGCATTCCACAATTAATGATATGCATAGCACACAATCATATTCACATTCAATTATTGTACTCAGAGCTAGAACTTCACTCATCTCTAAGGATCCAAGCATACACCCTACTACACTATTAATTATGTAATAGGCCACCAATTTATTCCCAAAGGTCTAGAGTTGAACCATTGCCCTGATACCACTCTATAACACACCCCCTTACTACCCTTTGTCCACACTGAGGTAAAAAGAGGTGGTTATTATGCTAACACACGGGCCTAATGTTATGTTAAGGAAATGGGGTCTAATTTTTTTTTACCTTTCTCAAACCTTCAAAACCTCAAAACCAAAAAGACCATTGTTTATGTCTCATCGAGACCATTTTGATGATATAAATTTTGTCTCAATCAAGTTCCGGGATCAAAAGCTATGGTCCCTCAATGTTTTATTAAATAATTTTTCCATCGCATCTTATCGTGCCATGTGGTCCCCATGTGGCATGCTACTCATTGCCATATCATAGCAGTGGCATGCAATGGCCTAGTGGCACACTCATATGGCATGCCAGCTCACCCTTAGACCACATGGTCTGAACTCTTGGTGTTTCCACGTGGACAAGATTCCTATAAACCTCAGGATCTTTACCCCTTACTACTTTTCATTATATTTTATATAGTTGCAAATTAACATTTTCTGACTGCATCATAGGTCCACCAGGACTAACTATTATAACAATCTGATAGACATGCTGGTGATCTATAGTGGTGGGGCCCTTAGCATTGAACAATTCAGATTCAATTGCATGAACCCCCATTCCCTTGTTGACGTCACTAGGGGGGATCCGCATTCCTGGTTCCCTTGAAGGCTTCCACAAATCCAATCGACAGTTGGCATCGTTTGCCTCTATGTCAACCAAATTCACATGCCTTGTCTAGTCAAGGTATGAAGAATGGGGGTGGGGTGTGTGGGGGGAGGTCGTGCAAATTACGATTCCACAATACCCTAGCATATTTCCACTAGTGTGCATGGTCCTTACCTAGTCTAGGTATGGAGAAGGGGTGGGTCACACAAATTATGATTCCACCTCACCCTAACATAGTTCTGCTAGCCTCCCAATGCACATCATATATATCTATCTATATATATATATATATATATATATATATATATATATATATATATATATATATATATATATATATATATATATATATATATATATATATATAGATATATATATATCTATATATATATATATATATATATAGATATATATATAGCATATTATTGGGCTGGTGGGTGGAGTCTTCAACTTTGGTCGTGGAAATTTGAAAGTAGAAAGGTGTCTCTAGGACTCCATGAACTTCATCTCTAATTTAGAAACAAAGCTATCAAGCCTAGTGGAAAAATCATTAAAGGAGGGTCATTGTGGTCTATCGATGATAATAATGTAGTGAGTTTAGGTGACAACCTTGATTGGAGGTAGCTGCTCACTACGGAGGAGTGAATTTTGAAGTATCATAATTATATAGTGAGATGCTAGGGATTGGTGGTTTCTTGGGCTTGTGGTGTAGTGGAGGAGGACTAGTATCAGGAACAGAGGATTGAAAGGGTGGTGAACATGATCAAACTGTTAAAATTGGCAACTAGGGCCAAACTCCATATGGGTCATATTATTTATGGAAGCTGATATTTTTATTGGATCCCTCTCATCGAGAGGTGTAGGATTGATCTAAAGATCATCTGATTCCGATAAGTATTTATGAAGTTATGAATTTATTTATGTTATGGACAAATTGTTAAGTCAACCAGCATCTTATGTAAGCTCAGAAGCCCAATAGACGTGTCTATTCGTCATCTACTTTTTTAGTATAAATATGGAGGACTTGAAATCATTTGGCATCCACACCTTTTCATGTGTAGCCTCCTCCTCTCCACGTCTGGGTTTTTGGTGAACGAGAGAGAGACACAAAAGAGTGATATACTGGTCTTCAAGTGATACCCTAATTCCAGTCATGGAAAAGACATCAAGACGCAGAAAGGAGGAAGAGGTTCCCAGCCACGTAAAGCTCCAAAAACGCCATGATGAACTACTGACATATACAGCCCTAATCGCAGGTACCTATATGCTGTCTAAGATCTGACAGTGTAGATTAGGCTCTGTGTATAGTGGATCTGATAGTGTAGTTACACACACCATTTATACGCAGCTCATGCAGAGATACGCTGCTCGTGGAGACACATATACGCATCAACACAGTCATGATAAATTCTGTTCGCGGAGACATATATACACATCAACGCAGTCATGATAAACGTTGCTCATGGAGACACATATACACATCAACACAGTCATGATAAACATTGTTAATGAGGCATGTAGCCACTGTCGATGCATGGAGCTGCAGTTACGAGAAGAGGAGTTGCAGTCCTGAGGTATAGCCGTAGTCCTAAGGTGTGGCCACTATTGATGCATGGAGCTACAGTCACGTGAAGAGGAGCCGCAATCATGAGGTATAGCCGCAGTCCTGAGGTGTAGCCACTATCGATGCATGGAGCTACAGTCACGAGAAGAGGAGCCGCAGTCCTGAGGTATAGCCATTGTCAATGCATGGAGCTGCACTTCACAAGAAGAGGAGCCGCAGTCCTGAGGTATCGCTGCAGTCAATGCATGGAAGCCGCAATCATGTAGAAGGAAGGCACAATCGGATCCGCATTGAGATGAAATGTGTCTAAGGGTTCAAGCTGCGTCCTCGGATGGGTTAAGGAGTAATAGAACCAAGGTTGGTCACCCTCTCAGCATACCTGTAGATTGAAGGTATTCTCATATGGAGAGTGTAGCAAAGAAAGGATGAAGCCTGAGCATCTTGGCATATCTATCTCAGATAGATGACAAACTTTGGATACTCCTATAGCAGAGTCTTGGTGATGATCAATGTGGTATTACTTCATAGTGAGCAGTATGACGAAGCAGTGTTATAGTCTATAAGGAGAAGCAGTTCTAATGTTCAGCATAATAAAGAAATAATATAGTCATGGGCATCATAATGATGCATGAAGCATAATGATCATGGGCAACATGATAGATGAGATCATGGGCAGCATGATGTATGAGATCATGAGCAGCATGAAGGTGTCACACGGTAATGTGCAGCAAATGAACAAGAGGCAGCACTACGAGAATCATTTGAAGCAGAATGTCTTCAACTGATCTCATTGTTATAGGAAATGATCTATGCTCAGATCTAGATAAGTCAAAGTGTTGACTTTTGTTGTAAATGTACTATCTCTCCCACTTTCTCTGCTGAATTTTGAAGAACATAAAATAAGAATTGATCAAGGGTCTCCCCACATTGTGGGGTTTGTCCCTAGCTAGCACCACATCATGTGTCCTCTTGTCTTGGCTTGTCTTCTGTGATTTATATTATGTTCTATCTGCAGTTTACTTTAATGTTGATGTGACTGCTAACTGTGAAAATTTAAATAAATTTCTATCACATAGAACATACCTAAGACTAACATGGTATCAGAGCCGAGGTGAAGACAATGCCCAAGCGAGAGTGAAGGAGCAATCACCAATGACAGTTAGGACAAGACAAAAGGATCAATGGGTTCCTCATAATTCACCCAGGGTGAAGTCGAAGTAGAGAATGTTATCAAAATGGCACAGCGGAAGTTTCTGATGGCCCATCTAAAGATCACTTCATTGGGAAGTTTGGATCTAAGGATGGAAGGAAAGGTGGATGCCTTGGTTGCAATAAGTTCGACCGTTATGCGAAGGAGTGTCCAAATGTCAGAGACACATCTCTTGATGAAGATAACAATCATTTCAGGGACATCTTCAATGATCAAAGGGATGACTAGTAATGCAGGTCATCAAGGAAATGGTCGACTCTTCAAAGAAAGCAAGGAACCCCAGAATCTCTTTTATGTACCTGATCGTAAGAAGAACCTGGTGTCCATATTGGAAATGGAAGTCAAAGGTTTCAAGGTGGCACTCATCGATGGAAAGGTACGTAGATTTTTCAAAGATGTTTTTGAGTTTAGGGTTGTATCAAGTTGCAGGAAGTCCACTGGGGACCATGTCCATTGACACAGCATCGGAGGTCTGTGAGTCAGGTAGTGACAGGGATGCCTAAATTCAAAAGGAGCATGAAGGTACATGTCTGAAATGTACCGAAGGAAAATATTATGAGGGGGACCATTCCTCTCATGCAGCAGGTCCACAGGTTTGAAACAACCTGAGGAGTTTGAGATTCATGATCGGGAATCTCATGTATACAGGTGAAGGAAAGCCCTCTATGACTTGAAGAAAATCACCCTAGGCATAGTATGAGAGTATCAACAGATGTTTGATGAAGCTGAGATTCACTAGGAGTGAAATCAATCCAAACCATTACTCGAAGGTTGGGGATGATAAACCTCTCATACTAGCACCTATGTCTGACAGGTGTAGACCCTCTCATTTGTAGGAGACAGAGGGAGTTGGATTCCGGATGTGGAATGATAAACTACAAGCCTATGACTACCTCGAGCATCTTAACTTTCAGAAGTTACATGGTAGTGATGTCGGACCAGATTTGGGAAATGCCTCTGAGTTTCATAACTCATTCGCATTGATGTTCTTGGTGAACCTCCGTTCAGACATATGTTTTGCAGTTAGCATGGTGAGCTCATATTTGGTTGAGCTTCACTGGATTGGTATCTAGAAACTTCTAAAATATCTTTAGGGCACAATCTCTCATGGATTGAGATACACTGCCTAGAATATTTCAAATGCTAAGTGGGCAGGCAGTGTGGAGGATCACTAGAGCACTTCTCTGTGCTGGTTCTCCTTGGATCTACTTCGATATCCTGATTGAGCAGGAAGCAGAAGTCGGTGGTTTTGAGCACTGCTGAGGTAGAGTATATTGCTACTAGCATGGCTACCTGAGAGGCAGTCTGGTTACGGAAGCTCTTCAGTGAGCTGTTTGTACACATGATGAATACCACTGTGATTCTCTATGACAACCAGTGGTGGGATTTGATTATAGAGGAATCTCGTATTCGATGATTTCTCCAGCAGATAAACATTAGATGCTGCCTTATCTGGGATATGGTAAGTCGATGAGACTGATGTACAGGTCGTTAACATTTTGACAAATCCCCGGGGAAAGATAAAATCTGTGATTTTCCCATACAACTTGGAGTCATCGAGTGACCCTTGTAAAAGGGTCCTGCATGTTGCATACATTGAGCTCTGGGAGCTCTGGGGGCTTGCGATTCTTACTAGAACAACATACAGCCATAGGGTGACTCACCCTCCCTTGGTGGTGCACACTGGAACAATATGATTTACTCTCTTGTGGAACAAGATGATTTGCTCTCTTGTGGGATAGGATGATTCGCTTTCCTGTGTAGCAGGATGATTAGTTCTCCTGTGAGGTCTGGATGATGTGTTCTCCATGACAAAGTGTAGCAGGATGATTAGTTCTCCTGTGAGGTCTGGATGATGTGTTCTCCATGACAATTGTAGTAGGATGATTAGTTCTCCTGTGAGGACGGGATTGATTAAGTTCTCTTGTCGAGGCATCCTACCCATGCAGTCAGGGACTCATGGGAAGTACCTCTCATCTGATCAATGAGTAGGGAAATGAAGATAGGGACCATAGTAGTAACGACGGATGCATAATTGTATCTACCGCACTCCCTATGCTAGGATGACCTTCATTGATCTGGGATCAATGATACTGGTCTAGGACCAGTGGTAGGAGTTGTACCTACTCTAACGCTGACTTCGGGTCGGTTGAGATTGGTCTGGGACCAGTGGTACATACTCTGAGACTGACTTCGGGTCAGTGCAGGACTGGTCTGGGACCAGTGAGAGTGGTACATACTATGACGCTGACTTCATGTCGGTTGAGACTGGTCTGGGACCAGTGGTACACTCTCTGAGACTGATGATGTTGGTCTAGGACCAGTGGTAGGAGTGGTACCCACTATGACGCTGACTTTGGGTCGGTTGAGATTGGTTTGGGACCAGTGGTACACACTCTGATACTGACTTCGGGTCAGTGGAGAATGTTATGAGACATTCTCGATCAATTCTTCTTCTTCATAGTTCAGCAAAGTTAAGTTGAATAGAGCAGAGCCAGCAGAGCTAAGCAGAGCTGAGCAGAGCAAAGCAAAGACAGTAGAGCTGAGTAGAGCTGATTAGAGTAGAGCAGAGCTAGCAGAGTAGAGCAGAGTAGAGCTAAGCAGAGCAGAGTAGAGCTAGTAGAGTAGAGCAGAGCCAGTAGAGTCAGCAAAGCAGAGCAGAGCCAGTAGAGCCAGCAAAGTAGAGCAGAGTAGAGCCAGCAAAGCTGAGCAGAGCAGAGCTAGGAAAACTGAGCAGAGCAGAGCCATCAGAGTGTCTAGTCAATTTAACGTCTTAAATTGATCTACATAAATTATCAATCCGGGTATCGTAAACTGATGAAGTGTGGTGCACTATATGTGCTTAGTTAACCTTTCTCTTACTTCGTTGTTTTATAGTTTATGTTGTTTTTGGGGTTTTGTTCTTGTTGCTTTTCTAAAGTGTTTAATGCAACTAGTTCAATCGAAATAAAATGCAATAATCAAATAATGAGAGAATGACTATGAGACCCAGTATCCTTGCTGCTTCAGCAAAAGGACAAGATGATTCTATCACGTCATTAGTTCATTAAAAGGCTATGTGCATCACTAATCTACAATCAACTTGAAAGCAATTTATGTACAACTAATATACATGGTGAAATAAAATGCAAAAATAAAATGACAACTATACAAGGCAGGGGCCCTCTACCACCTATGAAATCAAATGCTTAAAGGAAAATAAAGACATCAAATAAAGGACTAATGACATCGGCCCAGTATCTCTGCTGCTGAAAAATGAAAATGAAATCTATATTAAATTCAATTAAAAGTGAGAACAATTATCTCACACTATTTTAACTCTTCAACTTAATCTAAGCAATGTGAAATCTAAGTGACACTACATAAAGGAGACAAATCACACTACTTTAACCTTTTCTTAACCTTTTTGCCTTTCAGCTAGATTTATCATGTGAGAACCGTTATGAACAAGTCAGCAATGTGAGTCTTAAAGCAAACTAAACCAAGCTGTACTAAGTGATATTTTGGTTCCAATAAAGTTATTTGATTATGGAAAAAGAACCATCAATAGATGAACAACTTGATATCTAAGAGCAGGAAGTAAAGTGCAAGTTAAAGAAATGATACTAATGAAAATCAAATTGCAGAAAAATAAAGGTCAGCAACATAGACAAGATGATCACACATGCCACTAGTCATGAAATCAAAGCAAAATTAAACACACTTGCATGAATTAAAATTGCATGAATGAAAAATCTAATCTACCTTACATTCTACAAAGCAATATTTACAAAATGAAATCTACTCTACCTTACATCCTAGTATGCTCCATGACATCTACTTCACATCTCCTTCCATGTTGAGAACATCAAAGCTTTATTCAATTTCTTCAAAAGTGCAAAGTACAAAAGCTTTCAAAAGCCATCAAGGAAGAACTACAAACTTGAGAACTAGAAACTAAAAGACTAAAAAGACTAACTAATGAAAGAGAGAGATCTCCTATTTATACAAAAAGATGAGAGCCATCTCATTAATGATAGTCCATGAATCTCTCCTTCTACCTCTAGAGTCCTAATCAAAATAGGAACTGATAAGACACATGTCTTCTTAGAGTTACAATACAATTAGGAGATGTGACACATATCCTCATGATCCCATGATTCTTTCCAACCAAATTCGAATTTGGCCTTAGAGTGCCACATAAGGGTCTTCTAGAAGTCTCCTTTCAACCTACACATGTCAAAAACCTCAACCCATTTGTTAGGTATAAGCATATGCACATTATTTTCTAATGTTTAACCACAAATTCACTAAAAAGGCTTAGAAATAATAAAGATTGGAAAAACATAAAGGTGGCCCAATGATAATGAAAGTGGGATGAATGTGGTGACATAGTAGTGAAATGGAGGTGAAATGGAGGTGATATAATGGGCATAATAGTGAAAGTGTAATGGAAATGAATGACATTTTCAAGACTCAACACAGAGCTGAGCAGAGCCAGTAGAGCAGAGTAAAGCCAACAGAGCTAAGCAGAGCCAGCAGGGCTGAGCAAAGCTAGTAGAGCTAAGCAGAGTTGAGTAGAGCAGTACAGGGCACTGATGCCAGAAACGATATAGTCGGACATATGGATCAGCAGATGGAGTTCTCCCTAGTTTAGAGGGAGTGTTAAAATTGGAAACTAGGGCCAAACTCCATATGGGTCATCTTATTTATGGCAACTGATATTTTTATTGGATCCCTCTTATCGAGAGGTGTAGGATTGATCTAAATATCATCCAATTCTGATAAATATTTATGAAGTTATGAATTAATTTATGTTATGGACAAATTGTTAAGTCGGCTAGCATCTTACGTAGGCTCAGAAGCCCAATAGACATGTCTATTCATCATCTACGTTTTTAGTATAAATATGAAGGACTTGAAATACTTTGGCATACACACCTCTTCATGTGTAGCCTCCTCCTCTCCACGTCTGGGTTTTTGGTGAAGGAGAGAGAGACATGAAAGAGTGATACGCTGGTCTTCAAGTGATGCCCTAATTCCAGTCATGGAAAAGAAATCAAGACGTAGAAAGGAGGAAGAGGTTCCTAGCCATGTAAAGCTCCAAAAACACCGTGATGAACAACTGACATATATAGCCCTAATCACAGGTACCTATACGCTATCTCAGATCTGACAGTGTAGATCAGGATCCGTGTATAGTAGATCTGACAGTGTAGTTACACACACCATTTATACACAGCTCATGTAGAGATACGCTGCTCATTGAGACACATATATGCATCAATGCAGTCATGATAAATGCTGCTCGTGGAGACACATATACGCATCAATGTAGTCATGATAAACGCTGCTCGTGGAGACACATATATGCATCAACGCAGTCATGATAAACGTTGTTCATGAGGCATGTAGCCATTGTCGATGCATGGAGTTGTAGTCACGAGAAGAGGAGCCGCAGTCTTGAGGTATAGCCATAGTCCTGATGTGTAGCCACTGTTGATGCATGGAGCTGCAGTCACGAGAAGAGGAGCCGCAGTCCTGAGGTATAGCCGTAGTCCTGAGGTGTAGCCACTGTCAATGCATGGAGCTGCAGTCACGAGAAGAGGAGTCACAGTCCTGAGGTATGGCCACAGTCCTGAGGTGTAGCCACTGTCGATGCATGGAGCTGCACTCACGAGAAGAGGAGTCGTAGTCCTGAGGTATAACTGTAGTCCTGAGGTATAGCCGTAGTCAATGCATGGAAGCCGCAGTCACGTAGAAGGAAGCCACAATCGGATCCACATTGAGATGAGATGTGTCTAAGGGTTCAAGCTACCTCCTCGGATGGGTTAAGGAGCAGTAGAACCAAGGTTGGTCACCCTCTCAGCATACCTATAGATTGAAGGTATTCTCATATGGAGAGAGCAGCAAAGAAAGGATGAAGCCTGAGCATCTCGGCATATCTATCTCGGATAGATGACAAACTTTGGATACTCCTGTAGCAGAGTCTTGGTGATGATCACTGTGGTATTACTTCACAGTGAGCAGTATGACGAAGCAGTGTTACAGTCTATAAGGAGAAGCAGTTCTAATGTTCAGCATAATAAAGAAATAATATAGTCATGGGCATCATAATGATGCATGAAGCATAATGATCATGGGCAGCATGATGTATGAGATCATGAGCAGCATGATGATGCATGATGTAGCATGAAGGTGTCACACGGTAATGTGCAGCAAATGAACAAGAGGCAACACTACAAGAATCAGTTGAAGCAGAATGTCTTCAATTGATCTCATTGTTATAGGAAATTATCTATGCTTAGATATAGATAAGTCAAAGTGTTGACTTCTGTTGTAAATGTACTATCTCTCTCACTTTCTCTGCTGAATTTTGAAGAACATAAAAGAAGAATTGATCAGGGGTTTCCCCACATTGTGGGGTTTGTCCCTGGCTAGTGCCACATCGTGTGTCCTCTTGTCTTGGCTTGTTTTCTACGATTTATATTATGTTCTATCTGCAGTTTACTTTAATGCTGATGTGATTGCTAACTATGAAAATTTAAATAAATTTCTCTCGCATGGAACATACCTAAAACTAACACAAACAGAGGGGTCGAGTGAGAAGAGGGATAGGACCGTAGGGGAAAGGAGCAGAGCATAGAAGAGAAGTCATGATAATAGAGGGAGACAAGGTATAAGATATAGAGCTTGATGAGGGGGCAGTCCATAACTTGGATTAGTCACTTGCATATATTTTTCTTCCTCGCTTCCTAGAGACAGTGGAAGCACAAACTATGGAAATCCATTGCACTCTTGGAACAACTGAAACAATACAGGCATGATGATTATAATGAAATGATAAATTTCATGAACTATCTGACACACAATCAATGGAATATTTAGGATCACCTAGCATCACTCCATAGAGGCCAATGGTGATTAGATGAGTGCATAGAGAAACAAGAGGGACAATTAGCACATGTAGAATTCCATGTCCATGGGGAATTTGGGAATCCAAATCCTCCAAGTAATGATCTGGGTCACCCCCCTAGTCACTGATGTTTATGGGTTGTGATTTTATCGTAGGAGTCATCTAGGTATATTGGTCTTTCCAATTCTCAGTTTTAAGAAATATATTCCATTTTGGAAATAGTTTTTGTGCAGTGATTTTAGCCAAAAAAAATTGGTTAGAGTGACACTGAAAGAGCACCTCCTTTTATAAAAAAACATTTTGTAATCTTTTGACAGCTTAATAGAATCCTTTGAGCGATATATATATATATATATATATATATATATATATATATATATATATATATATATATATATATATAGATACTTGGTCGCTCAACTCATGACCACAAACGTTGCTCTACCAAGGTTATGTGTAAGCTTGTAACATCCCTGGTAAAAAATCATGTAAAAGTATATAAGGTCACAGATGATGGGACATGTATTCCAAGTTGAATCATAGGCAAAACATCCTAACAGTTGTTCATTTTTGCTATTATGGCTAAGGAAATTGGCAAAGGCAATGGCAAAGGATTTCGAAAGGCATGATGCATTAATTGGCATTTTATTTATGAAAATAATGGAAATTATGAAAAAATGGAGGTGAAAGGTCACAAGTTGTATGTGAGGAGGAAAATGAAGGAAAATAATGGAAAATGAAGAAAATAGAGGCCTCATTTATAAAAGGCTTCTGAGGATCAGTGGGCAGGATTTGTCAGTGAAGGTTGATCAGTTCCATTTTGGTGTGGAGCTCTCTCATTACTCTCTCTATCCAATACTCTTTGATACTTAGAGTTTTCTTGGAGCACTCTTGGAGGGTGTGGCATACTTGGATTTTTGGAGCAAGAAGGAAAAAGAAGAGCAGGAAAGTGTAAGAGGACATTGGGATTAGTAGCTATAGTTGGTTTTTCATGTGGGTACCAAGTTGCATGTATGTTTTCCTCTTAGTTTTGGCATGCATGGAACATGCATGTGGTTTATTGGTCATGATCTATCATTGACATGGAGGATGGGTGAGGTTGGCAGTGGATTTGCCTAGCCTTTCCATTTCCTGGATAGCCATGGAGATTGTGGGTTTATTTTAATTGTTTTTTTTTTATTGGTTCTCGTGTTTCCTTAGGTTAGGTTGAGTTATTAGTCATGGAGCCTTAGTTGGAAAAACACTCTGGAGCCCTGTAACAACTTGGGTTTAGTTAGTAGTCCCGTAGCCTTGGTTGGACAAACACTCTGGAGCCCTTGGTGGGTTGAGTTACTAGTCTTGGAACCATGGCTGGAAAAATGCTTTAGAGCCCTAGAAGGCTAGGATAGAGACAGATCTGATGATGGTTTTGTGACGTCCGACCGTGAGGTGGAATCATTGTTTAATGGGTTGAGGTGGATGGCCTCTGGTTGCCCTAGATGGTTTTGGATGGATGTGGTCTATGAGATCCCACATTCATGCTTGGAATATGGCATGGGGGTGAATCGATGAAGAGAGATTTGACTCAACCATCTATGGTTGGGTGGAACGTGGAAGTTCTATCTCAAGTTTGGATTTTGCATCATTAATATGAGGTTATTTCTCCTTGAACTTCGATGAGTAATGTACTAGTTTATATGTGGATTCTATGGCTATTGTATCCTTGGTATTTATTTTTTTATTATGATATTTATGAATATTTATTATGATAGAGGCTATGTATATCTCCCATCATGTTTTTACTTGTATATGAATGAAAATTGTATCTATTGCCTAATGGATGAAACTACAGCTAAAGTGACAAGGAAACAATGCCTCATAGTGAATCTCAAATAAGTATGAGACCCTTATGCTTAGATATGTTATTTGCACCTGTAGATTACATATTCATGATATGTTTGACAAAATGCATGTCATGGCTAGTAGGGATCCAGTCAAGGTAGTATTCAAGTAATTTCATTAATATTTGTATTTCCATGTTATTTTACTATTTTGAAGGTGTCATTCAATTTTGGCTATTGACCTGGGCTCTAGGCCTAAAAATGTGGCATAAATCTTGGGGACGCTGACACAAAACTGAGAAAAATAGTTCCTAGACACTGGATTCTAGGCTTGTGAGAGCATCCAGAGGTCCCTGAATGCTGGCATGCCCATAGCATGAGAGCGTCCAGAGGTAAAGTGATAAAAAAAATCCAGTGGAACCCAGGGGTAAGCTTTCTAAAGTGTTGGCATGGTTCTTAGGGGTCCTGTAGTTGATGTTGAAGCTTTGTATGTTGTGTTTCCATTTATTCCACTTTCTTAATGTGACTTAGGAGGTCAAATCATATCATAGTGGCCTCTAGTCACATGTTTACCCCGGTTGGTTGGTCACTTGGGTAGATGTGGGAGGAGGGTGTTACAGAGTGGTATTAGAGCATGGTTCACCTATCAGATTGGATGAGCAATGTGTTGGTCATGTATTCATATCGGTTGCATAAGTGCTTGTTGCATTTGCATGGTGTTGATCATGGTTGTAGTGATGTCACCATGTGAAGGTTGATAATGTGGTTGTTGGGATGCTTTATTCACGAGTGTATATCATTTGTTATACATGTTCATGTCTATATGTTGTTATGCATGCATTTTCATGGTTATGGTTATGCATGTGTGGTAGGTCGGACATGTATTGTGAATTTGTTGTATGCAATTAGGTCATCATGGTGATATTTGTATGTTATGATGCTAATGTGTTAGCTAAGATAGAGCAAGAGATGCAGATCATCAAGGTGAAGTTGCAACATTAGACCACGAGGCAAGAGCACGTCGTCCTACAGGTTGTATGTTGGGCATGTAGGTATGTAGCTTAAGGATCGTAATGGGTTGGTGGATGGAGTCTTTGTAAAACCCTCCTCCCATATCTACCCAAACAATCGGCTAGCCGGGGTAAACATGCGATGAGAAGCCACTATGATATGATTTGACCTCCTAAGTTACTTTAAGGAAGTGGAACCAATGGAAACACACCATAGAGACATTCAACATAATCTATAGGACCCTCACGGACCAATCCAATACTATAGATTTTTTCCCTTGGGTCCCATTGAACTTTTGGACAACTTAAGCCTCGGTTGCTCTCATGCTATAGGCAAGACAACGTCTAGAAACCCAAAGTCCCTCTCACAGGCTTGTTTTCTAGCAACCAAAGACTAAGTCTTTCATTGCTATGCCAACAACCCCAGGATTTGAGCCACTTTTCAGGCCCAGAGACCATGTCACTACCCAAAATCGAACCATCTCTTCAGAACAGTAAAAAAACACGGAAATGAAAGTATTAAAGCAAATACTTGTTTAACTACTATCCATGACAGGCATTTCGTCAAACATATCATGAATACGTAATCTACAAGCGTAAATAAAATTTCTGAGCATAAGGGTCTCATACATAGCTAAGAATCGCTAAGAACTGTTGATGCCTCAATACATCAACTACCATTCCATCCATTAAGTCATAGATACATTGATCATTCAATTACAAGTAAAAACATGATGAAATACATACATGGTTGTTGTCATAAAACATATACATAACCAACATAATAGCAGCAGAAATACTGATGAAAGTACAGCCATATAGACCACATATAATCCATCAAAATGCTCATAGAAATAAAAGGAGAAATAATCTTCCATTAATTATGAAAAATCGAAATCTGGGATGGTACTTCCATGTTCCACTTGAACGTAGAATGGCTGAGCCAAATCTCTCTTCAGCCATTCACTCCCGTGCCAAATTCCAAGCATGAATGTGGGATCCCATAGAACACATCAATCAAAACTCATCCAAGGCTTCCAGAGGCCATCCACCTCAACCCATCAAACAGTGATTCCACCTCACGGTCGAACATCACAAAACCATCATCAGATTGGTCTCCATCCAAGCCTTCCAGAGCATTTTTTCCAACCAAGGCTTCCAGGACTAGTAAATCAACCCACAGTTGTTATCGGGGTTCTAGATATTTTTTCCAACCAAGGCTTCTAGGACTAGTAACTCAACCCACAGTTGTTATCGGGGTTCTAGAGCGTTTGTCCGACCAAGGCTTCCAGGACCAGTAACTCAACCCACCAAAGGCTTCTAGAGCATATGTCCAACAAAGGCTTCCAGGACTAGTAACTCAACCCAAGCTATTACAAGGCTTCCAAAGCGTTTATCCAACCAAAGATTCCAAGAACTAATAACTCAACCCAAGCTAAGGAAACATAAGAACCAACCAAAAACAATACTGAAAGTAAACCCATAATCACCATGGCTATCTAGGAAATGGAAAGGCTAGAAATCCACTATTAATATAGGCAATCCTCCATGCCAATGACAGATCATGACCAAGAATCCACATGTATATGCCATGCATGCAAAAACTAGTGAAGAAAACATACATGCAACTCGGTACCTGCAAGAAAATCTAATGTAGATGCTGATCCTAATGCCCTCTAGCGCTTTCCTACTTTTCCTTTGCATTCTTGCTCTAAGAATCCAAGTATGCCACACCCACCAAGAGTTATCTAAGAAAACTCTAAGTCTCATGCATGGACAACACAGTGATTGGGAGCATGTGTTACTTGGACTTAGGTGCATCATTCCACATGACAGGGTGTAGAGATTTTTTCAGTGACCTAGAAGAAAAAGATTTGTATATTCACAATGAGATGGGGGGTGACGAAAGTTATAGTGTGACTAGGATTGGTACAGTCACCTTTCAGAGGGAGTCGAGCTCCCCGCTCATGCTTAAGGATGTCATGTTCATTCCAGGCCTAAAGAAAAATATCTTCTTTGTTGTAGTTTTGGAAGACCATGGTTATGTTGTGACATTCGGTAAAGGAAAGGCATTCCTGAGACACATAACCATGGGACAGGTGAATTAGGTCGGGGTTCATGTGAATAACTTGTAGAAGCTAGATGTGGAAGATTGTGTTGCATTAACCACAAAGGTGGAGGAGGTGCAGAGCACAATGTCGGTGAACTTTGGCACATAAGGCTTGGCCATTTTTATCATGGCACTTTGAAGATCATGTAGCAGATAACCAAATGGCTCCCCAAAGGAGAACTTGAGCAACAAGATGTATGCAAAGGATGTAATTTGGGGAAGTACACAAAATCCACATTCCATGATCGGGACAACAAAGCACATGTAGTCCTAGAAAGGATCCACTTTGATATATGTGGACCTTTCTTGACAACCTCCACAACCAAGCACAAATATATTGTCATTTATATTGATGACTTCTCATGAAAGTGTTGTATCTTCTTCATGTGGAGAAAGGATGAGACATTCTCCAAGTTTGTATAATTCAAGGCACTGGTTGAGAAAGAAATGAGCAAGAAGGTGAAGGCTCTTAGGAACACTAATGGAGGTGAGGATGTGTTGAATGAATTTAAAAAAAATTGTGCAAAAGGAGGCATTCAACGAGAGTTGACAACACCCCACAACCCACAACAGAATGGGGTGGCTGAGAGAAAGAACCATAGCATTGTGGGAGTAGTGAGGGTGATGTTGCATGATCAATGCCTACCTCTGCATTTGTGGGCCGAGGCATGCAACATAACAATCTATTTGCAGAACTGAAGTCCTCATCAGATTATGGGCATGATTACACTAGAGGAGGTTTTCTTGAGGAGAAAGACAGATGTATTTCACAATGGGATCTTTGGAGCCTTTGTTTACTGCCATGTCTCCAAAGAATTAAGGAAGAAGCTAGAGATGATAGCAGAATTGGGGATATTTATGGGTTACACATAAACTTCCCACAACTACTGTGTGTACTTGCCATCCCTCGGAATGATAGTTGTGCGAAGGGATGTAAAACTTCATGAAGATAAAGTGATGCAGTGCTCTTGTGAGAGGAAGCTTTAGATCCCACCAGAAGAGGATTTTTTAGGTCCAAAGGAGAAGCCTCACGAATTTCTAGAGTAGCCACAAATTGAGGAGCAGAGAGTGGAGACAACCACTCAAGTAGAACCATCTAGAGAAGGTAGGAAAAGTACCAAGGAAGATGAGAGACTTGTGGAGGATGCGAGGGAGAATGTGGGTTCTCCTTTAAATCAGTGAAGTTATATATACACTGGCTACATGGCTCTAATGACTGAGCTTGTAGAGACTGAGCCATCCTCTTTCGAGGAAGCGGTAGAGAAACCTGTATGGGTTGATACAATGGTGGAGGAATATGAATCTATTGTAAAGAACAATTATTGGGAAGTGGTCCCAAGACCATGTTGATGCCTCAAAAATTGCTGCAACAACATCGGGGATAACCACCCGGTCCGGACCTTGATACAGCTCCTTTTCCGTTTGGAATAGTCGCTCCGACTGGGGATAATGGGACCAGTTTCCCAAAAAGATAAATGAATCGGGATGAGTGAATGATAAAAATAAAGTAGTGATGGGCGAATAACTAAATCTATTGACAGAAATAAAAGAGAACTGTAACCTATCCCGGGAATCTATTTAGCTTTGAAGTGTAGCGTTTGATGGTCCAAGTCTAAAGATAGGCATATAGATGACTCTATCTATCAGACACAGATATTAATTCATTTTATGATTGCTATGCCTAAATAGTTAAGCAAAGCGATTAAGCAGTATTACTACACTTGTTATTATATCACTGATACATGCATAATTGAAAGGAAAGCATACTATAAACATCCAATAGTGGAACGAATATGGAATCGCTGTTAAAACATATGCATGCGATCAACAATAGCAAAGATAACCAAATAACAATTAACATAACAGGAATGAATTCAAACATAGATAAAAATACCATATGAGTTGTATGGACACTCCCGATATCAATCGCTACTTGTAGTTCCTCCTTCAACGTAGAAACATTCCCATACAAAGACAATAGTGCACAATTGCAGTGAAAAAGCTTCCTTATCAAATTAAGAACGATTGGTCGAGTTTCATAAAAAAAATATCGATTGAAGCACAGTAGTGCAAACTTCAATCTTTAAGTCTGTTACAAAATTTTACGACCCTTTCCAAAACAATGAAAGGGTCTATAAATACTAAACTAATCTAAATATCTATTAAACTGAAATTCTAATAAATCGGCATCAATAACTGTTGATTCTATTTTTTGGGGTGATCTGGCAATCGGCGGCATGACTCATGAAGTAGGCTGCTTGCCCTTGAACCTGAGCTGACTTGTCGCAAGCATTGGCTCTACTTCTGGCGGTTTGGTGAGGCGCGAACTGAGCTGAGCGGCATAGGTGGCATCCTTTATGTCGGGAATTATACACCCGATTGCATCTGTTAAACACTTAAGGGCGGCTCTCTGTGTGTGTGGCTTGATCAGGAAAAGCCAATATGCATCGAAGGTCAAACTATTAACTCCAGCAATTAACCTCCCCTTTTCCTCCAAGCCAGGATAACACGTCTGCTCCAACAAGTTTGTTGTTGTTATCCTTCCTGGTGTACATTGGGAAATCATATTCGCTAAGTAGAGCGTGTTGTTAACCAGATCAACTAGGTTGCTGGAAGTTGCTTTACACCTCGAAGCCGCTATTTCCGCTTTCATTACCTGAGTATGCCATTCAGTGAAGAGTATCTCCTTAAATGTCTCTTGGATCCTGGGCAATTTAGCTTCTTGCCCTTGATCAGAATCCTGCCAGTCCAGATGTGCAGATATGATTTCTTCGGCTTGGTCTAACTCATTTCTGGCCTTTTCTACCTGCTGATTGATGAATGTGGTTAACTCACACAATGGTTCTGCCTCAGCAAGTTGTTGACAAAGGAGCCTTATTTGCGATATTAATGCATTGTTTATCAGCAATGCTTCTGCTCTGAACTCATTCACTTGTGGGGCGCCTTTTATGACCTCGAGCTGCGATGACAATTGAGCTATTTGCTCATCTTTCGTTTTCATCATTTGCTCGTTTGCCACCCTCAATTGTGCCAATGCCTCCGATAGCTCATTTTGTTTCTGGATCGCACTTTGGTCGATCCTCTGCTTCTCCTCTTGCAACTGATGAGTCAATTTACTGTTCATTTGTTGTTGTGTCAACAGTTGTTGTTCCGCCTGCTCTGTCTTCTGCTTTGCTTCTGCCAACTCCGCCTGTAATGCAAAAATTTCTTGATCTTTAGTCTTCAGAAGAAGACTTACCTCTGATGCTTTATCAATCGTCGCTGCCGAATAGGCTCCTGCAAATTGCGACAGTTTTGTTAAATCATCAGAGGGGTTGAATTCTTCTTTCCAAACCACGCTGCCCTCAACAGTTTGTTCTGGGAAAAGAGAAGATTGATCAATTCTTCTTCTTTTCTTCTGTCGCTTAACCACTGCTTTGTGCCTTGGGCTATAGAAGACATCCAGGGGAGGAATATCTTCTATTTGTAGAATGATTTGGTCAGAAGGGTCCTTCGGTATTACTTCTGTCTGCTTAGTACTGGGTAGGCCGCTGGTTCCACTTAGAACCTGAGATGAGGAGATGTCCTGGCTGTCATTTGTCTTGGAAGTGTTTGTATTCTTGGAACCTTCTTTCTCACTGATGATAGAGTCGAATTGCTTCCATTGTTGGAGCAATTCGGGGTCAATATGAGTATCCTTATCGACATCAGTGATGGTTTGTTTCTGTTTCTCAGCTTCAGACTCCTTTTCTTGCTCTTGTGCTCTCCGTTGTTTTTCTGCTTGTTCCCTTTTCTGCCTATCTGCCAGTTCTCTTCTCTGTTGTTTTTCTGCTTGTTCTTTCTTTTGCCTTTCCGCTTGTTGCTTCTTCTGCCTTTCCTCCTGTTGCTTCTTCTGATCTTTTGTTGTAACAGGAGGCTGGCTTGTCTGTTGCTGACCAGGCTCGCTTGAAGATGTAGCTGGGGTTGTTGCCAGTAAATCTAGAGGCAGAGTTTGCAACCTCTGCTCTCTAAGTTTATTGAACTCAGTTAACCCCTCATCATTATATTTCATCCTAGCGAGTTCTTTAGCATGGCCTATTGATTCGGAGGCAACGAACAGGTCATCAAACATATCTTCTTGATGGTCAACTTTTGTTCATTTGGCCTGTTCCAATGCAGTGTAAGCAGTTTTATTTGGATCATATAGCCTATTCGGGATAGTGGCCAGGGTTAAAGATTGAATCTGTGTGGCTTCCTTTTCTGCATGCTTGAGATCATGCAAAGTATAGACACCAATTCTCAAGGGAAAAGAGGGCCAGCCCCTCTTCTTTTCTTTCTTGAGAGTCTGTGTAGTACTCTCGGCCATAATCTGATAGGCGATTTCTCTAGCTAGCAGTTTATCTGGAATATACAAAGGGAGAACATGCGGATTGGCTTGGCTGCCGAAAACCCTAATGTAAGTAAACCTTTCTTCTCCAAACCAACTGGCTATTCCGGCTATATCAAAACTGGCTACGTAAGAGATCTTAGGAGCGGGTCTATCAAAAATGGAGTAATAAACAGGTAACATGAAACCATTATAGACTTGGTATAAATTATCTTTGTAGGAAGACTTCCACATCTTCCGGTGATATATATGAATGGGTTCGGACTCTTGGGCGGTCCACCTCCAGCCAAGTACGGGGAATTCAGAATTATAACAAAGGGTGTCTAGAATGTAAGCACTGTAATAAAATGGGGGAACTATCCTCTCACAAACTCGGGAGTTGGTTCTAAACTCAAGCACAGCTTGTGCTAGTTTGTCTGAAAGGATAGGGGCCCAATCCATGATTGTACCATTTACTGTTGCCTCCATTAAAGGGACCATTTCAATAGTAAAATTAGCAGAGTCATGGAATCCCCATAACCTGCACATCATTATTCCCGCATAGCAATAAGGAGAAGCCAGAGAGTCGACCGAGTACTTACCCGATGATTCGTGCTTGTGTTTGGCTGGGTTCTGTCTCCAATCCCGGATGGGCTCAGACTCTTTTTCATTTTCGGCTGCAAACTTCTCCAGGAACGTTTTGTTATACACCTTTTCTGGTTCAGGCAAATCATGCATTTGCCTCAGATCATCTGCTTTGAATGATCCGAAAATCCTTCCATCCCTGGTGTTAAAAGTTCTGTCCAAGATAGGAATTTCTTCAATTGCCCATCTCACGGCGTCTGTGTATGGGAGAATTTGCTCCCTGGCTGCTATCCTATGAAGGAAAGAATCGGCCAAATCTTTGAGAGTGCAATCAGACTTCCGATATAAATCCATAGTAGCCTCTGTCACTGTCCTCGCTGGCTCTTCGGCTTCAATCAGATTATAAGTGCCTTGCCATGTAACTCTGGTAAGGCCCGTGCACGTAGTATCAGAAATTAAGCCTTTCTTGCTGTCTACGGGAGCTTGTCCTGCAACTGGTGTAGCCGTAGAGCCTGCGGTCCTTTTGGATTTCTTACCCATCTTGTTCGAGCTTCCTTGTATGGATGAATTCTGCATAAAGATAAAAATACCCGTAACGCAGAGAGATAGTAATGAGAACTTACAAGTAATGAGAAAATATGAATGGATGCGTAATAAGGGATTAGCCTTTAGAAAATGGGCGCGGACACAATCTATTGGAAGATTTTAGGGCTTATGATCACATTAATTGGCCGTTTAAAACCTGTCATACCTTAAATGCTCTTTATATCGTTATTCGACTGAATGATTCATTTAAGCGTGTAAAGGACACTTTGGCGGTTGAGTACAGGTGAATGGCCGTTTATTGGATCAAGCTTTAAATATGAATAAATCGTGATATCCCATCACTTAACGGCTCTTTATAGGAAACTGCGCTTTATCGCAATCGGGTATCGGGACAACCTTAATGCTCTTTTATTGACACTATTCATAACCTTCGATTACCGCTGGCGATATCGCATCGCGTCGGGGGGAATGAGGATAGAAAGGTGCGTATGTAGTGTATCGCCGATTCACCGATAGCGATATCGCATCGCATCGGGGTATAACCTGAGTACCTTTTGATAATGCATTGGATATTGCCGACTGCCGATCGCCAATTGCCTATCGCATCGGGACTCATGTCATGTGCGTTTTAGAATGTGTATGAAGTATTGCCGATAGCCGATATCTCAATCGCATCGGCGGAAATCAATGTGTTCCTTATGCATATTCCTTATGTCATTGCGATATGCGATCTTGCGATCGCTTTATCGCAATGATAAAGAAATGTTTTATTTAAGGGGTTTTTCAAAGGTTTTATGCAATCTTTTCGTTTATTTTCCGACCTTATGAATAACAAAAGTATTGATACCAATTTGAACTATAAAGGGACCCATTTCATATAATAATTTTGGAAACAAAGTATTATGAAATGGGGGGTTGTTGTGGGGCACAACAATTGGCGATTCGCTGGAAGAACCAGTTATCTCTGAAAAGTAAGGAAATACTTAAACTTTTGCAAAATAGAGTTCTACTCAAAAGGGGAACATTTTAATATAACTAGGTATATATGCATTCTGAATAAAATGAAACTATTTTGCTAACTGTCTCTCTCTTTAAAAGAAAATAAATACATTCTAAGTTTTAAATAGGCCTTCATCGGTTCATAATGATAAAACAGAAAACTTATCCAAATCAGCTTTTAAAGTAAACTCGTCTGTCATAGGTAGAGCCTCTGCTGCCAGCAAACGTTCATAGTTCCGACAGGGTTACCTTTTAACCATGTTATTGTCCATTGTTCCATCCAACTTAGAGTGTGATTAACAGAGTGAATTCAAAACATGTTTTTTACATTTTGTATTTCATTTCATTTGCTGTTATTCATAAGATAAAAAGCCATTGCCCTGGTTTGGTGGCCAGCTATGACAATGCCACTCACTGGTGGTAATCTAACCGAACAAGCTGGCTCGTGATGAGACCCCTTGTCTTACAATTGGTAAGCCATTACCCTGTTATGGTATGCAGTATTGGTAATGTCGGTCAAACTATTCACCTATGAACATGGTAAGCAGGCTTGTAATAAGACCTCTTATCTTTAATATCAAATATTTTAGAATTACACTCTGAGTAATCATAAACTTTAGTGAATGGGATGGACAATTTTCTCTTTTAAGAGTAAATGGATGACAGGGTAAGAGTTGAAGATGCTGAAATTGGATTGGCTTCTATCTTGATATTGATAACCTTTATAGGGCCAATTTGAAAACGAAGAATGATTTACAATATTTCTATAATTTGAGGGGAGTTCACAAAACTTGAAGTGTAGTTTCAGAATACAGTGATACCTAATTTCCTAAAAATTATCCCTTTTTGGCTTAAAAGTTCTATTATTTAAAAGCAAATATCCATGATACTTCTGTGCGACAACTCTTCTAACAGAGCAAAAGGTCAATGGAAGATACCTCACAACATTATTTTCAAACAAAACCCTATAAACTACAAAACTGCATCAAACTAAAAGGAAAGGAGAAGGGGTTACCTCCTCAATTAAAGAATTTCTTCAAGACAAGGCCATTAACAGGGAGAGAATCTCTCAAACCTGATAAATCTTGCAATACAAAGGTTGAATGGCCTATCTTTTCACAGATCTGGAATGGTCCAAGCCACATCTTTTGAAATTTGGTGTGCTTACCTTTGTCCTCATGAGCTTTGTCCCATTTCAGAACTAAATCACCGACCTGAAATTGTTTTGAACCGGATGAGACTGAATCAAAAGCTGCTTTGATGATTTGTTGATGTTTAGCATGAGTAACTTTGGCCTTTTCTCTTTCCTCTTCTAATTTTAGAATTTGATCATGTCTAAGCTGAATAGAGGAGGAAGGATTTTCCTCAATGAACTGTACTAGGGCTAAGGAAGGAATCACAAGATTTGTGGGAAGTACTGCTTCTTTTCCATATACCAGATTAAACGGGGAAGTTCCTATAGAAGCTTTCTGTGTTATCCTATCAGCCCATAATGCAAACACTAAGGATTTGTGCCAGTTTTTATGATTCTGTTCGATAGTTCGCTTGATGATTTTGATCAGATTTTTATTAGTTGATTCTGCTAGACCATTACCCTGGGGATAGTAATTAGCAGAATATTTCAATTTAAATCCTCTCTTAATAGCAAAATCAAACATAGCATTACCTGAGAAATAAGAAGCATTATCAAACACAAGAGCATTTGGGACACCAAACCTGGTAATAATGAATTGGTCTATGAATTCAATGATGGCTTCGGAGTTTGCTGTCTTCAAAGGGACTGCTTCAACCCACTTGGTAAAATAATCGGTAGCAGTAAGGATATACTTATGCTGCTTGGAAGACGGTGGAGTAATTTCCCCGATGATATCCAATCCCCATTGTTCAAATGGTTGTTCAATGTTGACTGGTTGTAGGGGGAAAGCTGGTTTACGCTGTCTTCCACTAGCAGTTTGGCAATTAAGGCACTTCCTCACATACTCATGGGCATCTTTAAACAGAGTTGGCCAATAGTATCCAGCATGAATAATTTTGTGAGCTGTCGTGTCAGCTCCGAAATGTCCTCCTGCTGGCCCATCATGCAATTCCTGCAAAACCTTTTGTGCTTCAGTTTTCTCAAGGCATCTTAATAAGATGGAATCATAATTCTGCTTGAAAAGCACATCATCAATAAGTGTAAAATTCTTTGCTTTTAACCTGATGGCCCTTTTGTTTTTATAAGACAGGTTAGGGGGAGCATAACCATTTTTCAAATAAAAGATTAAGTCTGCATATTGAGACTCAGAATCAGTAACACTTATCTGATTAATTTCTTCAGTTTGACCTGTGTCGCTTGATTCTGGAATATTGGATGCTCCTGCCAGTAACCTACAAAAACCTTGGCCCCTAACAATCTTTGCTGGCCTAATTTCTAAATCATATTCTTGCAGCGCTATTACCCAATTCGCCCTTTTTTCACCTAATTCTTTTTGGATCAATAGTTGCCTAACTGCGGGGAAAGGAACTATAACTTTAGTGTGACTTTTCAAAAGGAAGGGCCTGTAATGTTTGACTGCTTTAAATACAGCAAAGGCTTGTTTTTCTACTTCGGAGTAATTCAATTCGGCACCCTGGAGATTTGAACTAAAAAATGAAATGGGTGCTTCAAGACCGTGTTCATTCAACTGCGTGAGTACTGCAGCATAAGACAAGCTGGATGCAATGGTATACAATGTGAAATGTTTAGAAAAATTCGGAGTGTTTAAGGCGGGGGCGTTGATTATAGACTGCTTGATTAAATCAAAAGCTTCTTTTTCTGATGATCCCCACTTAAAGACTGAATTCTTCTTAATCATTGCTTGAAGTGGCAAAATAATTTGAGAAAAATCTGGAACAAATCTTTTAACAAAATTGATCTGGCCTAAGAATGACTGCATGGACTTCTTATTGTGTGGAAAGGGGATTTCAGAGATTTCTTTGATTCGATCGGGATCTATATAGATGCCATCTTTGGACACAATAAAACCCAGGAGCTTCCCTTGATCAAGAGCAAAGAAGGACTTTTTAGGGTTTAGAGAAATACCATATCTTTTGCAACGTTGGAAAATTTGATTGAGATCATGCAAATGATTATATCTCTCTTTAGAAAATACAGTAATATCATCCAGATAGATGACTACTGTTCTATTAATTAACCCTTTAAAAGCCGTATCCATAGCTCTTTGGAATGTCGCTCCTGCATTTATGAGTCCGAAAGGCATTTTCTGGTATGCATATGTTCCCCATTTTGTTCTGAATGTTGTTTTAAGTTGGTCATCAGGATGAACCAAGACTTGGTTATATCCTGAGAAACCATCAAGAAAGGACATCAATTCAGAACCTGCTACTGATTGGAGTATCTGCTCCATAGTTGGCAATGGGAAATTGTCTTTCAAGCTTGCTTTGTTTAAATTCCTGAAATCAATACAAATTCGAATGTCGCCATTCTTCTTTCTGACTGGCACCATATTAGAGACCCAGTTTGAGTGTCGGACAGGAAAAATGATCTTGGCTCTCAAGAGTTTATTAAGTTCCGATTTTATCTGGCCCTCTAAATTTGGATGTATTTTCCTTAACTTCTGCTGAATTGGTTTCTGTTCGGGAAGCATAGGAATAGTATGCTGGATAATAGACGTATCATAAGTCTTTAAATCGTCGTATTTCCAGGCAAAAACATGTTTATTCTTCCTTAACAGTTTAATAAATGCCTCCTTCTCTTCCACGGAAAGTCCTAATCCTAAATTAATATTTTGAGGAGATTGGTCAGTACCCAGATTTATCAATTCGAACCGTAAGGTAGAGCTTTGGAGCTTTGCATTAGTTACAGGCTTAAACCTGTCTTTTATGTCATAAAGATCCTCAAGCTTTACCACAGGTTTGGGAATTGCATTCTCCTGAGGTGTTTCTCTCATTTGAGAGTCATGCTCATTTTCCTCAATAATTTGATTATCATAGGACTTTTCTGAAGTCAGGAATTGTAAAATATCTTCGTCATGATTAAATACTCTCCAATTAGTGACATTATCAGGGATTGAAGGCCTAAAAAGCAATTCTGCAGAAAATCTATCTGGGCTGTAGTCTTCAGAGGGTAGAAGTTTGGAAGCTACATTGGCTAGGAGATCGGCTGCCGAGTTTTGAGACCTCGGAATGGAAGAGATATTGAATGCCAAAAAGTGTGCAGTAAGATCTTGTGCAAGCGATTGATAATGCTTAAGATGATTTGAAATACAATGAATTGTGTTTCTTACCTGTTTGATGACAATTTCAGAATCGCCGAACACCTTTAAGTATTGCACTTCGAGGCCGATTGCTTTATATAGCCCTTGGATTAAGGCTTCATATTCGGCTGTATTGTTAGTGCATTCAAATTCTAATCTGCAAGACAACATCGTTTTTTCTCCTAATGGACTAACCAAAATGCATCCTGCTCCTGAGCCCTCGCTGGACTTAGAGCCATCAAAATATAAAGACCAAAATAAAGAAGTATTCACAAGTGTATCTACAGGTTTCTCATCATCATTAAAACATCTAGACTTATCAGTTTGTGAAAAAATTTCAATCTGAGATGAGAGATGATTAACTGAGAATGGGGATGACTGGGCAGTAAAGTTACCAAAGAACGACTCGGATGAATAGTTTCCCAAAATGTTGTTGTTAAATGCTACAGGCTGGTTTTCTTGCTCAAACTCAGTGACTGTATGGGTCATATGTTTTTCGCGATCAATCCTTATTTGATTTGGCTTACCCTTATAGGGAAGCCACATATGTGACCAATCAGTCGAAATATATCCATGTAATTTCTCAGACCAGTCCCTACTCAGAATTAAACCGTAAAACTCAGGTATATCGGCTATCAGTATATCAATCCTTTGTACAACTCTGGGATCAGCCGAAAGCCTGATAGTTACGGAATTAATCTCTCCGACGACCTGGACTTTAGTCCTGTCCAACTGTACTATATGAATAGCAGACTTCTGGGGTTCAATGTTCAGTTTAGAGCAAACCGAAGCTGGCATTATGTTGGAAGATGCCCCTGAATCAATCAAACAGTTGTGCAGATTTCTATTATAGATCTCATAGGTTAGAAGGAAAGGTGGAGTGTGAGAATTTGATCTATCACCAATCAATACTGAGTCGGTAGCTTCAACCATACCTGGAGGAGGTTGACCTGAATCATTAGCAGCTCTAGTACTGGGGAGGGGTGTAGAAGGAACGACATTTAATTCTTTCAGAAGTAATTTTTGCTGATGCTTTAATTTACTAAGCTCAAACATAGTAATGTTGGCTTTGGTTTTCTTCATGTCATCAACAATGTTATACTCCATTGAATCAGATACCATTAATGTTTTAGATGTTGAAGGAGTGTTGGAAGTTGAAGGCAGATTTTGGGGTGCTACTATAGGTGATTTCTTTGGAGGTGTTTTCTCTTTAGTTGTAGCGGCACCTGCACTTCTTTTCTTTGATGTTGCCTGAACAGGTTCAGAAGTGGTTTTGCTCCTAGTGGTAACCGGGAACGCTTCCTCTTCATTTTCGGTATCGGAATTAGGGAGTATAAAATCCCACATTCCATGGCATTCTACTACTTCTTCTTCATCGTCAGTAGGGGTAATTGTTTCTTCTTCCTCTTCATCTTCCTGTTCTGAGTCTGCATTTGATATGACATTTGGGGGTTTTGATTCATTTCTCTTATAAGTCCTAAAGGGTCTTTTGGTTGAGGTTTCGGCTACTTGTTTCTTTATCTCAACCATTTCATTTGATAAGGTTTTTAGGACCTTTTGTAAACCTTCCATGTCATAAGGGTCTTTTGGGGTTTTCTTTTTCGAGTCATCTTTAAAAGAGACCTTTTTTGCTTTTCTATCTTCCAGAGCAGCCTTTTTCTCTAAAGCATTAATCCGCTTTTCCACAGCAAGTGCCTCTTTCATGTTTTCAGCTAAGGTAGGTTTACCAGCCCTATCTACAAAAATGGCTATATTGGCAGGTAGGGCGGTTATGTACCATTCGCTTCGTATTTGTTCACTTGGCTTGGAAGCGGTCGGGATTTTGTTCAGGAGTTTGTTGAATCGGGCATTAAACTCCTTGATGGGTTCCCGATGCTCTATTCTAAGGTTGGAGAGATCATTTATTAAGGTAGCTAAAGACCTATCATCTCCATATTTGGTAAGAAACTGCTCTTGGCAAGTGTTCCAACTGGTAATAGAACCAGAAGGCAAAGAGAAGTACCAGGATCCTGCTGATCCTTGCAAGGTATAAGGGAAGAGTCTTACTACAACATCTTGTTCTGCTACTCCTTTCAGGTTGACTGCCAACATGAAATTATTAATGTGTTCCTCGGCTTGAGTCCCATCATCTGGATTAAATTTGGGAAGCCATTTTTCAGGATAATCTGGTAATGGATGCAATGGTGCAGGCATGTTGACTGCACCAGGTCTGGTCCATGGATCTGCCATTGTAACAGCGGTAGTAGATGATACTACTGTTGTTATTCCAGATGTTTGGGGAGGAACTAGTGTTGAGGAGTGAGCAGATTGGGATGTTACAATACCTAATCCCTGATGAACAACAATATGTAATGGGGGAGTGGATGGTTGACTTTGCAGTGGGGAGGATGAAATGGAAGATGTAGATGAAAACTCTTCACTGTCAGATCCTTCAGTATTTTTCTTAGCCCTCTTCTTCTTCGGTAGAGGGAATTCGGTGGGTTCAATACCAAGCTTTTCGCTCTGAAGTCTGGTGAGAGGGTGAGGCAAATTGAACTGCGAAGTCGCACTGCTTTGTGATACCTCAGATTTCTGTGGTGAAATCGAGAAGCTCTGAAGTTTGTGGATAAGAGACTGAACTTCAGGTGATTCAAGACTTAATTGTTCTGGAGTATGATGGGTTTGAGCAGTGGTAGTGGATTCCTCCTCTTCTCGTTTGGGTACTGGAGAACCAGTATGCAAATAGGAAGATTGAGGGGATTCGGAGGGAGAATTACTCTTAGAATGGCTTATAGGTTTTGGCTTATGTGCCATTCACAGCTGATGGCCCTCCTTCTAGCGCCAAAAATGTTGATGCCTCGAAAATCGCTGCAACAACATCGGGGATAACCACCCGGTCTGGACCTTGATACAGCTCCTTTTCCGTTTGGAATAGTGGCTCCAACTGGGGATAATGGGACCAGTTTCCCAAAAAGATAAATGAATCGGGATGAGTGAATGATAAAAATAAAGTAGTGATGGGCGAATAACTAAATCTATTGACAGAAATAAAAGAGAACTGTAACCTATCCCGGGAATCTATTTAGCTTTGAAGTGTAGCGTTTGATGGTCCAAGTCTAAAGACAGGCATATAGATGACTCTATCTATCAAACACAGATATTAATTCATTTTATGATTGCTATGCCTAAATAGTTAAGCAAAGCGATTAAGCAGTATTACTACACTTGTTATTATATCACTGATACATGCATAATTGAAAGGAAAGCATACTATAAACATCCAATAGTGGAACGAATATGGAATCGATGTTAAAACATATGCATGCGATCAACAATAGCAAAGATAACCAAATAACAATTAACATAACAGGAATGAATTCAAACATAGATAAAAATACCATATGAGTTGTATGGACACTCCCGATATCAATCGCTACTTGTAGTTCCTCCTTCAACGCAGAAACATTCCCATACAAAGACAATAGTGCACAATTGCAGTGAAAAAGCTTCCTTATCAAATTAAGAACGATTGGTCGAGTTTCATAAAAAAAATATCGATTGAAGCACAGTAGTGCAAACTTCAATCTTTAAGTCTGTTACAAAATTTTACGACCCTTTCCAAAACAATGAAAGGGTCTATAAATACTAAACTAATCTAAATATCTATTAAACTGAAATTCTAATAAATCGGTATCAATAACTGTTGATTCTATTTTTTGGGGTGATCTGGCAAGCGGCAGCATGACTCATGAAGCAGGCTGCTTGCCCTTGAACCTGAGCTGACTTGTCGCAAGCATTGGCTCTACTTCTGGTGGTTTGGTGAGGCGCGAACTGAGCTGAGCGGCATAGGTGGCATCCTTTATGTCGGGAATTATACACCCGATTGCATCTGTTAAAAACTTAAGGGCGGCTCTCTGTGTGTGTGGCTTGATCAGGAAAAGCCAATATGCATCGAAGGTCAAACTATTAACTCCAGCAATTAACCTCCCCTTTTCCTCCAAGCCAGGATAACACGTCTGCTCCAACAAGTTTTTTGTTGTTATCCTTCCTGGTGTACATTGGGAAATCATATTCGCTAAGTAGAGCGTGTTGTTAACCAGGTCAACTAGGTTGCTGGAAGTTGCTTTACACCTCAAAGCCGCTATTTCCGCTTTCATTACCTGAGTATGCCATTCAGTGAAGAGTATCTCCTTAAATGTCTCTTGGATCCTGGGCAATTTAGCTTCTCGCCCTTGATCAGAATCCTGCCAGTCCAGATGTGCAGATATGATTTCTTCGGATTGGTCTAACTCATTTCTGGCCTTTTCTACCTGTTGATTGATGAATGTGGTTAACTCACACAATGGTTCTGCTTCAGCAAGTTGTTGACAAAGGAGCCTTATTTGCGATATTAATGCATTGTTTATCAACAATGCTTCTGCTCTGAACTCATTCACTTGTGGGGCGCCTTTTATGACCTCGAGCTGCGATGACAATTGAGCTATTTGCTCATCTTTCGTTTTCATCATTTGCTCGTTTGCCACCCTCAATTGTGCCAATGCCTCCGATAGCTCATTTTGTTTCTGGATCGCACTTTGGTCGATCCTCTGCTTCTCCTCTTGCAACTGCTGAGTCAATTGACTGTTCATTTGTTGTTGTGTCAACAGTTGTTGTTCCGCCTGCTCTGTCTTTTGCTTTGCTTCTGCCAACTCCGCCTGTAATGAAAAAATTTCTTGATCTTTAGTCTTCAGAAGAAGATTTATCTCTGATGCTTTATCAATCGTCACTGCCGAATAGGCTCCTGCAAATTGCGACAGTTTTGTTAAATCATTAGAGGGGTTGAATTCTTCTTTCCAAACCACGCTGCCCTCAACAGTTTGTTCTGGGAAAAGAGAAGATTGATCAATTCTTCTTCTTTTCTTCTGTCGCTTTACCACTGATTTATGCCTTGGGCTATAGAAGACATCCAGGGGAGGAATATCTTCTATTTGTAGAATGATTTGGTCAGAAGGGTCCTTCGGTATTACTTCTGTCTGCTTAGTACTGGGTAGGCCGCTGGTTCCACTTAGAACCTGAGATGAGGAGATGTCCTGGGTGTCATTTGTCTTGGAAGTGTCTGTATTCTTGGAACCTTCTTTCTCACTGATGATAGAGTCGAATTGCTTCCATTGTTGGAGCAATTCGGGGTCAATATGAGTATCCTTATCGACATCAGTGATGGTTTGTTTCTGTTTCTCAGCTTCAGACTCCTTTTCTTGCTCTTGTGCTCTCCGTTGTTTTTCTGCTTGTTCCCTTTTCTGCCTATCTGCCAGTTCTCTTCTCTGCTGTTTTTCTACTTGTTCTTTCTTTTGCCTTTCCGCTTGTTGCTTCTTCTACCTTTCCTCCTGTTGCTTCTTCTGATCTTTTGTTGTAACAGGAGGCTGGCTTGTCTGTTGCTGACCAGGCTCGCTTGAAGATGTAGCTGGGGTTGTTGCCAGTAAATCTAGAGGCAGAGTTTGCAACCTCTGCTCTCTAAGTTTATTGAACTCAGTTAACCCCTCATCATTATATTTCATCCTAGCGAGTTCTTTAGCATGGCCTATTGATTCGGAGGCAACGAACAGGTCATCAAACATATCTTCTTGATGGTCAACTTTTGTTAATTTGGCCTGTTCCAATGCAGTGTAAGCAGTTTTATTTGGATCATATAGCCTATTCGGGATAGTGGCCAGGGTTAAAGATTGAATCTTTGTGGCTTCCTTTTCTGCATGCTTGAGATCATGCAGAGTATAGACACCAATTCTCAAGGGAAAAGAGGGCCAACCCCTCTTCTTTTCTTTCTTGAGAGTCTGTGTAGTACTCTCGGCCATAATCTGATAGGCGATTTCTCTAGCTAGCAGTTTATCTGGAATATACAAAGGGAGAACATGCGGATTGGCTTGGATGCCGAAAACCCTAATGTAAGTAAACCTTTCTTCTCCAAACCAACTGGCTATTCCGGCTATATCAAAACTGGCTAAGTAAGAGATCTTAGGAGCGGGTCTATCAAAAATGGAGTAATAAACAGGTAACATGAAACCGTTACAGACTTGGTATAAATGATCTTTGTAGGAAGACTTCCACATCTTCCGGTGATATATATGAATGGGTTCGGACTCTTGGGCGGTCCACCTCCAGCCAAGTACGGGGAATTCAGAATTATAACAAAGGGTGTCTAGAATGTAAGCACTATAATAAAATGGGGGAGTTATCCTCTCACAAACTCGGGAGTTGGTTCTAAACTCAAGCACAGCTTGTGCTAGTTTGTCTGAAAGGATAGTGGCCCAATCCATGATTGTACCATTTACTGCTGCCTCCATTAGAGGGACCATTTCAATAGTAAAATTAGCAGAGTCATGGAATCCCCATAACCTGCACATCATTATTCCCGCATAGCAATAAGGAGAAGCCAGAGAGTCGACCGAGTACTTACCCGATGATTCGTGCTTGTGTTTGGCTGGGTTTTGTCTCCAATCCCGGATGGGCTCGGACTCTTTTTCATTTTCGGCTGCAAACTTCTCCAGGAACGTTTTGTTATACACCCTTTCTGGTTCAGGCAAATGATACATTTGCCTCAGATCATCTGCCTTGAATGATCCGAAAATCCTTCCATCCCTGGTGTTAAAAGTTCTGTCCAAGATAGGAATTTCTTCAATTGCCCATCTCACGACGTCTGTGTATGGGAGAATTTGCTCCCTGGCTGCTATCCTATGAAGGAAAGAATCGGCCAAATCTTTGAGAGTGCAATCAGACTTCCGATATAAATCCACAGTAGCCTCTGTCACTGTCCTCGCTGGCTCTTCGGCTTCAATCAGATTATAAGTGCCTTGCCATGTAACTCTGGTAAGGCCCGTGCACGTAGTATCAGAAATTAAGCCTTTCTTGCTATCTACGGGAACTTGTCCTGCACTTGGTGTAGCTGTAGAGCCTGCGGTCCTTTTGGATTTCTTACCCATCTTGTTTGAGCTTCCTTGTATGGATGAATTCTGCATAAAGATCAAAATACCCGCAACGCAGAGAGATAGTAATGAGAACTTACAAGTAATGAGAAAATATGAATGGATGCGTAATAAGGGATTATCCTTTAGAAAATGGGCACGAACACAATCTATTGGAAGATTTTAGGGCTTATGATCACATTAATTGGCCGTTTAAAACCTTTCATACCTTAAATGCTCTTTATATCATTATTCGACTGAATGATTCATTTAAGCGTGTAAAGGACACTTTGGCGGTTGAGTACAGGTGAATGGCCATTTATTGGATCAAGCTTTAAATATGAATAAATCCTGATATCCCATCACTTAACGGCTCTTTATAGGAAACTGCGCTTTATCGCAATCGGGTATCGGGACAACCTTAACGCTCTTTTATTGACACTATTCATAACCTTCGATTACCGCTGGCGATATCGCATCGCGTCGGGGGAAATGAGGATAGAAAGGTGCGTATGTAGTGTATCGCCGATTCACCGATAGCGATATCGCATCGCATCGGGGTATAGCCTAAGTACCTTTTGATAATGCATTGGATATTGCCGACTGCCGATCGCCGATTGCCTATCGCATCGGGACTCATGTCATGTGCGTTTTAGAATGTGTATGAAGTATTGCCGATAGCCGATATCTCAATCGCATCGGCGGAAATCAATGTGTTCCTTATGCATATTCCTTATGTCATTGCGATATGCGATCTTGCGATCGCTTTATCGCAATGATAAAGAAATGTTTTATTTAAGGGGTTTTTCAAAGGTTTTATGCAATCTTTTCGTTTATTTTCCGACCTTATGAATAACAAAAGTATTGATACCAATTTGAACTATAAAGGGACCCATTTCATATAATAATTTTGGAAACAAAGTATTATGAAATGGGGGGGTTGTTGTGGGGCACAACAGACCAACAGAAAAATCAGTTGTGGGTCCGAGATGGATCTTCAAGGTAAAGCATGTAGTATATGGAAGCATAGAAAAGTACAAGGCGATATTTATGGCTAAGGGGTACTCTCAAGTTTACGGGATTGACTATGAGGAGACATTTTCTCCTGTAGAAAGGTACTCATCCATTAGATCAATTCAGCTCTGGCTACAGAGATGGGGTGGAATATCCATGAAATGGATGTAAAAACAACATTCCTCAATGGAGTTATTAAGGAGGAGGTGTACATCAAACTACCAGAAGGCTTTGAGACTTTTGATCAAGAGTCTCATCTGTGCAAATTCAAGCAAGTGTTGTACAGTCTCAAGCAAGCACCCCATGCTTGGTACACCAGGATCAATAGCTATCTCACCGGTTTGGGCTTCACCAAAAGTGAAGCATATGAAAACCTCTATCATTTAATGATAGAAGGTAAATTGTTGGTTATTGTCTTATATGTTGATGATTTGATTTTAACTAGTGATGAGCAGTTTACCAGATTTTGCAAGTAGGACCTTTCAAGAGAGTTTGAAATGAAAGACATGGGCCTCATGCACTACTTCCTCATAGTGGAAGTATGGAAAGGTGATGAGAAGCTGTTTGTCTCTCAGGGAAAGTATTCCAATGAGATACTTCATAGGTTCTGCATGGATAGTTGCAAACCCATGGAGACACATCTAGCAACCAACAAGAGGAAAGACGATGCCACTTTAGGTGAGTAAGTGAATGTTGTTGTTTACCGAAAGTTGGTGTGTTCACTAATGTATCTTCTGAACACATGACCAAATATGTGCTATTCAGTCAACCAGCTGAGCCAAGCTATGGTTAGGCCAACCAAATTATTTTGGAAGGTAGCTAATCATGTTCTATGGTACCTCAGAGGCACTACCCAGTTTGGACTATTATATAGACAAAAAGAGGGAGTGAAGCTATGTGGCTTCACAGATTCATATTGGATGAGGAGTCCATCAAACTGAAAGAGTACATCAGGTGGAATTTTGAGTGTTGGGTTTGCAACGGTTTCTTGGTACAGCAGGAAGCAAAGATCTGTGGTACTTAGCTCGGCAAAAGCATAATCAATGGCATAAAACAGGTATCAGTATTTGAGATAGAATGATGTTGATGTAGAGCTGGTTCAAGAATGGCATACATGAATTAAGGTTTAAAAGTATTGTAGCAGATATCAAGTGAATGAATTCTCTTGAACATATCAATGACACTTTATGGAGTTGGAAGCATGGAATCAAATCCAATTATGAAGGCTTTTACTATGGCATGATTGACCAAAGAGGCAAGAAAATTTCCCAACCCAACAGTCATAGAGATGGAGTGAAAGATTGTCATGTTCAAGAGTGAATCATTGTCATTAATAGGTTAAGTACCATGTTTTCCCAATTTCCCCAACCATTTATGGTCAGTACCTCTTTATTTTTGACAAGCTTGAGGAGGATAACATATGCTTAATCCATAATTTCATCCTTTGGCTAAATCCTTCTAAGTATTTTTAATGAACCCTGAGAAAAAGTGGTTCGGCCCTGTCATGTTCAACGAGTCCAATGTTGTTTGATCATTTCACAAGTCCAACAGAGGTGTAACTCAACTTCTTTTTCATGTTTAGAGAGTTTGAAAAAGGGGTGAAAAAGAAAACTCTAAAGGTTCCTCTTCATAAATTTAGTCTCTGACCCTGAAAAGGCAGAAAACGATACTCAGGAGAACCTTTTAGTCATGTTTGACTAAAGTATTCCTTTCTCGTAAATAGTGTATCTCAGTGATGGTGAGCATGTGTTACTTGGACTCAAGTGCATCATTCCACATGAATGAGGCCTCTATTTTCTTCATTTTCCATTTTTTTCCTTCAATTTCCTCCTCACATGAAACCTATGACCTTTCAGCTCCCTTTTCTCCTAATTTCCATTATTTTCATATATAAATGTGCCAAAATGCCATTTTTCCTTTCCAAAGCCTTAGCCATTTCCTTTGCCAATTTTTTTAGCCATAAACAATCATAAGTGATCCCCATCATTAGGATTTTACCCAACATTCATCTTGGAATAAGTGTCCCATCAACCATGGTTATTATTTTTCCTTTCTTTACTTTTATTACATGGAATTTTCATAAGGGTTGTTACAGAACCCTCCCCCTTGGGGAAACACTATCCTTGATGTTCAACAACACATATAACCACAAAACTATTGTAAGAAAAATATATTGTCGATGGAGCTTTATAACTTAGCTCGATGTAGTATTTACAATGATCAACCTGCTGAGAAGCAAACCAAAATGAAACATAACAACATAACAACATAACATCATCATGATATGACACCCATACTGCTTATTGGAGCATTATAACATAGCTCATGGTGGTATTTACATCCATATAAATATGTACATAAACCATCATCATCAAAACATATATCAAAACCACAACCACACCAAAACACCAAGCCAAAAATGCTTTACCTCAACAAGAAAACAAGGAAGGTTACATGGCCCGAATCTGATTCACCATCTCCCATGTAGCTTCATTGGGCACAAAGTGCTTCCACTACACATTAACTTTCTCAATTGCTTGGTTCTGTAGCATGAGCACCTTTTTCTGCAATATACACTGAGGCTCCGACTGGAATTCTCCATCTAGTTCCACCTGCAATACAAACTAGTCAATCACATGATCAACATCTATAACATACTTCTTAAGCAATGACACATGGAAAACATCATGGAATTTCACTATTGGAGGCAATCCAAGTCGATAGTCTACCAGTCCAATCCTCTCAATGATACTAAAGGGTCTACAAAACCATGGTGCCAGCTTCGCACACGATCCAATCCACAAGGAGATCTTCTTTGGTTTGATTTGCAAGTACATTTATTCCCAAACTTGGAACTCCTTGAACAACCTATTCTAATTTGCATATATTTTATTCCTATCCAGTGTTGCCTTTAGATTTTTCCTTATAACCTGCACTTCCTGTTCCATGTCTGCTAACATATCTGGTCCAATCAATACCCTGTTAACCAGATCACTCCAACTGATGTGAGTGTTACAAATTCGTCCATACAATGCCTCAAAATGTCTCATTATCAAATATTCTTGATACCCATTGTTGTATACGAACTCTACCAATGGAAGGTGCTCTTTCCACTTTTGTTGCTAACACATCACATATATCCTCAACATGTCCTCAAATATCCTATTGACCCTCTCTTTCTATCCATATGTCTGCGAATGATAAGTCATACTGAAGGCCAACTCTGTGCCCAAACCTACAAATAACTCCTTCCAAAACTTGGAAGTGAACTTCACATCCCTGTCTGACACAATATTCTTTGAAACACCATGCAATCTGACCATATCTCAGATGAATACCTGTGCTACATCGCTAGCTAAAAATGTAGACTTCACTGGAATGAAATGTGTAACCTTCGTCAACCTGTCCACAATAACCATGATGGAATCATGATGTCTCACTGTCTTCAACAAACCTGTAATGAAGTCCATGGAAATTACTTCCCATTTCCACTCTGGGATCGTGATCGGCTGTAGCAGTCCACCTGGATGCTTACATTCTACCTTCACATACTAACAATCAAAACACCTAGCCATGAACTCTGCTACATCCCTCTTCAAATTCGGCCAATAGTAAAATATCTTCACTATTCTCAGTGTCTTCTAATAACATGGGTGACCTGAATAATGTTTCACATGAAACCCCCACAAGATCATCTTCTTGAGCTCACTGTTGTCCAACACATATATCCTATCTTTGAACCTAACCAATCCATATGTTGTAAGGCAATAATCCACATATTGTGCACCTGCACCTATACCACTACCTGTACTTGTACCATCACCTATACCTATACATGTACTTGTATTGGTACCTGTACCATCACCTGTGCCTGTACCTATACCACTACATGTACCTGTACCATCATTTGTACATATACATGTACCCATACCATTACATGTACCTGAACCTATACCATCACCTATACCTATACCACTACTCTACTGTAACCTGTGCACAATATCCATATATTTGACATCCTGCTGACCTGCCCACAAGATCCTATCCTGTAGATTTGTCCCATAGGAGCTCATAGTTGTTAAGTGATTTACCTATATCCATCTTCTAAGAGAATCTGCCACTCTATTCTCTTTACCTTTGATACACTTGTTCTCAAAATCAAACTCACTGATCATAGCCAACCACCGAGCCTGCTTACCATTCAGATTTGGTTGGTTAAATAGATATCACAAACCACTATGATTACTCATAAATGTGAACCTCCTACCCAAAATATAGTGTCTCCACATCTTCAATGGATGTATAATCACTACCAACTCAAGATCATGCATGGGATGGTTATGCTCATGCTCATTCAACTTACGTTTCTCATAAGATACCACCTATCCATCCTGCATAAGGACTCCACCAAGTGCTCTCTTGCAAGCATCTGTTCATACTACAAACTCTTTGTCTATATCTGCAATCTTTAGCACTAGTGCATGTGTCAACAACTACTTGATCTACTCAAAACCAGCCTCACACTCCTCTGTCCATTCAAACTTCTTACCTTTTCTTTGCAATGATGTGATAGGATAAGCAATCTATGAGAATTTCTTGATTAACCTCTTGTAGTAGTCTACCAAAGCCATGAAGGATCTCACCTCATCCACATTCTTAGGAGCTACCCACTCCATGATGGCTCTTATCTTTTCTATATCTACTGTAATACCTTCCTTGGAGACAACATGCCCTAAGTAGTGTACCTCAGTCTGAAAGAAACTACACTTACTAAGCTTATGTTATAGAAATATTTGGGCACTACAACCCCAATCACATATGTCCATAAACCAAGGGCTTCTAAGTCCCTAAAAGTGTTGTTTCATACCCTAAAGGAGCAAGTTCAGCTGATTACATCATCTCCCAGAAGTTTTCCATGAAAAACTACTCAGAACTGGTCAAAGAAGGACCATACAGACTACCCAGTGCTAAAGGTGTGATGCATCTTACCTGCCACATGCAAAAAGTGTGATGCATACTCGAAAGCCCTTCTATGGGGTGCGATGAGCGAGATCAGATAAGTGGCACAAGCAGTTTGCTAGGTGGAAACCTAGAGAATCTTTTAGAAACTGTTCATTTGACACTTGCCTCTCTGAGTTCACCCAGGGATGAGTAAGAGATCTAAAATCTCCATGTGGAACTAAGAACTATCAAAGAGATGACACTAATCAAAATCCCAGAAGCTAACTCACCCCCCTACAAATATCTATAAATGGATCCCTCATCCAAGAGATCCAAAGGTTGGAATTTGGTAATTTGCAAAGAGGTGCTGCTGGTTTCTCTTTGAAGACATTGTTGGGTGATCTTGCTTTGTGTGAGGTGAAGAGGGCTTTCAAGCTAGGAGGATGGCGCTGGGTCAGACCAAGTGGTTGTAATCCTCTCTTCTATGACTTTTACTAATAAAGCTATTTGAGTTTTCCTCCATATTCTTGTGTATCTCTGAATACTGTGTTTGTTATATGCATTTGTATGGTCAATATATATCTGATCCTATATTGTTTACAGTGAAAGATCTCTATGCTTTGATGGTATTATGCTGCTGTGAATCTATAGGTGCTCCTTGAAGCTAGACAAGTAAAGAAGCAGTGGCGAGATTATGTCAAAGGGGAAAGGAAACAAGCAAGGAGCCAAGCGGAAGACTAAGGTTGGTACTCTCTGCTTCTTTCTCATCTCTCTCTCGTAAAGGAAAAAACAAGTAACTTTAATCTGTTTGTTTCTAAGATAGCTACCCGTCTTAGTGGGACTAGCAGTTCTGAATAGACACTAGATTTCCTGGTAACAAAATGGCAACTCCGCTGGGGAGCAATTAGTTTGATTGCTTGTCTTTATTTGTTTGATTCATAAACCACAGATGGAGCCTGAAGTCAAGCCAGCTAGCCTTCAAACTGCATTTGCTATGCAAGTGCAAAGTAGATCAACGCTGCTTCAGTCAATCTTTGGGTTTGTTTATGAACTGAACAATTGACTTGCAAACATCCTAAGTGCCCTAGAGGTAGCTTGAGTAACCTCATTAGATCATCCCTATACTTTGTAGTTACTGAATATCATTTGCTCAGCCTAAATCCCTGGACTAAACTGCAAACTATGACCAAGAACCAAGTTGAAGTCTCGTCCTTGGACTATCACACCCTATCTTCTTGGAAATATGGATGCATTGCACCTCCCGTGTGTAGTAGGTGGGATGCATCCCTATTTCCCTGTGTTACAGGTGCGATGATCAGACAAGACTAAATCTGCCTCCAGATTTTGGTTTTTTCTTCACTGTCTTCAGTTTTATTAAGGAGTTTTGCTGTCTATGATTAGTAGACCACTGTTGAAACCCCCTTCTTTGCATCATCCAACCTCTATTGTACAAAGAATTGTGAATGTTTTTATGTATTGTGCCCCATTTACAATTCTCTTTTACAAAATAGTAGCTTAATTGGACTGTCATCCTTTGATTTGGAAGTGTCGCAAGTGTCGTTTTCAGTCAAAGAGAAGAATACTTCTCTTTTTGATAGTCGATTACACTGTTACTCTTGTATTTGATCTGAGTTTATAAGTATTTCAAGTGTCGAAAGCAGTTTTCAATTCAAAATCACAAAGTGTCATCTTGCCTTCTTGTCGTTTTTTGCAAAGAAAATCGTTAGTACTATCACTTTGAAAGAAGAAATAATTCAGATTTGTATTTAGCATTCTTTTTGTCATTCACACATTGAGAAAGCGGAAAAACAAATACATGCATGTACATTTTCATTTAGACTGCTTGTTGATTTTGATTTAGGACAGTGCATCTAGTGTGTGCTCTCTACTCTATGTTGAAAAGATTTCATTTCTCTTTTCCTTAGTAGCTAGGATTTTCATTGCAAAAAGAAGATTAAACGACTGTTTATCATCTTAGATTGCATTTTAGGAATTGTATATCTACATCACGTGGTGAACCTGAAAGGAAAATTTCTTAAGAAAGATCAACTGTAAAATAAATTTAATGAACATAAAAACGCTTTGGAACCTAACGCACAACATCTAGAAGTCTAGGCTAGAGACGTATTCTGGCGTCGTAAAGCCTGGTAACTGTTGCTTTCATCGTAGGTTGGGTGATTCCTCCTCTTTGAGACGATAAGTGCCAGTACGGACTTGTGCTCCCACGTACCGTTGAGTATATATTGGGAGACCACAATAGGCTATATCCTTTATCCTTAGGAAGCCATGTCTGCCACCCTATCGATTGCAATGCACTGAACACAGCATTCGGGAAGATTGACTGTCGTACTGTAAAAAGTATTCTGCAGTTTTTCGATTGGTTTGGTAATCCCTCTGTCTAGATTTCCAGAGCAGTCTCTTTCGTTCCTTTTTAGACTCCTTAAAGGAAAATGTCCATCTGAGCACTTGTCACTTCAGGCTCATTAAAAATCGAAGGCTACTAGAGTCATCTTTAGCTTTTTCTCAACTCTTAAAAAGTGAAAAAGTAAGTTGTCTCAAAGCGTCTAAAATTAATTTAATATGGAATAACATTTTCCCCTCTTATTTTGAGTTGATCAAATCAATCCACAATCGTGGAAGAAAGTTAATTAAAACCCCGTTGTTCACAGAGACTGACAAGTCAACCGTCTTTGACTCTGGAAACCAAACCATTCTCGGTCAATCGAACTCGTTTAACTAGGTCAAAATCTCCTGGTTTGTTTGAAACTTGTGTTTCAAGATCCTATGAGACTCTAGTTACTCCAACCATTTCTGGTATCCCTGCCTCTACAGAATAAGTTCCGCAGTTACAAGGGGACGTTAGAACTGATCCTAGTGTAACAATAAACACTTCTATTCTTGAACCAGCTCCATCCAGGGTTGATTCAGAAGGTGTTACCCCTCCAACATCTGTTGCTGCAGAATCTATACCTTCTTCAGCACCAGAAATATTTTATGGACCTGACGGTCTGCCTCTTCCACCTGGATTGATTGATATAGAAGAGATTACAGAGGATCTTCCATCCAGTACTCCATCGCATTTTGGGACTGAGATCCACCTATATCCTTCTACTTCAGAAGTTAATACCCCTTCATCGCAAGTTCCTGTAGAAGCACTAGGAAGTCTTTTGGATAGACTCGATATGTCTGGACAACCATCGACATCTAGGACTGTCTCGTCCGATACAGCGGTAGCAGAACCTCCTGCCACCACTCTGACGATGTTCACTGGTATACCATCTGTCCCAACTAGCTCTCAACTGCTAGAAGGAGTCCACCCAGGGACTATTTTGACAGTATGGTATGTTCCTGTTTGTTCATCCGGAATAGTATCTAGAATCTCTTATGTTGAATCTCAACAAATTGATCCTTCACAACATCAATTTGGGCAATCTAGTCTCCAAAGGCCAATCATTCCCTTGAGCACTAGATTGCCACCATATGAGAGTTCACAACCGAATTCAGGTCAAATTGGAATCACATCCAGCGATTGGGTGCTAAGCATTGCCTGTTATATGCCAACCTCAAGTTTCTCAGGTCGTTGTACAACATCCTCTTGTCTCCGTGACACAACCGCAATCGCCAGTTAGTGGCTCCTTAACTGGAGCGACTCAGGCTCAAACGGGTAATATTACCCCTCATCTTGGTCAAATGTCTAGTATTGGGCAACAGCAAATGGTTTCACAACCTTGGCTGGTGCAATATCAACAAGCACAATTCCAACAAGCTTACCAAGGACCTGAGTAGCAAAACTTTGCAGGTAATGGGCAGTCGTATATTCAAAATGGTTATAACCAATGGTCTCAAATTGGTTATGCCCAACCACCTTATCAAAGTTATCAGCATCAAATGCATTATGCTAGTATGCAAAGAACCACTACTGAGGTGATCCCATCTTATCCTGGGTACACTTCAACAAACCTGAATCAACAATTGCCCTTCGTGGTGACGCTAGAGTTACCAGATCTAAATCGGCTAACGAATGATCCAATCGCTTATTCCCCTTGGTGGCCGACGATTCCTCATAAACTTCCGTCAGATATTCCTAAATTTAATGGAAATCCGGGTGAAGACCCGTCAAATCATGTGATGACCTTTCATCTGTGGTGTCCAACACTCTCAATGATGATTCGATTCGGCTTTGCCTTTTTCAGCGAACGTTAACTAGTTCGGCAGCAAAATGGTATATCGAGTTACCTAGAGCTTCATTCAATAACTTTAGTGCCCTTGCCACTACCTTTTTAACCCATTTTCAATTACCGATAAGGTATGAAATAGGAACAGAGCTTCTTACCAATTTCAAGCAAACGACGGCCACTCACATATCCGATCATATTCATGAATGGCAACGTCATCGTAGAATGGTGAAAACATATGTTCCTGATCAGCTGCTAGCTGAATGGTTTATTAAGTCATTGTTACCTTCTATTACAGAAGATGTGGCAAAGGGAGGGGTCGTCACTGAAGAGCAGGTTATTGCTCGTGCGCAATATCTAGACTTGATCTATACTCAGTCTGGAACACTCTACGACAAAATCCCCGATGCTCCCAGACCGGAGTTTTCCGTTCCTCCTCCTCCTAAATCAAACAAAGACTCTCACACCGGCAACGGCGTGATAGGTACGACGAGCATGAAATCGACAAAGGCTACATCTAAGAAAGCCCATAAGATTTCTGATCAAAATGCAAATGAAGAAATTCTAGCCTCGAAGGTTAATGTTGTGTCGACCGACAAAAGCAAAGAACCGAAGCAACCAGGGGGCAAGAAGAAAGGGAAGAGAAAAAAGAAGAAACAGGATGATTCGTTTCCTTCGAGGAAAAAGAAACCCACTCAGCCATGCCTCATATGTGATGAGGATTATTGGACAAGAGATTGTCCATATAAAGCCGAAGTTAAGAAATTCTTTAAGAATTCAAAAACCTCAGCAGTATTGACTGATCCGTTTCCAAACCCAGGAACCAATCTGGTTGCTAGTGGCAATGCTTCCCAATCCCAAGTCCTTATGTTGTCCATTTAAAAACAGCAAAATGATGCTTTGATATCGACAAGGAATAAAGGTTACGGGAATCCATAGCTGTCGAACAACAAGGCTATTGATCAACCTAGTAGTTCGACAACAACTTCAACTGAAGTTGTGCCACCCATCATTCCTGAGCTAATGATAAAGCCACCAAAGGGAGTTGTACACAAATCGACATTTAATCCTCGTGCTAGAGCGGCACAGAATTATAATATAGTAGAGGACCTGTCCCAATCGCCGTCCGCTATGGCGAAACTTGAGGTACTGCAAAATTTCCCCTCCCAAAAGCAAGCTTTATTATCAGGAATAGGTGGGATTGACCCAATGGATTCCAATCTTGTGGCCTTTAATCATAAAGGATATGACCCACAGTTACCAGCTCAGCTCGCTTTCCTCATTCAAGTGAAAGCCCTCAACAAAACTGTTCATCGAACAATTATTGATGAGGGGGCATCTACATGCATTATGTCAATGAGCTGCTGGAAAAATTTAGGCTCACCACCCTTGTTGCGATCGTCGACGACGTTAAAAGAATTTGATGGACGAACATACACTCCATACGGGATTTTAAGTAACTTGCAAGTCGAACTGGGGGGAAAAACAATAGAAATTGATGTGGAAGTTATCGATGGAAACCTCGATTACAACATCCTACTGGGAAGGCCCTGGATTTATGCTATGGCTACCGTTGTGTCAACATACTTCAGGAAGATTGCATTTCCCTTCCAAGGGGGAATTACGATCGTCGACCAATAGACATTCCTCCCCAACAGTTTGCAAGTTACAGGAAGCATTCCGATGATCCACGGAAGCTCTCACTTGCTTCAAAATATCGGAGTAGGCCTACTAAAAGACCCTACATTGATGGGTACTTTTTCCCTACCACCTCCAAACAACCTGGCGGAAGTGGCAATGGTGGGAACCTACAATATGGTATCTTCCATTCAGAAGATGTCCAAAAACGATATTAGCATGGATCATCATCAGGTGTTGCCTCCAAGCCCAATAGAAATATTGTAGCAATCAATGTTCTCGGCATGGGAGGCAAACCCCAATGAACACTCGTCGAGCATTTGGATAGATAGGTCTAAGGAGTATGGTACCTCTTCAGATCCTTGGTCACATGAACATTCTACAGACGAAGGAATTGTTCAGTCAATGGACATACAGGGGGCACCATGGGAAGATTACCACCATTGTTCCCATCTTTTGGATTACAATGAAGATTACTCCAGTGACCTTAATCATCCATCAGTTTTTGATTTTCTATCAAATACTGTAAATACGGTGGATTCCGAGCGAAATCTGTCCAATATTGAAGAAACTATCGCCATAAATATCTCGACAAAACCAGATGTTGTAGAAAATATTCATGTCGGCAAATCTTGTTCTTCTTAAGAACTGGAAATATATTACGCTCTCTTTCGCAAGTTTAGAGATGTCTTTGCATGGTCATATGAAGAAATGCTAGGCATCAACTAGAGCATAGTTGAACACCAAATTAAGATGTATCCAATTGTCAAACCAGTAAGACAATGGCTTCGGCAGGTGCACCTAAAGAAAGCCGCTGCCATTAAAGCGGAAGTTGAAAAACTTCTCCAAGCTGGTTTTATTTACCCAGTTCCACTAACTGATTGGGTATCGAACATTCTTCCTGTGATGAAAAAGCAAGGAACGATTAGAGTGTGTGTCAATTATAGGGATGTAAACCAAGCTTGTCCAAAGGACAACTACCCTACACCCTTCATCGACCAGATAATTGATGAATGCACCGGATGCGAAATCTTTTCATTTATGGATGGATTTTCTGGGTATAATCAAATAAATATCCGCCCACAGGACCAGTCAAAGACTGCATTTATCTATCTATGGGGCACATTCGCATACCGTAAGCTACCTTTTGGTTTAAAGAACGCAGGGGAAACTTTTTAGAGGGCAATGAATTATGCCTTCCATGACATCAAGAACATCATTCAACCATACCTCGATGATCTTCCGGCTCACTCACAAAAGCAGACCAATCATCCGCAGCATTTGAGAGCAATATTTCTACGTTGCCGACACTACAAAATAAGACTCAATCCACACAAGTGTGTGTTTTGCGTCGGTTCTGGTCATTTACTTGGCTTTGTAGTTTCAAAGGACAGAATTTGTCTCGACCCGTGCAAGGTTTAGGCAATCATCGATTTGCCTCCACCTTCAAATTTGCTTCAGATTTAGAAACTCCAAGGGAAAGCAAACTTTCTGAGGAGGTTCATTCCAAATTATGCCAAACTTGCTAAAGGTTATACGCGTCTCTTGAAAAAATAAGTACCCTTCAACTGGGATCAGGTTGTGCAAGCTTCCTTTGATGCTCTAAAGGAATCCCTAATAAAAGCATCATTAATGTACGCTCCCGATTATCAAAGAGACTTTAACCTGTATCTGGCTACAGCGGATACAACCATCGCAATGGTTTTAGTTCAAGAAGACAATGGAATCGAACATCCTGTTTATTATTTAAGTAGAAACTTAAATGAAACAGAAAGCAAGTACTCATATGTTGAAAAGCTAGCTCTCGCAGCTGTTCAAGAAATATAGAGATTCCGACACTATGTCCTCTTTCGAAAAACTACCGTTTTGTCAGATTGCAACCCCATGACTTACATCTTGTCGCGATAGTTGCTTGGGGGAAAATATTCAAAATGGATAGCAATTTTGCAAGAGTTTGATATGGAATTCGTAAAATCCAAATCAAAGAAAGCTCTAGTTTTTGCAGAGTTACTATGTGATTTCCCATCGTCGTCCAACGATTCAACATCCAAAGCAACAATCATGGATGAATCTTTGTTTCTGATATCTTCAAGTGATCCGTGGTATGGAGATATAATCATTTATATCCAAACCCAAACATATAGGTCTAATACCTCTCACTCAGAACAACGACATACTCGATACTAAGCAAAAGAGTACATGATCGTCAGTGATACGCTTTACCGTCGTGGTGTCGAAATAGTTCTACGAAGGTGCCTCACCCATGAGGAGGCTGAAAAAGTCCTAAATGATTGTCATTCAGGCACATGTGGGGGGCACCAATCTGGTTATGCCACGGCACAAAATATTTTACGAGCAAGATACTTCTAGCCAACAATGTTCAAAGATTGCATAACCGCAGTCAGAAGTTTCCATGCTTGTCAAATCTTCGACCGCAAAACCAGAATACCACCCGCACCTCTGCAGCCAGTAGTTGTTGTTGGGCCATTCGCCAAATGGGGCATAGATTTCATGCAATGTAACCCCACCTCGGCTGGGGGGCATGGGTATATCATAGTCGCAGTTGACTATTTTACGAAATGGGCCGAGGTGCTACCTACATTAAACAACAGTGGCGAAACGGCCGCTCTTTTCTTTTTCAATCATGTAGTCGCCAGGTTCGGCGTTCCACAAGCTATAGTCACAGATCATGGATCGCATTTCCGCAATCACATGATGGTTGAATTGGCCGCCAAATTAGGACTGTCCCACGACAACTCTACTCTATATTATCCACAAGCTAATAGGCAAGTTGAGGCGATCAACAAAGTCTTGAAGCGCATGCTGCAAAGGATGATTGGAGTCCATAAATGGAGTTGGCACCTAATCCTGTACTCAGCCTTGTGGGCATACTGGACATCGGTGAGAAATGCGACCAAGTTTACACCCTTTCAGCTGGTGTATGGCTTGGAAGCGATCTTACCAGTTCAGTGTGAGATTTCGTCTCTCAAGCTCGCAGTTGACCTCCTCCCCGGAACTTCAGAGGAAGAAACTCGTCGTGACACCACCTTGGCTAACGAAGTGCATAAGAAATGAGTCAAAGTGCAATTTGACAAGAATGTCAAACCGCGTGTTTTCTCAGAAAGTGACCTGGTCTTGCTCTATGATCAGGAGTCCGATAAATTGGGAGCAGGTAAGTTCTAGTCTTTGTGGATGGGTCCCTATATTGTTAAGTGTGTATTAGCAAAAGGAGCCTACGAGCTAGTAGATTATGACGGAATTCCATTGTCGCAACCCCGAAACGGGTTGTACCTTAAGCGTTACTATGCTTGACTCGGCATGGTAACCTCTTCATATGCTTTTGTTACATTTTTGTTTTCGTTAAGAGTGATCGTTTTGGTTAGGTAATCCACTTTTTCATTTTGTTGCAGATGTCGAACCCATTGGAATCATTTGTTGGATATGCCAACGGGGCGAGTCGTAGTACGCGGAACCTATCTTCTATAGCTTGGGCCATCTTTGATCCAAGCGGCGAGTTAGTAAGTTTCAGAGGGGTATGTATTGGTCAATCAACGAACAACATCGCTGAATATAGCATGTTGATAGAACTCCTCTCTGATGCCATCGCGCATGGCATACGCTGACTTATCGTCAGGCTAGACTCACAGCTCGTCATTCTACAGCTTACAGGCATCTATTCCGTTTTGAAAACCAGCTATATATCGCATGTTCCTAAGGGTCAAGATTTTGGAAAGACAGTTCGATTCTATTCAATATCAACATATTTCTAGAAACTTAAACACATTAACCGATTCATTAGCAAATTATGTGTTAGATAGACATTTGCAACATTTGTAAAAGAAAAGCATTTTATCAATAAACTACATTAGGATAGTATAACTTAACCAAAATAAAGCTCCAAAAATCAAATATATATATATATATATAACTATTTATAGTTTGTACATAGTGTTCTGTGTCCAAGACAAAATCGGTCACATGACCCAAAAACTCAAAATGCAAGGGGGCACCCTAATCTAATGGTGCTCGTGATAACTAGTCACCGCCTGTGCAATCATGCGTAAGAGCCTAGTCCATCGGCTCGGCACGCCAGTGGTATGGCGCTGTAATCTCAAAGGAAGCTCATCAGTCCTCACATCCAGAATACCAAGGGTGAGACCCTCGATCTACTCCTGCAACACTGCAAGGGTCTCAGATACATCCAGGTCGCGAAGAATGGCCCTCCCTACAGCCTCTCCTGCTGGAATGGCAGCTACTCCTCTCAGGCACGCTGCTGGTTGCACTGGCCCAATATCTGCATAATCACATGAGTTTTGATTAGTCTTGATAAACATTTAAAAATCACAAGAACATTATGAAAAAAATAGACAGAGATATGGTAAGAGCTCAGGTTTAGCTCCTACCTGGTCCAGACGGCGCCGAAAATCGTCCATAGAATCTCCCAGAATTAGCTGGTGAAAATCAAAGGGGAAAACACCTCCAGAGCTCCAACAGTCACAACTCCGAATGAAATGGTAAAATGAGGGGTAAAAATCTATTTTTAAGTTACTTTTCACGTAATTTAAGTAGGGTATTAGATTTTTAACTCATTTTTCAAGCATATGTCCTCATTTCTAATCAGTTTGATGGAGCAATTGAACAGGTAGTACAACCGTCAAAAGAACATAGTGTCAACGGTGAATCAAATATCAATGACCATTATCACGAGCAGTTTTACGTGAAGTTCAAGCTCGTTAAAAATTAAACCTAGCAATGAGCATATGTTCCACCAGAGTTTAAGCTCATTAAAAAATGAACCCATCTCCAGTAAATAACCATTGTGAATGCATTATCATCAGCTTTTGAGCCGTGGTCGTGTTCCTACTATCACCTCCACTCTGTTTTTGCCAATCATTCACCTCCCTTTGATTATTTACCCCTTTTGAGGAATAGCTGCGACGAGTGATCCTATTAGCCACATTTTTACACTGTCGTGATTGGAAAGTTCCAAACCTTACCTGGAACCAACTGCTATCTGAAAACATCACTCATTCCTCAAAAAACGAGTCTCCTTTAAGCTCTTTTCATCTGACTCGTAAAATATGAAAAGATTGCCAAACGATTGGCCTCTCCAGCTCGTTAAAATAATCGGAAGTGCTATCCCTCTAGATTTTAATCTTTTTGGACCCGAGGGATTATTACACAAAAAAATCGAGCGTTTGTGTTATTCGGCTGGTTAAAACTATCGAAAAGTCATCCCTTTCGTATTGTTTTATACTTTTTTGAGCTTAAGGGATTATTGTACGAAAAAAGAATATTGGAGTCTTCTTTCCATCTCTTTTCAGACTCTCTAAAATTGAAAAGGACTGAGTTATCCTTGTCGTTAAACTCGTTAAAACAATAGCGACAAACTTGTCCATTCAGACAAGAATGAGTTTCACTGTTTCTAAGCTCGTTAAAACATAGCAACGAGTTTGCCCGCAGGGCGAATTATAGAACAAGCATATGTTATCCTCCTCAAGCTTAGCAAAAATAAAGAGGTACTGGTAAGAAATGACTGGGGAAAATTGGGAAGAAAACTTGAAGAAACTTTATTGGTAGCAGGTTGCTCTTGAACATGACACTTTCACTCCATCACCATGATTGAGTCGGGTTGGGTTATTCCGTTCACCGATCATATCACCATTGGTCCACCGTACCATCCAATTTTGGGGTTAACGCTTCCAATCCATTTTAGTGTCACCGATATGTTCAAGAGAAGTCACTCAGAGAATTCACCTACCCAACTTGTGTCTCATTCGCTACAATCCCTTCACGCTTCATTCTTTCATGACCACCACCCTGAACCTTGTATCAACAGATCGTTTTCACCTCTACAAAATCATTTGCTTCGTTCTGTGTCATAGATGTGGGATCCATTAATGCCTTCCTATGACGGGTCACTTCTTGTCAACATCAGCTCATTATCCAAGAAGCCGACCTAGGGACAACCCTTCCAGTACTTTGAAGCTTGCATGCCTCAATGGCAAGTTTCTCACTTCCGGCAATAGGTTTACACTAATGGCCTTCGACCGAAAGAATCTGTGTGGTGTTCGGCATCAACTCATGTATTCACACCACGTGAATGGTACTACAGTACCTTGAGGGTCATCATCATCATCAGTGATTCCTCTCGCGCTTGTTAACAATTTACATCATTGACTGGTAATCAGGCAATGTATTTTCATGTTCGACATCAGAACATCTTTTCACATGGATCGACTTGTACTTTCGGGCAAAGATTGAACAAGTTTTGAAGACCCTGGATCTAGTTTCATCCATCCGGGCTGCGATATATTCAGGAAAATAAAGACATCAAATGTACATCATTGTTGCACAGATAATCATCCAAACTAAGGGATGATGGCTCTACCAAAATCATCAGTCTGCACATAGACGGTTGTCTGTCCTATGTACATGAAAATGAATTTATCAAGCTAAGCATGGGAATGCCTGGTTCAGCTAGATCATGAAACTATTATGAAGATAATGTATTGTATTGTATGGTATCTTATTACAGGTCTCCTTCCAGTGCGAAAAACCTTGGATCCTCATTATAAAGCACTTCACCCAACATCAAAAGATTTATGACCTCATGCTTTAGGGGGCAACTGTTATAGACATATTTGGGCACTGCAACCCCAATCACATATGTCCATAAACCAAGGGCTTCTAAGTCCCTAAAAGTGTTGTTTCATACCCTAAAGGAGCGAGGTTGGCTAATTACATCATCTCCCAGAAGTTTTCCATGAAAAACTACTCAGAACTGGTCAAAGCAGGACCATACAGACTGCCCACTGCTAAAGGTGCGATGCATCTCACCTGCCACATGAAAAAAGTGCGATGCATACTGGAAATCCCTTCTATGGGGTGCGATGAGCGAGAGCAGACAAGTGGCACAAGCAGTTTGCTAGGTGGAAACCCAAAGAATCTTCTAGAAACTGTTCATTTGACTCTTGCCTCTCTGAGTTCGCCCAGGGATGAGTAAGAGATCTAAAATCTCCATGTGGAACTAAGAACTATCAAGAGATGACACTAATCAAAATCCCAGAAGCTAACTCACCCCCCTACAAATATCTATAAATGGATCCCTCATCCAAGAGATCCAAAGGTTGGAATTTGGTAATTTGCAAAGAGTGCTGGTTTCTCTTTGAAGACATTGTTGGGTGATCTTGCTTTGTGTAAGGTGAAGAGGGCTTTCAAGCCGGGAGGATGGCGCTAGGTCAGACCAAGTGGTTGTAATCCTCTCTTCTATGACTTTTACTAATAAAGCTATTTGAGTTTTCCTCCATATTCTTGTGTATCTCTGAATACTGTGTTTGTTATATGCATTTGTATGGTCAATATATATCTGATCCTATATTGTTTACAGTGAAAGATCTCTATGCTTTGATGGTATTATGTTGCTGTGAATCTACAGGTGCTCCTTGAAGCTAGGCAAGTAAAAAAGCAGTGGCGAGATTCTGTCAAAGGGGAAAGGAAACAAGCAAGGAGCCAAGCGGAAGACTAAGGTTGGTACTCTTTGCTTCTTTCTCATCTCTCTCTCGTAAAGGAAAAAACAAGTAACTTTAATCTGTTTGTTTCTAAGATAGCTACTCGTCTTAATGGGACTAGTAGTTATGAATAGACACTAGATTTCCTGGTAATAGCTTAGCATGCAACTGATGCTCTCTCAACAACCTAAACATTGCTCCTAAATGTTCGACATGATCTTCCTCATTTTTAGAATATACCAATATATCATCAATGAACACAATAATGAACTTATCCAAATATGGATGAAACACACTATTCATCAAGCACATAAATGTAGTTGTAGCATTATTTAAGCCAAATGGAACTACAAAAAAATCACAATGCCCATACTAGGTCCTCAACGCAGTCTTGTAAATGTCCTCTTCTTTGATGTGTACCTAATGATATCCATATCTCAGATCAATCTTCAAGAAAACTATTTCTCCCTTCAGTTGATCGAACAAGTCATAAATCCTCAAAAACGGATACATGTTCTTGATGGTTACTTTGTTCAACTTCCTATAGTCAATGCATAATCTAAGACTACCATCTTTCTTCTTTACAAACAATACTAGCACACCCCAAGGTGATACACTTAGCCTAATGTACCCCTTGTCCAACATTTACTTCAAATGCAACTTTAACTCAACCAACTCAGGTGTGCTCATCCTGTAAGGTGCTTTTTATGATGGAGCTTCCCCTAGAACTAACTCAATGGAAAAGTGTACCTCCCTGTGAGGTGGAAACTCTGTAATGTCCTCAGGAAATACATCCTTGAATTGCTGTAAAACTAGGTACCTGTTCAACACATCTGCATCTTCAACTTCCTCACTCTTATCACTAGAAATGTGCACTATAAATAGCTTACACCCTTTCCCAAGACTACACTTTTCTTGCATAGTTGTCACCATCCTAACTGATGTAGCTTTCTTCTTACCATATAAGACTCTTAGTTCTCCATTGTCATCAACACACTCAATGGCTTTGTCATAACAGTCTACCATGGTTCTATGAAGATACAACAAATCCATGCCCAACAACATATTGTATGATCCCAACGGTAATACATTCAAATGTGTTGCTGTAGGTATACCATTCAAATAAAATGCACAAGATCTTACCCAATGATGAGCTTGCTTCTTCGTGCATGTAGCAAAATGCACTAACCAAGACTCTACATGAAATTCCTTACTCAACCCACACATATCCACCAAGTTAGGACTAACATAGCTATAATTAGATTCAGGGCCAATCAAAATATAAATAACTTGATCACAAAGCTTACCATCCATCCCAATGATAGATGTCTAATGATCTGCCTGTTTTTTATCCAATTCTACATAGATACGTGAAATACTCTGACCAACATCCCAAATAGTCTGTGCCTCTTGCGCACTATATATCTAAAGTCTACCACCCTGATTCTGGGGAAAATATCTCCTGCAATGAACCTTGCCACAAATCCAACACTCTATAGGCTTCTAGCCTGTCTCCTTGTTCTGTTCTCCTGAGTGGAATCCCTATCCTCTGTCATATGTATTGAACTTCTTAGGTGGTGAAACATTCTCCTTGTTACCTATATCTTGAGGCCTTACTCTCTTTCTGTCCCATTTTTCTTTTCTTTGCATTAGCTCTCCAATATGGCTTAGTCTCATTTCTGCGCTTCGATTGTTCATAGCAATGCCTTAGCTTCCGAATGGCCTCCTCCAATGATCTAGGCTCATCGAACTCAATCTTGTCTTTAAATGCAACCGATAACCCACTAATGAACCTCTGAATCTTGGCCTTTTCCTCTGTGAGATAAGGCACATACCTCAGCAACTCCAAGAATCTGCTAGTGTACTCATCATCTATCATGGAACCCATATCTAGCTCATAAAATTATTTCACCGTGTCATCAAAGTATCTTTCTGAAAAAATACTTCTTCTTGAATAGCCACTCAAACTCACTCCAACTCAAATCCTCCTCATGAATGCATCTGAAATTCTTCACATCTTCCCACCAAATTTATACTTTACCTTTGAGACTAAATGTAGCCACTCTAGCTTTCATGTTCTTTGAATAGTCATGCAATCTAAATAATTTCATCATGTCAATCAACCATGCCTTTGCATCTTGTGGTTTCTTCATTTATTCGTCAAATTTTAGTGGCTTTTCTTTATTAAACTCATCTGGCAAATATCCCCTATCACTCCTCCTGTAAGGATGATAACGATGACGATCATGATGCTTATCTGAATCAAAACTAGAATAATACTTGTGTCTATCCCCTCTCCTCTTCGGAGTGTCCAACAATATGTCATCTATAATTGTGTCATATCTATATGACTTGTGACCACCATGCGACCGACTACCATATGCCCCATTAGTTCTATGCTCCCGCTCATAGCTGATCCGATGTGGTCCCTATCACTGCAAATCTAACAAACTCTAAAGTATCATTGCATTTTCCTCTTCTTATTTCTCTTTTGCCTGCATGATTTTGTCATTGCCTTACAACTCCTTCTTTCTTCATTTAAGCTTCTCAATGTAACTACCAAATCAGAAGAGTTCCCAACACCGCTCTTCATATCCATAGGGAGAGTTTTTGTAGTCAAGCATCTCACTAGTCATTTGATATTTCTTCCTCCAAGGTATATCATGTCAGCTAAACCAAATCACAATAAACCAACCTAGCTTGGCATAGCTCAGGTAGGATGCCTTGTCTGCAAGATCAACAAATCAACAAGATACATGTATAACATAATCATGATAATATATAGAAACTTAATACATAAGCATATGACCATGCAATTGTCATTCTAGCAAGGGTCCAGTCATCAATGCATGACCTTAACAACAACACACACCACAACCTCGTGCATGAAAACAACCACTACATCAATGTACTCTTGACCACATGCAAACAAGAATATGCATAAGAAATACATAACCAACTACACATATGCATAAGCACATATGATTAAGAACGAGTGACTGGACAACCAAGCATACTACAATGATACATGTAAGCAACATAAATCGACATGTAACCAGTCATACACTCACAGTGATGCATTCCACAATAACAACCTCAAATTTCACATGACAACATCACTACAACCATGAACAACATCATGCAAATGCAACAAGCACATGGAATGAAAGGGTGAGAGACACACATGCAACTGACATGCATGCACGACCAACACATAGCCCATCTAGTTTGAGGGGTGAACCATGCTCTGATACCACTCTGTAAAACCCTCCTCCCATATTTACCCAATCAATCATCCAATTGGGGTAAACATGTGATGAGAGGCCACTATGATATTATTTGACCTCCTAAGTCACGTTAAGGAATTGGAACCGACAGAAACACACCATACAAACATTCAACATCAGCTATAGGACCCTTAGGAACCAATCCAATACTTTAGACAACTTGCCCTTGGGCCCCACTGAACTTTTGGACAACTTAAGTCTCAGTCCCTCTCATGCTATAGGCATGACAGCATCCAGAAACCCAAAGTCACTCTCACAGCCTAGTCTGTCAGTGACCAGAGACTAAATTTTTTAGTGCTATGCCAATGAACCTGGGATTTGAGCCACTTTTTTAGGCCCAGAGCCTTACTAAATACCAATAATTGAACCATCTCTTCAGAAAAGTAAACAACATGGAAATGACATTATTAAAGAAAATACTTGTTTAAGACCTTGACTAGACCCCTTCTAGCCATGACAGACATTTCGTCAAACATATCATGAATATGTAATCTATAGGTGTAAATAATAGTTCTGAATTGTTAAGAACCATTGATGCCTCAATACATCAACTGCTATTCCATCCATTAGGTCATAGATACATTGATCATTCAATTACAAGTAAAAGCATGATAAAAGCCATACATGGATGTTGTCATAAAACACATACATAACCAGCATAATAGCAACATAAATACTCATGAAAGTAAAACCATATAGACCACATATAATCCATCAAAATTATCATATAAATACAAGGAGAAACAACCTTTCATTAATGATGCAAAATCCAAACCCAAGATGGGACTTCCACGTTCCACCCGACCGTAGAATGACTGAGCCAAATCTCTCTTCGGCCATTCACCCTCGTGCCATATTCCAAGAATGAATGTGGGATCTCATAGAACACATCAATCAAAACTCATCTAAGGCTTTGAGATTCCATCCACCTCAACCGTCAAATAGTGATTCCACCTCAAAGTCGAACATCACAAAACCATAATCATATTGGTCTCCATCCAAGCCTTCCAGGGCTTCCAAAGCATTTGTTCCAGCGAAGGCTTCTAGGACTAGTAACTCAACCCACAACTGTCGTCGGGCTTCCACGAGGTTTTTCCAACCAAGGCTTCCAAGACTAGTAACTTAACCCACCAAGGGCTTCCATATCACTTTTCCAACCAAGTCTTCCAAGACTAATAACTCAACCTAAGCTAAGGAAACATGATAACCAACCAAAAACAAATAATTAAAGTAAACCCACAATCACCATGGCTATCCAGGAAATGGAAAGGCTGGAAATCACTATCAATCTAGGCAATCCTCCATGCTAATGACAAATCATGACCAAGAATCCACTTGCATATGCCATGCATGCCAAAACTAGTGAAGAAAACATGTGTGCAAATCGATACATGCAAGCAAATCTGATGTAGTTGTTGATCCTAATGCCCTCTTGCACTTTCCTACTCTTCCTTTGCCTTATTCCTCCAAGAATCTAAGTATGCCACACCCACCAAGAGTGCTTCAAGAAAACTCTGTCTCCAAGAGTATGAGAGAGAGAGAGAGAATAATGAGAGAGCTCCAAAATTGAACTGACAAAAGGTTATGAACTAATCCTCAGAATCCTTTTTATGAATGAGGCCTCTATTTTCTTGATTTTCCATTGTTTTCCTTCAATTTACTCCTCACATGCAACCTATGAACTTTCACCTTCTTTTTCTCCTACTTTCCATTATTTTCATAAATAAATGTGCCAAAAATGCCATTTTTCCTTTCCAAAGCCTTAGCCATTACCTTTTCCAATTTCCTTAGCCATAAACAATCACAAGTGATCCCCATCACTCTGGTTTTGCCCAACATTCAGCTTGGAATAAGTGTCCCATCAACCGTGGTTATTATTTTGCCATTATTTATTTTTATTACATGGAATTTTCACCAAGGTTGTTATAGTCTTTAAATCTGGTCATGGAAATTTGAAAGTAGAAAGGTGTCTCTAGGACTCCATGAACTTCATCTCTATTTTAGAAAAAAAATTATCAAGGCTAGTGGAAAAATCATTAATGGAGGGTCATTGTGGTCTGTCGATGATAAGAATGCAGTGAGTTTAGGTGACGACCTTGGTTGGAGGTGGTTGCTCACTACAAAGGAGTGAATGTCGAAGTATCAGAATTATATAGCGAGATGCTAGGGATTGGTGGTTTCTTGGGCTTGTGGTGTAGTGGAGGAGGACTAGTGTCAGGAACAAAGGATTGAAAGGGTGGTGAACATGATAAAATAGAGGGTTCGAGCGAGAAGAGGGATAGGGAAAGGAGAATAGCATAAAAGAAAAGTTGTGATAGTGGAGGGAGACAAGGTACAAGATGTAGAGCTTGACGAGGGGGTAGTCCATAACCTAGATTATTCATTTGGACATATTTTTCTTCCTCCCTCCCTAGAGACCTTGGAACCACAAACTGTGGAGAGCCACTGCACTCTTGGAACAACTGAAACAAGACAGGCATGATGATTGTAATGAAATGATAAATTTCATGAACTATCTACAATGCAATCAATGGAATATTTAGGATCGCCGATATCACTCCACAAAGGCCAAAGGTGATTAGATGAGTGCATATAAAAACTATAGGGGCAGTTAGCACTTGTATAATTCCATGTCCATGGGGAATTAGGGAATCCAAATCCTCAAGGTAATGATCTAGGTCACCCCCTTATTCACTAATGTTTAGGTTGTGTTTTTATTATAGGTGTCATTTGGGCATATTGGTCTTTTTAGTTCTCAGTTTTAAGAAATATATTCCATTTTGGAAATAGTTTTTGTGTGGTGATTTTATCCAATAAATCTGATCAGACTGATGTTGAAAGAACATCTCCTTTTATAAAAGCATTGTGTAATCTTTTGACAACTTAATAGAATCCTTTGATCAGCGATATATCTATATCTATACCTCTCTCTCTCTCTCTCTCTATATATATATATATATACATATATATATCTATATATATATATATATATATATATATATATATATATATATATATAGATATAGATATATATATAGATATATATATATATAGATATATATATCCTTGGTCACTTAGCTCATGAACACAAATGTTTCTCTACCAAGGTTATGTGTAAGCCTGTAACAACCCTGGTAAAAAGTCATGTAAAAATATATAAGGCCACGGTTGATGGGACATGTATTCCAAGCTAAATGGTGAGAAAAAAATCCTAGTGGGTGTTTGTTTCGGTTATTATCTCTAAGGAAATTGGCAAAGGAAATGGAAAATGCTTTGGAAGGGCATGAGACATCAATTGGCATTTTATTTATGAAAATAATGGAAATTAGGAGAAAGGGAGGTGAAAGGTCACAGGTTGCATGTGAGGATGAAAATGAAGGAAAATAATGGAAAATGAAGAAAATAGTGGTGTCATCGATAAAAAGGCTTGTGAGGATCAATGGGCAGGCTTGGTCAGCGAAGGTTGGTCAGTTCAGTTTTGGTGGAGCTCTCTCTCTCTCTCTCATACTCTTGGATACTTAGAGTTTTCTTGGAGCACTCTTGGAGGGTGTAGAATACTAGGATTTTATGAGAAAGAAGGCAAAGGAAGAGAAGGAAAGTGCAAGAGGACATCAGGATCAACAACTACATCGGGTTTTTCTTGCAGGTACCAAGTTGCATGTATGATTTCCTCACTATTTTCGTATGCATGGCACATGCATGTGGTTTATTGGTCATGACCTATCATTGACATGGAGGATGGTCGAGATTGACAGTGGATTTTCCTAGCCTTGCCATTTCCTGGATAGCCATGGAGTTTGTGGGTTTATTTTCATTATTATTTTTTATTGGTACTCATGTTTCCTTAGCTTGGGTTGAGTTATTAGTCCTAGAGCCTTGGTTGGACAAATGCCCTGGAGCCTTGTAACAAATTGGGTTGAGTTACTAGTCCATAGCCTTGGTTGGAAAAAGGCTCTGGAGCCCTTGGTGGGTTGAGTTACTAATCCTAGAGCCTGGTAAAAGTTGTGGGTTGAGTTACTAGTCCTAGAGCCTTAGCGGGAAAAAATCTTTAGAGCCCTGGAAGGCTGGGATAAAAACCGATCTAATGATAGTTTTGTGATGTCTGGCCATGAGGTGGAATCATTGTTTGATGGGTTGAGGTGGATGGCCTCTGGAAGCCCTAGATGGTTTTGGATGGATGTGTTCTATGAGATCCCACATTCATGCTTGGAATATCTCACAAGGGTGAATGGCTGAAGAGATATTTCGCTCAGCCATTCTACGGTCGGGTGGAACGTGGAAGTCCCATCTTAGGTTTCGATTTTGGATCATTAATATGAGGTTATTTCTCCTTGTACTTCTATGATTAATGTACCAATTTATATGTGGATTCTATGGCTATTGTATCAATGGTATTTTGTTGTTATTATGCTAGTTATGAATATGTATTATGACAGTGGCTATGTATGACTCCCATCATGTTTTTACTTGTATATGAATGAACAATGTATCTATGGGTTAATGGATGAAACTAAAACTAAAGTGAAAAGGAAACACTGCCTCATAGTGAATCGCAGATAAGTATGAGACCCCTATGATCAGATCTGTTATTTACACATGTAGATTACATATTCGTGATATGTTTGACGAAATGGTTGTCATGGCTAGGATGGGTCCAGTTAAGGTCTTATTCAAGTAATTTCATTAGTATTGCTATTTCCATGTTATATTATTTTTTTTAAGGTTTCATTAAATTATGGGAAATGACCTAGGCTCTGGGCTTGAAAATGTGGTTTAAATCCTAGGGACGCTAGCACAAAATTGAGCAAAATAGTCCATGGATGCTGGCTTGCAAACCTGTGATAGAGCCCAGAGGTCACTAGACACTGGCATGCCCATAGCATGAGAGCATCCAAATGTCAAGTGATCAAAAAATTTAGTGGGACCTAGGGGTAATCTTCCTGAAGTGTTGGCATGGTTCTCAGGGGTCCTGTAGCTAATGTCAAAGTTTTCTATGTTGTGTTTCCGTCGGTTCCACTTCCTTAAGGTGACTTAGGAGGTTGAATCTTATCATAGTGGCCTCTTGTCGCATGTTTACCCTGGTTGGCTAGTTACTTGGGTAGATGTGGGACGAGGGTGTTACAAAGTGGTATCAGAGCATGGTTCACCCTCGAATTGGATGGGCAGTGTCTTCGTCATGCATTCATATCGGTTGCATATGTGCTTGTTGCATTGTCATGGTATTGGTCATGGTTGTAGTGATTTCGCCATGTGAAGGTTGATGATGTGGAGGTGTGAGCCTGTGGATTCCCTTGTTGATTGATACAGGCATCGTATCCTTTTATTTGTTGGTTGAGAAAATATGTATATGTATATATTATTGTAAATACTGTATCAAGTTGGTTTATAAAGCTCCATAAACAATATGACTATTTTCTAGGTGAAGCAAATGTGCATGAGTATATGTGGTTACTATTGTAAATACCGTAATGAGTTGTGTTATAAATCTCTAGTAAACGGTATGATTGTCATGTTTCAGCAGTGGTCATTGTAAATACCACAACAAGTTGTGTTATAAAGATCCATGGGTAGTGTGTTTTGTTTTTAGCAATCTTGTTGGTTATAGATGTCATTGAACACCGAGGATGATATTCCCCCAAGTGGGAGGGTTATGTAACAACCCCCGTAAAAAATCATGTAAAAATATATAAGGCCACAATTGATGGGACACGTATTTCAAGCTAAATGGTGGGAAAAACATCCTAGCAGGTGTTCATTTCAGTTATTATGGCTAAGGAAATTGGAAAAGGAAATGGAAAAGGCTTTGGAGAGGCATGAGGCATTCATTGGCATTTTATTTATGAAAATAATGGAAATTAGGAGAAAAAGGAGTTGTAAGGTCACAGGTTGCATGCGAAAAGGAAAATAATGGAAAATGAAGAAAATAGAGGCCTCACTTATAAAAAGGCTTCTAAGGATCAGTGGGCAAGATTTTTCGCTGAAGGTTGGTCAATTAAGTTTTGGTGGAGCTGTCTCATTACTCTCTCTCTCTCTCTCTCATACTCTTGGATACTTAGAGTTTCTTGGAGCACTCTTGGAGGGTGTGGAATACTTGGATTTTTGGAGCAAGAAGGAAAAGGAAGCACAGGAAAGCGCAATAGGACATCAGGATCAACAACTACAACGGGTTTTGCTTGCAAGTACTGAGTTACATGTAAGTTTCCCTCACTAGTTTTTGCATGCATGGTACATGCATGTAGTTTATTGGTCATGATCTTTCATTGGCTAGGAGGATGGACGGGATTGACAATGGATTTGCGTAGCCTTGCCATTTCCTGGATAGCCATGGAGATTGTGGGTTTATTTTCATTGTCTTGTTTTTATTGGTTCTCATGTTTCCTTAGCTTGGGTTGAGTTATTAGTCCTAGAGACTTGGTTGGAGAAATGCTCTAGAGCCCTATAACATATTGGGTTGAGTTACTATTTCCATAGCCTTGGCTGGAAAAATGATCTGGAGCCCCTAGTGGCTTGAGGTACTAATCCCAGAGCCTTGGTTGAACAAATGCTTTGGAGCCTAGTGAAAGCTTTGGGTTGAGTTACTAGTCCTAGAGCCTTGGTTGGACAAACGCTCTGGAGCCCTAGAAGGCTAGGATAGAGGCTGATATGATGATGGTTTTGTGATGTCCTACGTGAGGTGGAATCACTATTTGATGGGTTGAGGTGGATGGTTTCTCGAAGACTTGGATGGTTTTGGATGGATGTGTTCTATGAGATACCACATTCATGCTTGGAATATGGCACAGGGGTGAATGGTTGAAGAGATATTTGGCTCAGCCATTCTACGGTCGGGTGGAACGTGGAAGTCCCATCACGGGTTTGGATTTTGCATCATTAATATGAGGTTATTTATATTTGTACTTCTATGAGTAATGTATTGGTTTATATGTGGATTCTATGGCTATTTTATATTTGGTATTTCTGTTGTTATTATGTTAGTTGTGAATATGTATTATGACAGTGGCTATGTATGACTCCCATCATGTTTTTACTTGTATATGAATGAACAATGTATCTATGGCCTAATGGATGAAACTGCAACTAAAGTGACAAGGAAACAATGCCTCATAGAAAATATCTGATAAGTATGAGACCCCTATGCTCAAATATGTTATTTACACCTGTAGATTACATATTAGTGATATGTTTAACCAAATGCCTGTCATGGCTAGTAGGGGTCTAGTCAAGGTCTTATTCAAGTAATTGCATTAGTACTGTTATTTCCATGTTATCTTACTATTCTGAAGTTGTCATTCAATTTTGGGCAGTGACCTGGGCTTTAGGCCTGAAAACGTGGCTTTAATCCCAGGGATGCTGGCACAAAACTAAGAAAAATAGTCCTTGGACGCTGGCTTGTAGACCTGTGAGAGCGTCCATAGGTCCCTGGATGCTATCATACCTATAGCATGAGAGCATCTAGAGGTAAAGTGATCAAAACATTCAATGGGACCCAGGGGTAAGCTTCCTGAAGTGTTGGCATGGTTCACAAGGGTCCTGTAGCTGATGTGGAAGTTATGTATGTTATGTTTCCATCGGTTCCACTTCCTTAATGTGACTTAGGAGGTCAAATCATATCATAGTGGCCTCGTGACACATGTTTACTCCGGTTGGCCGGTTACTTGGGTAGATATGGGAGGAGGGTGTTACAAATCCCATGTTACCTTGGGATATTCCCTGTGCTTGACACCGCTTGAAGGTATGTATTGATATATTTATTCATATATCGACTGCAACTAAACAGTATGTTATTACATGTATAACCATCTCTCTCATCCAGTGCCTAGATTGCAAAGGGCCTGTGATTTAACATGACCCACAAGGAGGCTTTTGACATGCACCCTAGCCCTTAAATTTCCTTAATGATATATATGGAATTTATACACATATACTACAACTTAAATTCTTAGGATTTTAACATAAGGGTTACATGCCATTCTAGTATCATCCCTTGGATTATATAAAATATACTAGCCATTGCGAGGCTAATTGACAATAGTCATAGAAAAAATTATGCAGTACACACACACAAACACATGTGTAACTAAGCCATTAGACCAATTTACTATAACCTCTTCCAGTCACAAGTTACGTGGGCTACACTAGTAATAATGTCGGCATGTCTTCACATACATACATATCAAATTCCTATAGAACCAGTATAACTTCATATCTAGATATATAGATATATATATATATATATATATATATATATATATATATATATATATATATATATATATAATTTATTTATCAAAATGGCTAGCAGCACATCATGAACATTGAACCAGATCACAACAACACAACAGTTCATTTAAATCACATTTTCCACCCCATAAGCACTCTACATGTTTAATACTATAAATGACCATGATATTTAGATTTCTCATGAGTTCATATTTCACAAGGATGTACACATTCCTAATAAAGTAACTAAGCCTAGTCTCCTATTCAAGTTAACACAATAAATTGAACCATTGCCATAGGATCCACACATATTAATAGAATAGGAGCTCACATTCTGTCTATATAGGGATCAAGTATCCCTCTTGTGCAAAATAGTATTTAAGAAACATGACCAACTTCATTAATATACATATTTACATATGTAAATATATACCACGTGCAATTTAACACTCAAGGACCATGAACAAGCTCCTTAAATCTCATACAACGACATATTTATTATTGATGGTTTCCTATTCCCAACACCATAAGAAAGCTTCCCCTATTGCACTAGAGATAAGTCTGGTATTTAGTCTATGTTCAATTCCAGACCTAGGCACAGAGACCTGAAAACATCCTTCTAAACTACATAAGGAATTAATAACAAATGGATCACATGATATCTACCATGCCTTTATCATCATTCTAAGATCAATCATGGCAATATTAGTAACACATTCACACATGAAGAAATTCCTCACACATTCAAATGGCATGTAATTAGTACAACAAGTATAAATATTGAAATCACTAACATTTATTAACTATGATGAACACTTATCTTATAATATAGGCTTGGTAATTAAGTTTGGGACTACAAGTCTACACCCCACCTTAGATGAGTTGCAACCAATATTTCTTGTAGTTACCTCCCCCATGCTAGATTTCAAAGCTTGAGGAAGATTTATTAAGGGGTTTCTCACTCAGTAAACACCATTTGTATTCTAGAGACCTTCGTGTCTCCACCCAATAATAATTTTTTTAGAGATTCATAGATCAACCATCTCCCTATAGCTATTAAATATCAACTGCTAACCAACAATCTAATGCAAACTCCCTTTTTATTTCTATAGCCTCTGTTATCACCCCAAGAAACTCTCCTAGGTTGTATCTCAGAGATGCTTGGGAACATTACAAACTCAACAAAAATGTTGGAAAATGGTGGATGAATGGAAGGAATGATGCATATTCAAGCCAGATAACCACTTCTACTACGCTTAACCCCAGACATGGGTGAACACCCCCAGACTATAAGGCTTTAGACCACCAATTACTCACAGTTTAAGGGATAGGTGAACATGGAGAATATTGACCACACCAGCAGATGCACAAGACCATGTGATGGCCAGATACAACTAGTAAAGAGGTCTGCAAATCTATTTCCTAATGCACAGACAGGATGACAGCTCTCTGGCATTAAAATAACATAAACCTGCATACAAATTCAATGATACATACTAGATTCTAACATAGAGGTGGGATGACAACCCCTCTAATGTTGAACATCAAGAGAACATGAAAAATTCACAACAGGCATAGCCTGGAACAAATAAGAAGAGGAAAATGAGCAATTAACAGCAAAAGAAGCTTGCATTAGCTGAAAATGAAGACCAGACGCTGCAGGTATCATAGTAATTACAGTCTCCAGAAGTTGAACTTTACATCAAAATAACATTTATCAACCCTCGCTGATAGCACTTTTTCGTATGCGCGTAGTTATAAAGGGTTAAGACCTTAGCACCGAGGGCTATATGACCACAGTCTCATGGGTTTATCTTGCGCCTGGGACCCGAGGAAAATGGATATAAACGGGGTTTATGGAGAAATTTAGAGGAAAACGGAGGAATGGGGAGTTATAAGAGTGTAAGCGGAGTGATGAGGAAAAGGTGAGTTATGGTGCGCGGTCACATTATCGGGGTTTTATAACATTTAAACCCAGCACCCAGGAGCTAAGGAAACACGACTTTAAAGCTAAATGTGGGTGTAAAATAGGGATAACGGGGTTTTATGGAGTTATAGGGAAAATGAAGGAAAAGAGGGAAAGACTGCTGCGAGCCCTTTGCAACCAAAACTAGCACTGCCCAACCTATTTTTATCCATCAAATGTTGAAGAACATAGCAGAGCTAACAACCCCATGCTAATTTATAGAAAATTCAAAAGCTATCTCTCCTCCCTATTCCTTCTCTATGTAATTTTCTAGGTGATTTCCCCTCTCCCCTTTTTGGACTACCCTATGTGCATAATCCCCTTTGTGGGTGGATGCCTTCTCCCTTTTTCTTACATTGGACCTTTGTCTCCTCTTTACACTACTCCAAAGAAAAGAGTAGTCAATCTATTCTCTTCACTATCTCTTGTTAAGTATCAACCCTTTTGGCTCATCCCACATTATAGCATGATTCTCCTCTTTTCGAGTGGCTCCACGATTTATTTTTCTTTGTTTGATAATAATTTCCCAGGCTAGTGAGGTGATGCCACCTACCTCTTTTCTCCCAAAGTCTCCCTCATTTCTTTTCTATTACTTTCTTATTGCAATGTATGGCCAACTCTCCCTTTACATGCTCTTAGCCATGAAATGACTTCTCAACAGTGTGGCCATATATTTTTTTTTTAAATGTCCTTCTTTCTTGTATATCGTTACAAAGAGGATTTGTTCTTTGCCCTTATTTTTTGTTGGCTTAATTTATAGGATTTTTCCCTTTCTTTACACTTTCCAACCCATGACTGATATTTAATAACCTCATCATCCACAACCTAAGCAACCTCCTCCCTGAGCTCTCGAATTTGAGTCCCATCTCAACCTTTTTATGTTTTTATTTACAACATCATTACAATGTTTATAGGAGGGGGATTTTCCTAAATGGGTTGTCACAACAATATCTATTATCATCAAAACTTCCATGTAATCACATCTCCAAAAAATAAGGTGTGATCGTTCAACAATTATATAAGTGGCTTGCCAGCACTTTGGTGGTGGTGACAAATGAGTTGTCAACACTAACTTATATTTCTCAACCCCAAGGAAAATACCTAATGAACTGTAAGTTGCTCATCTTACTTTGGAAAGCACTGAGTGTTTATCAACTTATTTTTACAAACACTCAGTAGTTTATCAATTTAGTATGGAAACCACTGAGTGTTTATCAACTAGTACACATGGGCAGAAAATCCAATGTCATACTCTGACAGTTTGGCTGAATTATCAGATTTACTTGCATTTTTATTATTTTTTTTTAAAGGCACAATTTTTTTCAGGATATCTGATGAATACAATTATCGTTGAATATTCAACAATAATCGTTAATAATTGTGTTGACAATAATTGAATGTTCGTCGGATATTCGATGAACATTGAATTTTCATCTGATGTCTGACATTCGACCTAGTCAATTATCTATCTATCAGAATACTGATGTTTGAAGAAGTCAATGTTTTTTCTCGTTGGAAAACATCTCCCTAGTCAACAACCGTACGACTAAAAAAATATTTTATTTTGTTATTTTCATTACAAATAGATAAACACTGTTGAGGTTGATTTTTGAAGATAATCATCACTAAAAGTTTGGTAAGGAAAATTCCACATACCATTCCTCCAAGAGGAAAGGAGACGTGAGATCTGCATTGGAGGCTTTGGGTGATCAAAATGTTATTTCCCTTTTAAAGAATGCAGGGACACTAAAATGAGAGAAATTTTAATAAAACTAACTAAAATACATTGTAGAGAGTATGGACACCTTGAAGGTGGGAATGAATATTTTCCCCTCGTAGTTTATTCATTATATGTCTTAATATTGCATATTGCTTTTGTAAATGTTATATGTTAAATGTAGAAGAAAAATAACATATTAATTTTTCTTTATGGATATATTTTACACACACACCAAATTGAGAGTAAGTTAAGAAGAGAAAAAGTAGACATAAGATATAGATTTTAATTAGGGTTAAGGGGTTTAAGGTTTAGGGGTACATGGTGTCGGGGGTTAGGATTTTATCATTTTAAGGGTTATTAAGGCCATATTAGCACTCATTGGTTAAGGGGTTAAGGGTTAATATTTTAGGGTTTAAGGTAGGTTTAGGGGGTTTAGGGCCTACGGGATTTAGAGGCCTCTAAATATTATGAAACCATAGCATGGAAAGAGATCATATTACAAGAATACTACCATTTTATGGATTTCCATTTGAATGAATAAATTTATTGAATCCTATCAACTGCTAGGATTCACTCAAGCTTTACATCCATGTGAGCTTCAAATTAAGTAAAATGAGTTATACTAATAAACAATTTATCCTCCTTGATATATTCCATGTCATTGGAAATGTGTAGCGGCTAGTGCATATGCTTCCTTGGAACTTTTGCATTAAAATATGAAGCGAAAGGATGTTCTACCTTTAGAAGACGAACCCCTTATCAATGAACATGATGTTTTATATTGAAATCAATCTTACTACAAACATTCAATATTAATCCAATAAAAAATATCTTAGATTATGAACCAAGATATTCTTTTATGTTTACTTCCATTTTATGCCATTTTCATTTAAACTATAGCTAATTGAATCTTAATGAAAATTTTCCATTGCATGGTATTTTTCTCATTAAATATAATTAATAACTTAGATTTCCCATTGTTAAGAATTGTCAAGTTAACCCTATTATAGGTGATGTTAACCTAAAATATTTGTAATCTTTTCAAGTCTAATATCAATCCTTTCCTTCGATGTTATTCTCCAAGCCCTTCATCCTCTTATCCTTTCTATTTCAATTTAGAAAGCATGTCCAATGGCCAAATTTCCATTATATGAAAAAATGTTAAGTGCATGAAATTATTTTATAAATGCTATAAATAATTTCAAATGGAAATAACTCCTTACATTTAGAAAATAGGTAGAGTTTAACATTTATAACAAGCATTGGATCTAAAAGAAGTAGAAAAACTAATAAGAGAGGGTTTGGTAGTCCATAACATATTGTGTTTTGCAGTTGGTTCTCCATCTCTAGCATTTTGTGCATTCGTTTCACAAAACAATACTTGAAAATTATAACCAATTTTTTAAATGAATAAAAAGGAAATGTAATAACAATTTTTACCAAATAAATCTTCTAGTATGTGTCTTTCATTCAAGTGTGAAAGAAAAAGGATGTTCATGTCTTATAGAACCTCAAATTTCATACTAATCATCTAACCATTTGCAAAGGAATTTAAACTAGATTGAAATCCTCATAGTGGTTGGGTGAGACATGTATTGTGTTATGCAACCAGCTCACAAAATAGAAGAAAAGAGAGATTAGCGACTTGAAAATCAGCCTCTTCGAGGGGGAAACCCCCTTTACATTACACAAATGAACAATTCTTGGATGATTCAAATGACAAAACCTCCTTTCTATATATAGGAGTCTAAGGGGTCACAATATAATCAGAGTCAACATAACAATAATAATGTAAGGACACAACAATAACAATAGTGGGCTTCTATGTGGCACAATAATAACAATATGGGGACAACATGGGCACAAAAATAGCAATAAGGGGCTACTATGGCAATAATAATAAGGGAATACGCTAGTATTATAGGGACCTAAAATGCCTCTCTCCTTCAAAAAAGTGTTGTCCTCAATGCTTGAGTAGTTTTGGATGCTTCTGTATAAAATTATCATCCTCTCATGTGGAATCTTCAGCAGGTAAGTTCTTCCACTTAATGAGATACTCTGAAATTGATCGATTTCGTAGCTGTCAATTTCATTTTTCTGTGTCTGCTTCAGGTTCCAATATGATTTTTCCTTCCTCGTCAATTTCTGGAAATATTGTTTGAACTGGGAGCTTGTCACCTATAACCTTATTTAAGCTTGAAACATGGAAAACTAAGTGCACTCAGGAAGATGCATGAAGCTCCAATTTGTATGCCACAGTACCAATCTGTTGTAACACCTTGTACAGACCATAATACTTTCAAATGGAAATAACTCCTTACATTTAGAAAATAGGTAGAGTTTAACATTGATAACAAGAATTGGATCTAAAAGAAGTAGAAAAACTAAGAAGAGAGGGTTTGGTAGTCCATAACATATTGTGTTTTGTAGTTGGTTCTCCATCTCTAGCATTTTGTGCATTCGTTTCACAAAACAATACTTGAAAATTATAACCAATTTTTAAAATGAATTAAAAGGAAATGTAATAACAATTTTTACCAAATAGATCTTCTAGTACATCTCTTTCATTCAAGTGTGAAAGAAAAAGGATGTTCATGTCTTATAGAACCTCAAATTTCATACTAATCATCTAACCATTTGCAAAGGAATTTAAACTAGATTGAAATCCTCATAGTGGTTGGGTGAGACTTGTATTGTGTTATGCAACCAGCTCACAAAATAGAAGAAAAGAGAGATCAACGACTTGAAAATCAGCCTCTTCGAGGGGGAAACCCCCTTTACATTACACAAATGAACAATTCTTGGATGATTCAAATGACAAAACCTCCTTTCTATATATAGGAGTCTAAGGGGTCACAATATAATCAGAGTCGACATAACAATAATAATGTAAGGGCACAACAATAACAATAGTGATCTTCTATGTGGCACAATAATAACAATATGGGGACAACATGGGCAGAAAAATAGCAATAAGGAGCTACTATGACAATAATAATAAGGGAATACACTAGTATTATAGGGACCTAACATGCCTCTCTCCTTCAAAAAAGTGTTGTCCTCAATGCTTGAGTAGTTTTAGATGCTTCTGTATAAAATTCTCATCCTCTCATGTGGAATCTTCAGCAGGTAAGTTCTTCCACTTAATGAGATACTCTGAAATTGATCAATTTCGTAGCTGTCAATTTCATTTTTCTATGACTGCTTCAGGTTCCAATATGATTTTTCCTTCCTCGTCAATTTCTGGAAATATTGTTTGAACTGGGAGCTTGTCACCTATAACCTTCTTTAAGCTCGAAACATGGAAAACTAGGTGCACTCGGGAAGATGCATGAAGATCCAATTTGTATGCCACAGTACCAATCTTTTGTAACACCTTGTACAGACCATAATACTTTCAAATGGAAATAACTCCTTACATTTAGAAAATAGGTAGAGTTTAACATTGATAACAAGCATTGGATCTAAAAGAAGTAGAAAAACTAATAAGAGAGGGTTTGGTAGTCCATAATATATTGTGTTTTGTAGTTGGTTCTCCATCTCTAGCATTTTGTGCATTTGTTTCACAAAAAATTACTTGAAAATTATAACCAATTTTTTAAATGAATAAAAAGGAAATGTAATAACAATTTTTACCAAATAAATCTTCTAGTACATCTCTTTCATTCAAGTGTGAAAGAAAAAGGATGTTCATGTCTTATAGAACCTCAAATTTCATACTAATCATCTAACCATTTGCAAAGGAATTTAAACTAGATTGAAATCCTCATAGTGGTTGGGTGAGACTTGTATTGTGTTATACAACCAGCTCACAAAATAGAAGAAAAGAGAGATCAACAACTTGAAAATCAGCCTCTTCGAGGGGGAAACCCCCTTTACATTACACAAATGAACAATTCTTGGATGATTCAAATGACAAAACCTCCTTTCTATATATAGGAGTCTAATGGGTCACAATATAATCAGAGTCGACATAACAATAATAATTTAAGGACACAACAATAACAATAGTGGGCTTCTATGTGGCACAATGATAACAATATGGGGACAACATGGGCACAAAAATAGCAATAAGGGGCTACTATGACAATAATAATAAGAGAATACATTAGTATTATAGGGACCTAACATGCCTCTCTCCTTCAAGAAAGTGTTTTCCTCAACGCTTGAGTAGTTTTGGATGCTTTTGTATAAAATTCTCATCCTCTCATGTGGAATCTTAAGCAGGTAAGTTTTTCCACTTAATGAGATACTCTGAAATTGATCGATTTCGTAGCTGTCAATTTCATTTATCTATGACTGCTTCAGGTTCCAATATGATTTTTCCTTCCTCGTCAATTTCTGGAAATATTGTTTGAACTAGGAGCTTGTCACCTATAACCTTCTTTAAGCTTGAAACATGGAAAACTAGGTGCACTCGGGAAGATGCATGAAGCTCCAATTTGTATGCCACAGTACCAATATTTTGTAACACCTTGTACAGACCATAATACTTTCAAATGGAAATAACTCATTACATTTAGAAAATAAGTAGAGTTTAACATTGATAACAAGCATTGGATCTAAAAGAAGTAGAAAAACTAATAAGAGAGGGTTTGGTAGTCCATAATATATTGTGTTTTGCAGTTGGTTCTCCATCTCTAGCATTTTGTGCATTCATTTCGCAAAACAATACATGAAAATTATAACCAATTTTTTAAATGAATAAAAAGGAAATGTAATAACAATTTTTACCAAATAAATCTTCTAGTACATCTCTTTCATTCAAGTGTGAAAGAAAAAGGATGTTCATGTCTTATAGAACCTCAAATTTCATACTAATCATCTAACCATTTGCAAAGGAATTTAAACTAGATTGAAATCCTCATAGTGGTTGGGTGAGACTTGTATTGTGTTATGCAACCAGCTCACAAAGTAGAGGAAAAGAGAGATCAACGACTTGAAAATCAGCCTCTTTGAGGGGGAAACCCCCTTTACATTACACAAATGAACAATTCTTGGATGATTCAAATGACAAAACCTCCTTTTTATATATAGGAGTCTAAGGGGTCACAATATAATCAGAGTCGACATAACAATAATAATGTAAGGGCACAACAATAACAATAGTGGGCTTCTATGTGGCACAATAATAACAATATGGGGACAACTTGGGCACAAAAATAGCAATAAGGGGCTACTATGACAATAATAATAATGGAATACACTAGTATTATAGGGACCTAACATGCCTCTCTCCTTCAAAAAAGTGTTGTCCTCAACACTTGAGTAGTTTTGGATGCTTCTGTATAAAATTCTCATCCTCTCATGTGGAATCTTCAGCAGGTAAGTTCTTCCAGTTAATGAGATACTCTGAAATTGATCGATTTCGTAGCTGTCAATTTCATTTTTCTGTGACTGCTTCAGGTTCCAATATGATTTTTCCTTCCTTGTCAATTTTTGGCAATATTGTTTGAACTGGGAGCTTGTCACCTATAACCTTCTTTAAGCTTGAAACATGGAAAACTAGGTGCACTCGGGAAGATACATGAAGCTCCAATTTGTATGCCACAGTACCAATCTTTTGTAACACCTTGTACAGACCATAATACTTTCAAATGGAAATAACTCCTTACATTTAGAAAATAGGTAGAGTTTAACATTGATAACAAGCATTGGATCTAAAAGAAGTAGAAAAACTAATAAGAGAGGGTTTGGTAGTCCATAATATATTGTGTTTTGTAGTTGGTTCTCCATCTCTAGCTTTTTGTGCATTCGTTTCACAAAACAATACTTGAAAATTATAACCAATTTTTTAAATGAATAAAAAGGAAATGTAATAACAATTTTTACCAAATAAATCTTCTAGTACATTTGTTTCATTCAAGTGTGAAAGAAAAAGGATGTTCATGTCTTATAGAACCTCAAATTTCATACTAATCATCTAACCATTCGCAAAGGAATTTAAACTAGATTGAAATCCTCATAGTGGTTGGGTGAGACTTGTATTGTGTTATGCAACCAGCTCACAAAATAGAAGAAAAGAGAGATCAACGACTTGAAAATCAGCCTCTTCGAGGGGGAAACCCCCTTTACATTACACAAATGAACAATTCTTAGATGATTCAAATGACAAAACCTGCTTTCTATATATAGGAGTCTAAGGGGTCACAATATAATTAGAGTTGACATAACAATAATAATGTAAGGGCAAAACAATAACAATAGTGGGCTTCTATGTGGCACAATAATAACAATATGGGGACAAAATGGGCACAAAAATAGCAATAAGGGGCTACTATGACAATAATAATAAGGGAATACACTAGTATTATAGGGACCTAACATGCCTCTCTCCTTCAAAAAAGTGTTGTCCTCGATGCTTGAGTAGTTCTGGATGCTTCTGTATAAAATTCTCATCCTCTCATGTGGAATCTTCAGCGGGTAAGTTCTTCCAGTTAATGAGATACTCTGAAATTGATCGATTTCATAGCTGTCAATTTCATTTTTCTGTGACTGCTTCAAGTTCCAATATGATTTTTCCTTCCCCGTCAATTTTTGGCAATATTGTTTGAGCTGGGAGCTTGTCACCTATAACCTTCTTTAAGCTTGAAGCATGGAAAACCAGGTGCACTTGAGAAGATGCAGGAAGCTCTAAATTGTATGCCACAGTACCAATCTTTTGTAACACCTTGTACAGACCATAATACTTTGGTGATAATTTATTATCCTTCTTAGCTTCCTTGAGGTACATTTGTTTGTATGATTGTAGTTGTAGAAATACCCAGTCACCTACATCAAAACTTCTTTCGCTGCGATGTTGATCTGCCTATTGTTTCATTCTATTCTACGCCAAAGTGAGGTTATCCTTTAAGAGCTGGAAAACTTGTTGTTGAGGCTCAATGTGATCTTCCACTGCTTGAACCTTATAATTTTCTTTTAAAGATGATGTGATGGATGATGGATGATATCCACAAAGTGCCATAAATGGGATCATTTTTGCTGCAGTATGGAAGGAAGTGTTATACCAGCATTCATCCAGAGGCAACCACTTGACCCATTGTGTCTATTTATCAAATACAAAGAAACGAAAATATCCTTCCAAACATTTGTTCACTATCTCAGTTTTCTAATCAGATTGAGGATGATAAGATGAGCTATGAGTTAACTGAGCACCGAGACAAGAAAATAATTTTGTCCAAAAATTTCCAGTGAAAATGGGATCTCTATCGCTTACAATAATATTTGGGTTTTCATGTAGCTTTTGAATTGTTTCCATAAATGCAGTAGCAACTATATTGGGTTTAAATGGATGAGATAATGCACAAAAGTGTGCATACTTAGTAATTCTATCAACTACCACCATGATGACACTCTTTCCTTTGGACTTGGGTAAACCCATGATAAAATCCATTGAAACTTCCTCCCAACGTTGACTTGGAATGTATAAAGGTTGTAACAAACCTGGGGTCTTAATTGTCTCAACTTTATTTTGTTGGAAAACCAAACATTCCACCACAAACTTTTGAATATCAGATTTAAGGCCATCCAAAAAAAAATCCTTCTTAACCCCATGGTAAGTTTTTAAAAATCTCGAGTTCCCTCCTAAGGGAGAGGTGTACAATTTGAGAAGAATCTTTTGTTTGAGTTGGGAATTCTTGCAGAGGTATAAGTGATCTTCATAGCATAATGAATCATTTTTCCAACTAAATGTATCAGATGTATTGGGATCTTGTTGTAACTTTTGAATGAGTGCCCACACTTCTTCATCATTCTTCCATTCATCCCTTGCTTCATTTATCCAATCTGGCTAGATAATAGAAATTGCACAGAGCAATGCTTCCACATCCTCATGCTTACTTTAGAGTGCATCTGTAACAACATTTTGCTTCCCTTTTTGTAGATGATTACAAAGCCATAACCCAACATCTTTGTGATCCATTTTTACTGCTCTTCTGAAGATAATCTTTTTTCTAAAAAGTATTTATAACTATCATGATCCATTTTTACCTTGAAGTGTCTTCTCGTTAGGTAAGGTCACCACTTCTTAAGTACGTGTAGTATTGCCAACATTTCCTTCTCATAAATAGCTTTGTGTAAATACTTTCCTTTGATTGGATGACTTTTGAAAGAAATGAGTCTTTCTTATTGCATTAAAATAGTGCCAATTCCATTTCCTAAGGCATCACATTCCACAATAAAGGTTTTTGAGAAGTCTGGCATAGCTAAGACCGGTGCTTGGTACATTGCCTCTTTAAGATGTTCAAAGGCCTTTGTTTCTTCTAGAGTCCATGAAAATGCATCTTTCTTTAGTAATGTTGTTAGAGATGCTACTATTCTCCCATAATTCTTAACAAACTTGCGATAATACCCTATCAACCCGACAAATCCTCGCAGATGCTTTATGGATGTGGGGATTTTCCATTCCTTAATGGCTTTAATTTTTCTAGGGTCTACCTTAACACATTCATGAGATATAATATGACCCAGATATTCCACCTCTTGTACTCCAAAGAAACATTTGGAGGTTTTTTCATATAATTGTTTCTCCTCCAATAGTTTGAGCACCCGGTCAACATGTTGAACATGATCCTTCCAAGACTTGTTGTAGATTAGTATATCATCAAAAAATACTAACACAAATTTTCTAAGGAAGAGTTTGAAAATGGAATTCATCAAACCTTGAAATATAGAAGGTACATTGGTAAGGCCAAAAGGCATGACCAAAAATTCATAATGACCCTCATGAGTTCTAAATGTTGTTTTTGGAATGTCTTCAGTCTTCATTCTTATTTGATGATATCTTGAATGAAGATCCAACTTGGTGAAGTAAATTGATCCATGTAATTCGTCCAATAATTCATCAAAGACAGAAATGGGAAATTTATCTTTAATAGTGAGCTTGTTGAGCTCCCTATAATCTAGATACATGCGCCATGATCCATCTTTATTGTACACCAATACTATTGGAGTAGAGAAAGAACTTTGACTAGGTTGAATTATACCCGCCTCTAGCATTTTTGCAACCATACATTCAATTTCAATCTTTTGGGCATATGGATATCTGTAAGGCCTGAGGTTTGGAGGAACACTTCCTAGAATCAAATGAATAGGATGATCATGATCACAAATAGGTGGAAGGCCTTTAGGAGTCTCAAATACCTTGGAATGATTGTCCAAAACGTTTTGGAGATATGGAGAAATAGATGATTTCAATGTGGGAACCTCTAGTGAACATAATTGTGCAATTACGCCCTGTTATTCTTTCTTTAGAAGAATTTTCATGCTATTAGAGATGATTATCTTTCATGGTTTCCTTGTGATACCCCTTAATTCGACTTCCTTTCCTTCCCAAAAAAAATTCAAGAAAAAATCGTGAAAATTAAAAGCTACCATACCCAAAGATTGTAACCATTGAACTCCTAGTACAACATCAACACCACCCATTGGAATGGAAAGCATTGAACTATTCAATACATATTCTCCCATTGATAGCTTGATATTATGGCACTTTCCAGAGAAATTTATGGTTCCTCCATTTGCAACCATTACTTGACATTCAGGTGCTAGATGTAGGAAGCAATTCAATTCCTTGGCTATCTTACAATGAATAAAATTATGGGCACTACCCGAATCAATCAACATTATTACCTTTTTCTTCTTGATATGTCCTTCTATATTGAGAGTTTGAGGAGTGGTAATTCCTGCCAATGCATTACAAGATATGGTCATATTCATTTCTTCTTTCACTAGGGTTGGTTCCTGGTATATATCCTCTTCTTTTGACATTTCTTGTTCCTTTTCTTCCTCCTCTTCGCAATTTATGTCAAATAATTTCTTTTCAACACACTTATGACCTTTACTGTATTTGGTATCACAACTGTAACAAAGCACTTTTTATATTTTTTATTCCAATTGTTGAGGTGTCAACCTTGTAGGTTGTGGAAGGCTAGGAGCAAAAACACTTCCATCTTTATAGTTGTGAATGATAGGCTTCGTTGTTGCCATAATTTTGCTTTCATTTTTTCTTTCCAACCTGAATTCCTTCTCTAATGAATCAGGCTCCCAAAGGCAAACCTCATGTTGGTTGTTATCCTTTAAATTCGCTCTGAAAACATCAATCCTATGCTCCTATGGAATATATTTTACCCTTATATTCAATTTTTGGAAGTCCTTAATGTCTCCACCATTGTACCCTTACGTTTGAGATTCATCAATTGGTTAAAAAAGGTGTTTCTTTTTGTATCCTCATAATGTGATATCATTTTGTCCATAAAAATTAACCAAGTGACAATTTGTTTATGAGAGCAAAGCCATCGATACCATACAAACTAATTGGGTTCCAAATATAAAGTTGCAATGCGTACCTTTTGTTTGTTTTGCACATTATGAAGATCGAAATATTTTCCATCTGTAGTATCCATGTTACGGGATCCTTGCCATCAAACTTCCTCATATCGATATTTAGAACATGGTGGGTCTTCAATCCAATGCTAGATTCTATGAAAACAAGATTAACATTTCTTTTGTTCTCATCATGAGTTTCCTCTACTACCTTTTTACCATTAGGAATCATTTCTTGTACAACTTTTCCAAATCTCCTTTCAAACCTTCCATGTCTTTCTTCAAATCTTCAATGTTTACTTATAAACCATCCATCTTAGTTTCCAAGCCATCCATATAAGCTTCTACGCCATTCATCTTAGCTTCCATGTCTTTTTTTAAACCATCCATCTTAGCTTCTTTTACTTTTTGTGAGAGTGAAATTTGTTGCACTTGGTCTCGTAATTTTGATATATAATATTGCATTTCTTCCTCTTATTCATGAGTCATGCTAGAGCTTTCAGGTTTCTTACTAGGTGTTTCCATTTAATTTCTTCAAGGCATCAATTAATGATAATTATGATTCATTGTACCCTTTGAATCACTTCAAACTAATTTTTCAAACCAAACTTATGCAAATTTTAGAAAAGACTACACACATTTTTTCACTTTGTAGGAGCTCGATATTGAATCTTTTTTATCTCTGTAATTTCAGATCTCCAAGGCCTAAAATTTCATCCTATAATAGCCCTCTATGACCTATTTTCAACCCCACAAGTCTGATCAATATTGGATTCTCCAAGAAATATTTATGTCAAATATCCCACGACGACCTAAATATAGACTAGTTCAATAGAGATAACTTGTACAAATTTCCACGTGTCACTATTTCAACCTTTAGCCCTAAAAATGATACAAAGAAAAACTAGTCCATCCACTTTCTATAACTGTTTACAGAATTTCAATCCGATGCTCAGCGAGAAAGTTATGATGATTTTCCCAATGTCACATGTTTACGATGTAATTCACTAGCCTGGAAAAAAACCTAACTTCCTTGGATCATATCTCCTAAAATATAGTGAGAAAAGATTTTAAATTTTGAACCAAGGTTCATCACGATTTTTACGTAATTGGGTTTTAATTTCAGCTTCTGAAACTTTGTAGAAGAATAGTTATAGTCAAAATTCCACGATGGCCTATTTGAAGCAGTAAAACCCTAGAATTCAAAGCTGCTGATACCAAATGTTATGCAACCAACTTATAAAATAGAAGAAAAGAGATATCAACAACTTCAAAATAAGCCTCTTCAAGGGGGAAACCTCCTTTACATTACACAAATGAAAAATTATTGGATGATTCAAATGAAAAAACCTCCTTTCTATATATATGAGTCTAAGGGGTCACAATATAATGAGAGTCGACATAACAATAATAATGTAAGGGCACAACAATAATAATAGTGGGCTTCTATGGGGCACAATAATAACAATATGGGGACAACATGAGCGCAACAATAACAATAATGGACTACTATGACAATAATAATAAGGGAATACACTAGTATTATAGGGGCCTAACATATTGTGTAGTATTTGCATGCCATTTTTTATTTGATGCTTCCTTGGAATCTCATTTGTGTGAAAATATTTCATGATTGATTTTTCATCCTTGTTTCTCCCCCTCATCTAAGATCTCTTTGTATTTTCCTTTATTGTCTTTTTTTTCTTATATTATATTTGTAAACATTTGTATCATTTTAATTTTATTTTTTCTATGTCATTTACAGAACTTAAAGATTGGATAACCCTACCTCCATGGAATATTTACACTAGACACATCCACCCAAAGGGATCAATTCCTGTAAGCTCAACCATAGAGCCTAACCCCAAGAATTTCGAGAGAATTGAGCCCGTGACCTCTCAATAGAAAATTTAATTTAATGACGGGGACTTGACCAATTGAGCTAACCCTTGGGGTTGTTTGTATCATTTTAATATTTTTTATATACACCAATATTAATTTGTTGTTTTTAATTATAAAGGAACCCCCTAGGGAACTGACCATTGAGGAATATGTGGTTGTACAAGTGCCTATTCATGAAAATGGACCAAATATTGAGATAATGATCCTATGGAAGAATATGATGATGCTAATAACACAATTGAAGAATATGCGACAAATGTGTTGATATAGCAGACATTTAATAATGTTGTATGTATGATGATGATGACAATCTTGATGGTGTTTTTGATATAACTATACCTTAGATGGAAATACAACCTCTTTATGAAGGATAAAAAAGAAGTCTTCTCTCTGCTATACTGTTGTTGGTAAACTTAAAGGTTATGAATGGTTTGTCAGACACTTGTGTCATACACCTTCTAAGGTATGTAATATATATTTTCACATTTAGTGCATGATGACAAAGATTTTATTTTTTACTTTATTTTAATTGTTTGTTGATCATCTATATAATTTGGATGCAATATGTACGATTAATATTATTTACATTAACTAGTATTGTTATTTTAATTATATTGTAAATTGTTACATGAATTTCTGTTACCACCATCGAAAAATGTTTTACCTCACACATACTGAGATTTACATTCCATTATGAAAGATATTGGAATGGAGTATTAAGTTATTCATGCATGTCTTGATGATTATATTATCCATTATGGAGAACATGTGCTAGTGAAAGAATGCTTAATGTCAAATTAGTAGATATTGAACTGATCAAGTAACCAAAAAGGTACCTCATTTGGTTCTTCATTATATTCTGATAATTCCATGTTTGCGACAACTATTCAAGTGAAAAACCATAACACAATTTATGGATTACCATGCAAAGAATAGAAGTAAAGATGTTTCTTTTTGAATGCTTGCTGACAAATCTGCATTAAGAAGATAGACGAAGTGTGGCCACATTTTAAAGTCAAACCTATTAATCTTAGGATTTCATTGGCAGTTGATGGTGTCAATCCATTTGGAGAGCTCAAATCTACTTACTTGGTGTGGCCTATTTTTTATATTAAAAATAGCATTCCTCCATGGATGTTAATAAAGAGGGAGCACATAACGTTGGAAATTATTGTTCTAGGTATTTGTTTAAAATGATTTTTTTAATACAGTAACATCTCATTTTCTTTATTTATTTTGTAGTTATGTCTTATATTTTTTGTTTAGTCATATGTGTTTAATTATGTCTTATAATTATATAAGATATTTTTTTATTTACTCATATATGTAGTAATTATGTATTGCATGTTTAATAAATTAGGTAAGTACCAAGTCAACAATATGAATGTATATATTGAGCATCTTATCGACGAGTTACTAGAGTTATGGAAGGGCATCACTATATATGATATCTCTAGATTAGTAGGTGCACAAAGGGAATTTCAATTACATGAAATGCTTGTATGGACAATTCATGGTGGCTCACGACTAACACACTTTGTGGTATGTTATAATATTACAATGCACTTCAATAATGTTTAATTTTATGAAGTTCATATCATGCATATTTTTTAAATAATCCCTTAATTATACATACTAATTCAAATAATTGATATAAAATGTAATATATCTATTGCAAGTCTTCAAACAAAGGGTAAATTTGCATGTCTATTTTGTGGTCTTAAGATAATATCTCATCATTAAAGAAGTTTAAGAAATGAGGTGTATGATGAATATAGACACTTCCTCTCTAAGAACCTGTTAAGGGCCAAAAATGTTTGCCTCAACATTGGGGAATATCCACCCAATCCAGACCTTAAAGCAGCTCATTTTCCGTTTGGAGTAGTAGCTTTGAATGGTTTAACTAAGTCAAGTTACCTTTTCCCTATCACTATTTGGTTTATGATGTATCTTTAATTAACAATAGACAGTGATATCAGATCACTTCTTCTTGCTCATCGGGCAAGAGAATGACCCTTAAGCTGATTTGGGTTCAACCAAGCCACAACTAAGATTTTGTCTCTTTGAGAGGAGGACTTAAAAGAATGTAGAACTTAATCTAAATGCAAACTTATTCTATAATGCAACCAAAAGAAACTAATCATAATCCTATCTCAATTAGATTGATATAGATATAACCCAACTAAGAGCAAGATAATTAAATGATATGGATTTAAATATGTCTAGCTTTTAGTTAATATCAAGCTAACGAAGTAGTTCAATTAACTGACATTTGTAAATACCGAAATACATCCTATTGAGACCTCTTTACTGAAATAACAAACCAACATAATTCAGGGAGTAGTTCACAAAAATGGTATTGATTGTTAAATCATTCAATCCAATAATTAGACAATAATTATGCGGAAATAGTTCACAACACTTCACTATTTAATAAATCAGTTTTATAGGACAGATTTCTAAGTAAACAGTTACTCAGAAATCAGAATTTAATCCATAAGAGCAGAGATACATGATAACAACATTGAAACAAATTACCCATATCAACACAAGTGCACAAACATGAATAAAATGACACATTCTTGTTATCATAAAAATGAAACTAGTATTTGAAATAGTAGTATTAGAAATACCAATTTAATTAATCCATTTCTCTAACCCTAGTCTCCAACAGTCCTTTACATTGCTTGAACTTCTGCTTTCAAAACTAGAGCTTCAATAGTGCAAACTCTGCCCATCATACATAATTCAAGATACAAAGAAAAAATCATCAATAATCCTCAGATCTGAGATTTTCTCTCCTCCCTCCTACAACTTTAAATTCCTATTGCAGAAGTGCTTTTAGAAATCCAAAAATTGCAGAGGAGAGCAGTCCTTAATTACATTCTGCAATCTGTCATTTATAATATTTCCAAAGGTATTTTTGAGAGGAAAGTTTGTTGAAGAAAAATCTGCCCAATCCAATTTTATTTGCTCAAAATTCCAATCTTTAATTGCTGGAGCATTCTCATTGATTGAGATCTTTTTCTCCATATCTCTTCTATTGTTTTCCTGTAAAAAAAAAATCAAAATAAATTAAGATGCAAAAATAAAATCAAGATGCCATTTCTGGCATTTAAAACAAATCCAATCAAATACAATTAATTAATTGAAAAGGAAATCTGAGCTTTCTATTGATGCATATGATGATTTTAATTGACCAAAGATATTATTGATGAATAAATCTTCAATTAGAAGAAGCTTGGGCAAATGAAAATGAAGAAAATAAAACTCAGAAAATTGATTTTGTTTAAAATTCGGAGCTTGATCTTCTGCCTGTTTTTAGACCCAATAAATGACTAAATCTGTTAGTGAAACCTCCTCAGAAATGTTCTCTTTGATTTTATCTTTTCAATGAGCCATCCTATGCCTCATTTGGCCAAGTAAAACTCAATCTATGAGCCTTCAAAGTTGATGAGTCAAATCTGACATAATTCTAGAAATTTTGTTGCTAGGCTAAAAATAAGAGTTTTAATTAAAAAAATCTAATCTTAAATTAAACTCTAATTATCTAATAATTAATTCTAATTTAATTGTTAATCATAAACTAAACTAATTATTTAATAAACTATTTATTAATTAATATTAATATGATTAATAATTAGTTTTAATTAAATTAAATTAATTATATTTTATATATTAATTAATTTAAAATTTAATATTAAATATTAAATATCTATTCTAATATTAAATTACAACTATCCTACCACTCTACCATTTCACTCATACGTATGAGTGATGTTTTAAAGAAAATCGAATAACAAGGTTTGTTACGAGACTTTGGTTTCATGTCCTATGCCTTTTGATTTTTATTTAATCAAGAGATCGAAGATCGGGAGTTGTCGAGGTTTTTTTTTAAATGTCACGATTGAAAACTCCGATGTGATCTTCCGATCGCGTGATAAATTTTTATTTTATATATATATTTTTTCTTATATTATTTTATTTTTGGTTTAATTTTAATGAGATTTAGTTCAGTTATGAGATTATCTAAAGCATAGTTTGTTTATATAAACTACAGTCACTTTGATAAAATAAAATAAAAATAAACTACAGCCACTTTGATAAAATAAAAAAAATAAACTACAGCCACTTTGACATTTTGAGTTTTCGAGATTAGTAATTTATTTGAAAATTTGGTGTAAATTACTGAAATTCCAATGTTTCATGATTTGGCTGGGTTATGCATAAGTAAAAAAAATGAAAAATGTTAGTAATAACTAACTAGGGGTTAATATTTAAAATAAATGCATTATTGGACTAATTTAATTACAAAAATGGAATATTGTACATTTTACGCATTTTGAACTCAAGCAACATAAATGATTAGACTTCAAAGGAATGTCATTTACAAACCAGTGGACCAAATGAGACGAAACAAGTATCAATGGAAAGCTTATAAAAAATTGATTTTAACAAAGCACTCAAAAACGAAAGTCTGAAAAATTAAAATTAACAAAATCATAGGATAATCAACTTAATAAAAATCCTAAAAGGCGTTTAGCCAAAATTTTTATAGAAAGGGTCTCCATTATTTGAAGTAAACAAGTCAAAAATTGGGGGGTTGTGTTTTACCACAACAATGGCGACAGACAGGAGAAGAACTAGTTATCTCTGTTTGATATGAATGAGATTTTCCTAAAATTAAAGTAAAAATAATTAAAGAATAGAAAATTATTTTTGGAATGTTTGATTAGGTTCATTAGTCTGAATAAAAGCAAGAAACATCTTACTATAATTTTTCTGAAAATTCCTCATAAATCAAAATATTTCAAAACTCTATATCAGTCCTTAATTAGTTGTAGAGATAAAGCAGGGGTCACTTTACAACTTAGCTTTTTAAAATATACTCATTTGTCATAGGTAGAGCCACTGCTGCCAGCAAACATCTATAGTTTCGACAAGGTTTCCTTTTAATCATGAATGATTCAGAATCCCATCTATTTGAAAATTATTGACCTAGAGATAAATCCATTTATATATATTTATTTTCTTTGTATTTGTTTATTTATTTATTTTTTAGTTCTTAAAAGCCATTGTCCTGGTTTGGTAGCCAGATAATTGACAATGCCATTCACTGGTTATAATTGGACTAAACAAGTTGGCTCGTGATGAGACCCCTTGTCTTATAATTGTTTGCAATCATAAGCCATTACCCTGGTTTGTTTAGTAGTGTTGGTAATGTCAACCTATTTTTCCCCTATGATCATGGTAAGCAGACTCATGATGAGACCTCTTATCTTTTAAGTTTAAATATATTTTTGGATTACACTCTAGAAAAATAAGACTTTTTGGGACAGGGAGAATCATTGACTCCTTAAGAGTTAAGAATGACAATTTCAGAGTTAAAGGTGTTTTGCTGTAAAGTGTCTTTACTTGGTTAAAAATAACTTTTCTTGATTGATAATAGAATTTTGAAAGATCTTAATAAAATATTGAAATCTCAAAATAATTACAATTTTGATGAAAAAGGAAATTTCTCAGATTTTATGATACTTTGTCAACTTCTCTTGTTTTGTAATCTCTTCCTTAAGTATGTCTACCTTTATAATAAGAAAAACAAATTTTATTAAGAGATTTTAAGAAAAAGCTAATAGTAGACTATTAACAATTTTTCCCTATGTATGCCAACCATTGTTAGGTAATAAAAAGGCCTTCCATATAAATCATGGAAAAATCACCAAAATTAAAAGTCAAAACAAAAGGAAAAGAATTCTTAAGCTAAAGTGAGAAAAGAAATCGACAAACAAAAATAAAAATAAGGAAATTTAAAAGTGGAAAGGAAAATCCAAGTTTTGAAAGACAAACTCTAACAAGAATGTTTATACCAATGTCTCAACAAACTGAAGTAAAGGAAAATAATCATGTAATTATTCCTTCTTATGTCGAAATTCAAATAAATTATACCTTGCAGGATTGTAAATGTTTTAGGCTTTAAATAGCAATGATGATAAAATTCAGCCACAATGAAATTTTTTTGTCTGATGTCAATCTTCTTGTTTCAAAGCATCATCTTAATCATTGTCTAATAAAAGGAATGCTTAAAGAAACAAACTAAAGGTTCAGAAATTTCCTAGTGTAACTGTTTCAACGAAGATTATCGCCACTTCTTACAAGCAAATCAGGAAAAGAGTATAGGACTTCAAAATATGATCTGGCGGAGAATTGAAAACTTTTATGAAGAGCTGCAAAACAAATTTATATATCAACAAAATTTTAAAAACAAAACTGAAACTAAAGTAACGAAATGGAAATTAATGGAAGTGGGTACATGAATCTTACCATTGGATAGTTGCATTTGATCTTTTCTAAGAGGTATCAGTTCCTCCAATCCTAACTGACTTCTTCTTTTATTTAACATTAAAAACATGAAGAAGTCAAACTAACCAAAATCCTATAACCCAAAATCATTATCTATTTTATTTAAACTAAAGTAAGCAGCAAAATGTAAAAAAGTGAATGTTTTGTGTTCAAGGGAATCGAAATTAAAATAAATGCATCAAAAATGAGAATGAGAATATGCAGTGATGAATGTTCTCAAAATATTATAAGTTTCATATAAACTCCATGATTTTTATAAATTGTCCAAAATTAAAACCAAATCTAAGATAATGAAATTTAAATGTGAAGATAGAGAGGTCTTGAATTTCATATTAATTATGGAATTATTTAAAAATGAAATATATGAGAATTTGAAATGATTTAAATATGCTACAAATTTGTTATCAATTGCTTTAGTACCATAGCGGTTACCCAAGATTGCTTTAAAATATTCCATACAACCCAACGCCTTATCAGATGATTTGCATTGCATGATTCTTCACCATGCTTAAAGTTTAATCTACAAAATTTCACCTTTGTTGATATGCCATATATCGATTAAATGTTAATGGCATAGAGGCATGCATTGGAGTCTGTCGCATCGGAAAATCTTAAGATAAGGTTTCATTTTAACTCTATGATGCAATATATTTGTTACAATAGAAATTTGCGATATGAGAACATGTAATGAGAATATATGCGATGAGATGGAGCAATCACAATATTGAAGAATTGTTATATCGAGGATCGGGGAATAGTCACATCGTGCTTTATACTTCACACATCGCACATCGCAGATTTGGAATTGTGATATGAGCATAAAGAAAAATGTGATGAAGCAATTGCGATATCGGCATATCAGAATATTGGAAAATAGTCATGTCGGAAATGCCAATATGATTCTTGCGATAGTGAGAATGCGATGGATGACGTGGCTCTTAGGTGGGACCGGCTTTGGATCTCAAAAGAAATTGGCGATCAGCAAACTTAAGTACACGATGTAATAATTTTGATACACTGATATGCAATGAAGAATGGACCCGATAAATTTATTATGAGAATTTAATATCATATCGGATCCGAGACATTGGTACTTTTAAAATTATGACCCTACCATTATTGCGATTGAATGGACGCGATATTTTTATGAACTTGATTTAAATTTCATATCGGGTCCAGAATTGTGTGAACAACACAATATTGGTAAAGTCATTTTATCGGAGAATGAGTAAAAAGGAACATCAGAGATGTATGGATTTTGTAGTATTGGCGATATGAAATGTTCCAATATGAATCTTCCGATACTATTTTAAATGTCTATTGGGTTTTCTAATGAATGAAAGCAAAGTTAAAGAATACTCAAATTCTAATGAATCACAAATAAAATTTCCTTGAACTTCTTGCAAATTTGAAATGGGTTTGTTGCTTACTTCAAGTTCCAAAAATAAATGGAAACCTGCAAATGAAACAGAACAAGAATCAGAAATAAACTAAGGAAAATAGAAAATAAATGAGAATGAACTTGTAAATGCGTACCTGGAAGGAAATTGTCTGTAAATTTTACCTCATGAATCTTCAAATTTTTCCTTGGATTTATCAAAATTCTGACTTTGTTCAAAATCATCTCATTATTTATTCTAAATTAGAGTGGGCAATCAAGCTAAAGGAAATCAATTATTCATGTTCAGAAAATTTGAAATTCATAGAATTCATCATAAACAAAAATGAAAATGTGCTCCCTTTTGAATTGCAACAACAATTTATTATCTCTACTCATTATGAATTATCTTGAGAAGAATCTGTATTGTTATAGTGATTGTTCAATAATGTCTTTAGTAAATAAATATGATGTGTATTGCAGCATCAGATAATAAACTAAAGATCAAAATAGGATAAAGCTACTCATTATGAAAGAATATAATCAAATGTGTGCACATAGTAGCATGGACACCCTTAAGGTCATTTTAACCAATTTCGAGGAAAATAATATAAACTTCATGTGATTATAGCGAAAAGTTAGACTGATTAATAATAATCAAATTGGTATTAAACTTTTGAGCTCAGATAGTTATATTTTTCACGGGATAATGATGTCAAGAAGCTTTATATCATCGAAACCTTCGATATATAAATTTCAAAAGAAAATTTTAGAAGGAAATCTCGAAATGAAGAAAAGTGGCTTTGAGGTGATTGGTGCCAAGTGCAAACTCAATTGAATTTAGTCAAGACATTATTCAAAATAGGCAGAGATATAGTCATGAGTAGAGGTATTGTTGCAATAGATTTTGATTTAAAAATGGGAAGCAAGAATCAAAAAGTTTCCGATGAGGAGAAAATGTTTCACTGAACATGTATGAGAAGGGCTGATTGCTTTGCTTTATTTTTTATCTGCAAAACTATTAAGAATAAATTAACTACATAAAACAAACAAACTAAATTAATTCTACTACTATTCTAACCATATACATAAAAATGACTAGGTATAGTCATATTTCCAATGTAACCACTCTCTCATTTTAATTTCTGCATATAGGTACAGTTCAAACATTAGTAATAGAAATACAAATCTAATTAAAGTAAGAAAGCTAAATATGAAATCAGAATGTACAGTTATTGTTAGCAGCTTATTTACAATCACCTTCTTTTGAAATGTCCTTTCCAACTGAATTCCAATTGGATCATAAAAATCTGGATGGGTTTCCATTAAGGATTGGGAAATGTTCAAAAGAGGAGATGATAGGCCAGATTGTGGATATGAGCTTTTAAATTCAAAGGCTTGGAAAAAATTGTTAGTGTTATGTGTAAGTGTTAAACTATTAACAATCTTCCATGAAGGAAAACTTTCCAAATATTTTTCAAATGAGTTAATGAAAAATGGATGGAAATCTGTTAGATATAATGGAAGATTATTAATTGAATTGGATTGTTGGCCAAATTGTAAAAATACACTCTCTTGTTGACACTACCTTTGAGAAAATAGAAGCTTTTGATAAAACATTAGCATTGATTGAAATTGAAATATTAATAGCTTTTGATGTTCATGATTATAATATGAAACTTCAATTTCCCAATAGGGCAATGCATCAATTGAGTGTTTGATAGTAAAGTGCTCAATATGCCAGCGTAAAGTGTCAAAAATTTGAAAAATAAAATCAGAAAATAAATCTAAATTTAAACAAAATAAGTGAAAAATAAAAAATAAAATGAAATCACTATTGGTACAACTAATGTTACAACACAATTGGGATTGTTTTGAAATAATTTCTTTTTCACAAGGATTGGCCAGAATAATGGAATTTGAATAATTGCCAATTCCAACTTGTGAATTAGAAAGAGAATTATGATTATGAGTAGGAATGAGAGCTTGATCATGATATGAATCATAAATTGGAATGTTTTCTCGAATGGTGAAATCATGAAGATAATTTGTTGCTTTAGAATGAGGATTGGTTGGAATAATTTCTAAATTGAAACATTCCTCATTCTCAGATGTTATTTGAATTTTTTCTTGAGGATAAAAATCAATATCTTCAATGTCCGAGTAGTTATCATAAATGTTTTCACAATATTCTCTAGAATTTCCTGTGATCTTGTCCAATATATCAAAACAAGAAGGAATAAAAATTTCATGTTCATTAATGGCGAAAGAATGATCAATAATTGTTTCTCTATCTTGATAAAAACTTATTGGTAATTCATTTAGATCAACCTCTTTATTTTCTGAAATATCATTAATACCAAGAGGGGAAAATTACCACCAATAAAAATATCAGGATAAAGAGAAAAATGTGAATCTAAAATAATGTGATTAAAAATGTCTCTATTTGAGAACTCTTATACATTATGCTCATTGTAAATTTCAGAGTGTAGATCATTCCTTTGTCTACTCATGCTTTCTTGAAGAATTGTGCTTTGGTTCTCTGAATTTGACATTTGCTCATCATGAAAAAATTCAGAAATTTGTATAGCAGTTTGTGTGTTATTATTTACTTTGATTGCTGCTTGTACTTGATGATTTGCAATCTGATTTTCTGAATTCACTGCAGAGTAACTTTTAGATTTCAAGGCAGTTTTTTCTCCAAAATTACTGATGTTGTTTTCTTGCATTTAGTTAGAAATATTTTCTAAGCTTTGTGAAATCACTTCATCATAATTTATTTTCACATCCATATTGGAATTCTCATTTTTGTTGGAAATGGATGGAACAAAGCTTGAACTAATTTCATATGGATTAGGAATGGAAGGAAGAGAACAAATATATTCAAACCAATCTAGTGATTCTTCTTTGGTAGGTTTATCTTTGACTTTAAATTTTAAACAATTCAAATGAAATCGAATATTAAAATTTCTAACATACTCATTTTCAAATCTTCATAGATATTCTATTTCATCACATGCATGTTCATAATTATAACTGTCAAATTTACAAATGAAAATTGTAACAAATTGATCCCCGCTGTGAATTAAGACAGCTCGAAGGGTTCTACACCAGTTTTTGGCTTTTGCCGCAAATGTGAGAGTAAAAATTCTGCATAAAATGCCCTCATCAATTCCTTGAAAATCATAATTTGAAACTTTTGAATAAATTGAAAGACATGATTAAAAGCAGAAGAATTTCTCTTACCATTAAAATTTACCTGAGACAAGAGTATTACCACTTCGGGTGGAGTATTGGAAGATGCACGTCCATGGATACAACTCCAAATTGGAAGTTTAAGAGGAGCCATCGTGATTAAATAAAATGTTAAAATTGAAAAGACTCCAATAGACAACAAGTTTCAGGCCCTCCTAGCGCCAAAAATGTTGAGGGCCAAAAATGTCTGCCTCAACATTAGGGAATAACCACCCGGTCCGGACCTTAAAGCAACTCCTTTTCCATTTGGAGTAGTGGCTCTGACTGGTTTAACTAAGTCTAGTTACCTTTTCCCTATCTCTATTTGGTTTACGATGTATCTTTAATTATCAATAGACAGGGATATCAGATCACTTCTTCTTGCTCATCAGGCAAGAGAATGACCCTTAAGCTGATTTGGGTTCAGCCAAGCCACAACTAAAATTTTGCCTCTTTGAGAGGAGGACTTAAAAGAATGTAGAACTTAATCTAAATGCAAACTTATTCTATAATGCAAGCAAAAGAAACTAATCCTAATCCTATCTCAATTAGGTAGATATAGATCTAACCCAACTAAGAGCAAGATAATTAAATGATAGGGATTTAAATATGTCTGGCTTTTAGTTAATATCAAGCTAACGAAGTAGTTCAATTAACTAACATTTGTAAATACCGAAACACATCCTATTAAGACCTTTTAACTAAAATAATAAACCGACAACATTCAAGGAGTAGTTCACAAAAATGATATTGATTGTCAAATCAGTAAATCCAATAATTAAACAATGATTATGCGGAAATAGTTCACAACACTTCACTATTTAATAAATCAGTTTTATCAGATAGATTTCTAAGTAAATAGTTACTCAGAAATCATAATTTAATCCATAAGATCAGAGATACATAATAACAACATTGAGACAAATTACCCATATCAACACAAGTGCACAAACATGAATAAAATGATACATTCTTGTTATTATAAAAATGAAACTAGAATTTGAAACAGTGGTATTAGAAATACCAATTTATTGAACCTATTTCTCTGACCGTGGTCTCCAATAGCCCTTTACATTGCTTAAACTTCTGCTTTCAAAACTAGAGCTTCAATAGTGCAAACTCTGCCCATCATACATAATTCAAGATACAAAAGAAAAATCTTCAATAATCTTCAGATCTGAGATTTTCTCTCCTCCCTCCTACAAATCTAAATTCCTATTGCAGAGGTTCTTTTAGAAGTCCAAAAATTACAGAGGAGAGCAGCCCTTAATTACATTCTGCAATTTGCCATTTATAATATTTCCAAATGTATTTTTGAGAGGAAAGTTTGTTGAAGAAAAATCTGCCCAATCCAATTTTATTTGCTCAAAATTCCAATCTTTAATCGTTGGAGCATTTTTATTAATTGAGATCTTTTTCTCCATATCTCTTCTACTGTTTTCCTGCAAAAGGAAATCAAAATAAATTAAGATGCAAAAAAATATATATATATATGCCATTTCTGGCATTTAAAACAAATCCAATCAAATACGATTAATTAATTGAAAAGGAAATCTGAGCTTTCTATTGATGCATATTATGATTTTAATTGACCAAAGATATTATTGATGAATGAATCTGCAGTTAGAAGAAGCCTGGGCAAATGAAAATGAAAAAAATAAAACTTAGAAAATTGATTTTGTTTAAAAATTCATAGCTTGATCTTTTGCCCGTTTTATACCCAATAAATGACTAAATCTGTTAGTGAAACCTCCTCAGAAATGTTCTCCTTGATTTTATTTTTCCAATGAGCCATCCTGTGCCCCATTTGACCAAGTAAAACTCAATCTATGAGCCTTCAAAGTTGATGAGTCAAATCTAGCATAATTCCGGAAATTTTATTGCCGAGCTAAAAATCAGAATTTTAATTCAAAAATCTAATCCTAAATTAGACTCTAATTATCTAATAATTAATTTTAATTTAATTTTTAATCATAAACTAGACTAATTATTTAATAAGCTATTTATTAATTAATATTAATCTAATAGATAATTAATTTTAATTAAATTAAATTAATTATATTTTATATATTAATTAATTTAAAATTTAATATTAAATATTAAATATCTTTTCTAATATTAAATTACAACTATCCTACCACTCTACCACTTCACTCATACATATGAGTGATGTTTTAAAGAAAATCGAATAACAAGGTTCGTTACGAGACTTTGGTTTCATGTCCCATGCCTTTTGATTTTTATTTAATTGGGAGATCGGAGATCGGGAGTTGTCGAGGTTTTTTTTAAATGTCGCGATTGAAAACTCCAATGCGATCTTCCGATCACATAATAAATTTTTATTTTATATATATATATTCTTATATTATTTTATTTTTTGGTTTAATTTTAATGAGGTTTAGTTCAGTTATGAGATTATCTAAAGCATAGTTTGCCTATCTAAACTACAACCACTTTGATAAAATAAAAATAAACTACAACCACTTTGACATTTTGAGTTTTCGAGATTAGTAATTTATTTGAAAATTGGAGTAAATTACTGAAATCCTGATGTTTCATGATTTGGCTAAGTTATGTATAAGTAAAAAAATGAAAAATGTTAGTAATAACTAACTAGGGGTTAATATTTAAAATAAATGCATTATTAAACTAATTTAATTACAAAAATGGAATATTGTACATTTTACGCATTTTTAACCCAGGCGACATAAATGATTAGACTTCAAAGGAGTGTCATTTACAAACTAGTTGACCAAATGAGGCGAAACAAGTATCAATGGAAAGCTTATAAAAAATCGATTTTAACAAAGCACTCAAAAACGAAAAATTAAAAAAATCGTAGGATAATCAACTTAATAAAAATTCTAAAAGGCGTTTAGCCAAAAAATTTATAGAAAGGGTCCCCATTATTTGAAGTAAACAAGTCAAAAATGGGGGGGTTGTGTTTTATCATAATAGAACCATAGATATCAAATTACTAAAAAACATTGTTTCAATGGGGAATAATAGATTGGATTGAAACCACAAAGAATGACACCTCATCTATGGTAATTAGGATATAATAGAAATCATCAAGGTATGGACCAAATCATTTATGCATCACACATGAAATGATTGGAATATTTTATATTTTTATTGCATTTTGTTTGTTGTACTATTTTACAAGTATTGTTACGATATCTTTAGTTATGCTTCACCTTGAAGGTGTTTATGAAGGAATTAATAATGGTGCAGTTCCACGAAGAATGAAAAGTTATACTGTACAATTCAGTAGGCTCCCCTACTATGAGCACCTAGAAATTGTTCATTTATTTGATACAATGCACATCAGGAAGAATGTCATAAAAAATGTATGGAAAATATTAAATGGAAGGAGTAGAAAATAAAAAATTGTCAAGATTTGCAATGACATTAAGGAGGCCAATCATGCAATGTGAAGTGTGATTCATTAAAATAGTGATGGAGGCCAAAATACAAGTGCCCATCCATGGTTATTGAAAGAGTAGGAAAGCAAGGATTTAAAAGAGGTTATTGAAAAAATTAAATTTCCCATTGGATTTTCTTCAAACATAAATAATATCCTAACATACAAAAGTTAATTAAGTGGAGTAAAAACTCATGATTGGCATACCTTGATTAAAGTAATTATTTTGGTATATATATTTGTATATTGGTGAAACATCTTGTTAGTGTTCTTTTTCTACTAATTCGGGAATAAATAATGATTCATTTTTTTTTTACAATATGTTCTACCTCTTTCCCTCCTATACAAATTTGACAACAACTTCAAACAAGCTATATATGATCTTGGAAAATACACGAGATAAGTTGAAATTCATTTGTAAAATGTATTATTTTCAATTTGTTGTACAATCTGAATTTGATTGCATGTGTTTCACTTGTAATGTATTGTTTACTTTCTTGTTGAAACCTATGATTTGCTTTCATCATTTATATATGGTTGTCATCTAAAGAAATCAATAAAGAAGATATAAAGTGTTGGAGACAAATTCCTCATCTAATGTGTGAAATGCAAAAATATCTACCTTTGACGTTTTTTTAATGCACAACAACACTACCTCATACACCAAGCTGAGGAGATTTAAAAGTGTGGACCTATACACACAAGGTCAATGTGGATGGTTGAGAGGCACTTGAAATCATTGAAGGCTTTGGTTAGAAAAATATCTCGTGCTGAGGGTTCTATGGTAGAGGGATATATGGTATATAAATCCATGGTTTATATTAATCAATATGTTCCTAAAATAGCTGCAAGTATTAATTTGGATCACATTTGGGATGTCAACTACATCAACAAATATGAAGGGGAGCACGTATTGGGGTAAGGTAGAATGAGGAAAGTGATATGTAAGTAGATGATCGAGATTTCTAACACATTTGACATTTTGTTTTTATGTATATCATACTTTCTTTACTTTTAGTCTTCTTTCATAATCCATTATTATGAAGGTATTCCATGGCAACTAATTATATGTGAATTGTTTTATTTTAATACAGCTGCTCAAGAGTGGGATGCAATACATTTATACCTTGCAAACAATCTTGATTGGATGAAGGTATGGATTGAACAATGTTTACAATCTAATAATGGTAGGTTATCATGGTATGGTGTGGCTACATTGGTTAAAGAAGTTGAACATAAAGGAGATACCAATCTTACACAGAGGGAAATTGATTTAGCATATGGTTTAAAAGATAATTAGGAAAACATATTCACCCATACTATTTAGTTTTTTTTTAATATTATATTGATGTATATGACATGTTTTTTTATTATTTTTCATAATTTCCAAGTATAAATATGTTTATCAATTGACAATGAATTTTTTACGTATCATATCATAGTCGAAACACCACAAGGATATCTAGTGAAATGTTTGCAAATTTCGTATCAAAAAGTTGGATGAAAAGATGAAAGCTTACAATAGTGGGACAACTATAGTATTTTAGGTTACTAATGTTTCCTTTAGAAGTGGTAGACGTCCAAAAGTCTCTGAAAATTGATAGTATGGGTATTTGGAAGATATATTTGAGCGTGAACTATAATCCTTCAAATTAGATATGTTTGACATCAAATGGTATAGGCTACAAATGAATGAACATCATCCTGATACAACTATTAATCAACATGCTAATGGATTTACCATGGTCAATACAAGGAATGTTGAGGCAGGATTAGAGTCTTATTTTTTTCCAAGACAATGCGAACATGTATTTTACTTAGAGGTTCTAGGTTGAGGGGGTTGGTCATACGTTGTTAGATATGATCCAAGAGGAGGGTGAGTAAAGTATAATATAGCAAAAGAAGAAGATACTGAAGAAGAAGATGATTTATAGGAGCAAGCAGTTCATGTGTTAGACAAATACGTCGAAGAAGTTCAAGGAGATGTTCAAGGAAATGTTTTATACGAAGATGATATCGACGATGTGTTAGATGGAGAACTTGAAGAAGTCAAACTAGATGTAGGAGACAATGTTCCTAATGATGATATAGACAATGATATCATTGAAAATGCAGCAAGAAAATCTCAATTTGACTTTTCCTTAGTCAAGCTAGAGAAAATTCGAATTTCTATTTCAAGAGAATTATTAGAGGTAGTTAACCAAGGTTCCATGGCACTAGTCACTCCCAATAACTTTAAGGGAGGATTTGGTTTGAAGGGAGCCCATAAAGGATTTATGCCATAATGAGAAAACTAAAATTGAATATTTGGAGGCCAAAGGGTTTTGGGGGAAAGAGGACCAAGGGCAGTGTCCCACACCACCATTGTGTATGAAAAAGAAAGAAAAAGATGGTAATTTGATTCCTCCAATTTCTCACAAAGAGGACATCTTGAAGGGCCAACTATGCCACGGTTTCCAATATTTTCTGAAGTTAAATTTCTTTTATTCCTTAGGAGCCAACAAAAGGTGTTTACCTTTGGAATTGCATTGACCCTCTAGAGATTGTTGCATAAAATGGATTTTAGAGGGACCTGGGAATTGAAAAGAAGAGTATTATAGCCCTCTCTAATAAAGTAGAATAAATATTTCCAACCCAACTTATCAATTGCAAATTAGATGAGCGAAACACATCTAACAAGTTTTCTTTTTAGAATTTCTCTATTGGTTTTAGAATGTTAGGGACATCATCCAACTTATAGAATTTCCAAAGACTTGTAGCATCCCAATCCAATAAATGAGAAAGGGTCACTATACTTGCCTAGCTCAAGTGCTCCATCAAGGGTCAAATGTTCTCATCTTGGCACAACAGAAGGCGTGTAAGAGTGAGGCTTCCCAAAGGTTTATTTTATTCACACTTCATGGAATCCAAAAAATATGAACATTGATTAATGAGGACATCAAGGAAACCAGTTTCCAGATTGGATATCCATGGCTTACTTCCCCATTCGTAGAGAGATTATCATTTGCTTGCAGATACTTTGCTTGTAGGAATTGTGCCCACCACAAGTCAGGCTCATTTTTAAGCTTCATGTATAGCTTTCCCCCATCACAATATTAACCAAAAAGGTATCCAAAAAAACTAATCCATCATGCATCTTTAGAGCTCGGATAGAGATCCAATTTGCTAAATCAAAATTTTTGGTCTTTGATTTCCACCCTTCCTACATAAATGTTTTGAGGTAGACTCCCATTTGGTGTAGAACATATTTGGGCATGGAAGGGCAAAGAATTGATATATGGGGATGGATGAAAGGACTGCTTTAAATAGGACCATTATCCTTGCAACATTGAGCCAACAAGCTCCCTATCTCTCCAAATTATTTCTAATCGTGTCTAGAATGTGTTGCCATGATTCGGGGGAGTTTTTTGAGTTATATTGGAATGCCTAGATATTTGAACTCTTGCCAATATCTAATGACTTTATATCCTAAAATGTCTCCAATTTTCCTGTGCTTATGAGCTGATGTATTCCATGTGAAGATATGACTTTTGAAAACATTTGTTAAACCCTTAGAAGTATAGAGGAATCTATCCAATACCATTTTAAATATCTTTGCAATCAACAGAGAGGCTCCCCCTAGCAGAATAGTATCATCCACAAATTAACCATGATTAATACTCCTTATTCCAGCAATGAATCTGATTCCCAGGAAATTGGTAGCCACTCTTTCAAATTCAAGGCAATGACTTAACGCATCTACCACAATAATATATAAGAAAGGAGAGAGTGGGCAATGTTTCCTCAACCCTCGAGATGCTTTTAAAAAATTGGCCACTTTCTCATTAACCAGAGGAGCAATCTAGGGAGATCCAATACGCAATGTCGTCCATTGGATAAATTTTGCATCAAAATCCATCTTTTTCATCACCTTAAAGAGAAAACCATGATTTACTTAGTAAAATGCATTAGCCATATCCAGTTTTACGATCATATCTTGGTACCCTCTCCTCCAGCTAGAGTCCAATGCTTCTTGAATCAAGATTATTTTCTCAAAAAAAATAAAAAAAATCCCTGAACAAAACCCCCTTGATTCACTAAAATGAGACGAGGGGGAATTTTCTTGAGGCGGGAAGCCAAAATATTCGAAATTATTTTGTAAGAAACATTACATAGAGATATAGGAAGAAATTGAAAGAAAGAAAAGGGGTTCAACTCCTTTGGTATGAGGGCTAGGAAGGAGGAGCTAATGCCTCCATCAATGCATAGTCAATTTAGAGAATATCCAATCATTCTGCATAAGTCCTTGTTGATCACCTCCCAGTAATTTTGGTAAAAATTGGTAGTAAATCGATCATGGCCCAAAGCCTTTTCCAAGTGGAGGGAGAATGTTAAGTTATGGTATGTTCTATGCTTATAACAGTTTACTTCTTTTTCTTATTATATTCCACAGATTAGCAATCACATGTACATAAAGTAAAGTGTAGATAGAACATTAAACGATCGACAGAAAACAAACCAAGACAAGAGACACAAGATGTGGCGGCTAGCCAGGGACAAACCCCACAATGTGTGGGGAAACCCTTTGATCAAATCTTCTTTTATATTCAATAATTCAACAGAGAGAAATAGTACAATAAATATTATTCATATCAGCAGTACAAACCCTAGATCAGCAGCATCAGCATTAGCGGCTTCATTATCAAACTAGGGCAGATGATATCTCACAAACCGACCGTCGAATTGAATTCATTCTACCACCAAAAGTTATGGCTTCCAGAGGAGGTTCAGATGAACCCACAGTGCAGTTCCAAAGAGGAGATCTTCTAGGCCACGTAGGTCATTCTTTACTTCTACAGTTGCAGCTTCAGTTTCAGCAGTTTCCGGCTTCAAACTATGGCAGTCGATATCTTGCAAACCGTTCGTCGGATTGACTTCATTCCACCACCAAAAGTTGTGGCTTTCAGAGGAGGTTCAGATGAACCTACAGTGCAGTTCATATGAGGAGATCTTTTAGGCCACACAAGTCAATCTTTACTTCTGCAGTTGCAGCTTCAGTTTCAGCAGTTTCCGGCTTCAAATGTGTGAGAGAGAGACCCATTTCTCTGCAGTAGAGAAGAGACTCATTTCTGCGCAGTAGAGAGAGAGAGAGATGTGATGAGAAGAGTGATTCCAAATGAGGAAAAGTCCTCTTATATTTATACACAACGTTGGTGGGTGAATAGATGCGACCGTTGGGCTTTTGAGCCTACATGAGTTGTAGGTCGGCTTGATAATAATTCCATAATCAAAATAAATTCATATCTCCATGAATACTTATCGGAATCAGATGATCTTTATACCAATCCTACACCTCTTGATGAGAGGAATCTAATAAAAATATTATCAACCATGAATAAGATGACCCACATGAAGTTTTTCCCTGGTTGCCAATTTTAACACTCCCTCTCAACCAGAGAGAACTTCATCTGCAATCTGTCTATCGGTCATTACTATTCATCCATCAAATGCACTGCCCTGTACAGCTTGACCCTTGCCCTACTCTACTCTATTCTTCCTGTTCTGCTTTGTCTTGTTCTGCCCTGTACTGATCGATACTGTTTTGCTCTGTTCTACTCTGCTCTTGCATTGTTCTGTTCTGCTCTGCTTTTGTCCGAATTATGAAGAAGAAGAAATGATCGAGGATGTATCATACTGACTCAAAGTCAGTCTTAGAGTATGTACCACTGGTCCCAGACCAGTCTCAACCAACCCGAAGTCAGCGTCATAGTGAGTACAACTCCACTGGTCCTAGACCAGTATCATCCTCCACTGACTCAAAGTCAGTCTCAGAGTGCGTACCACTGGTCCCAGACCAGTCTCAGCCGACCCGAAGTTAGCTTCATAGTAAGTACCACTCCTACCACTGGTCCCAGACCAGTATTGCAGTCTCAGAGAGTGTACCACTGGTCCCAGACCAGTCTCAACTGACCCGAAGTCAGCGTCATAGTATGTACCACTCTCACTGGTCCCAGACCAGTATTGCACTGGCACGAAATCAGTCTCGGAGTATGTACCACTGGTCCCAAACCAGTCTCAACCGACCCGAAGTCAGCGTCATAGTATGGTACAACTCCTACCACTGGTCCCAGACCAGTATCGCAGTCTCAGAGAGTGTACCACTGGTCCCATACCAGTCTCAACCGACCCGAAGTCAGTGTCATAGTATATACCACTCTCACTGGTCCCAGACCAATACTTCATTGACACGAAGTCAGTCTCAGAGTATGTACCACTGGTCCCAGACCAGTCTCAACCGACCTGAAGTCAGCGTCATAGTATGGTACAACTCCTACCACTGGTCCCAGACTAGTATCATTGATCCCAGATCAATGGAGGTCATCCTAGCGTAGGGAGTATGGTAGATACAATGATGCGTCCATCGGTACTATTATGGTCCCTAACTTCATTTCCCTGCTCATTGATCAGATGAGAGGTACTTCCCATGAGTCCCAGACTGCATGGGTAGGATGCCTCGACAGGAGAACTAATCAATCATGTCCTCATAGGAGAACACATCAATCCTGCTACAATCGCCATGGAGAACACATCAATCCAGGCCTCACAAGAGAACACATCAATCCTGCTACAATCACCATGGAGAACACATCAATCCAGGCCTCACAGGAGAACTAATCATCCTGGTACACAGGAGAGTGAATCATCCTGTTCCACAAGAGAGCGAATCATCTTGTTCCACAAGAGAGTGAATCGTCTTGTTCCAGTGTGCACCACCAGGGGAGGGTGAGTCACCCTGTGGTCATATGTTGCTCAAGTAATAACCGCAAGCCCTCAGAGCTCCCAGAGCTCAATGTATGCAACATGTAGGACCCTTGTACAAGGGTTTCTTGACGACTCCAAGTTGTTTGGGAAAATCACAGATTAGATCTTTCCTCGGGGCTTTGACAAGGTGTATCGACCTGTACATCATCTTAATGTGATGGAGCCTCCTTGCTCATCGACTTACCATATCCCAGATGATGTCTATCTACTGGAGCAATCGACGAATACGGGATTCCTCAATAATCGAATCCCACCTCTGGTTGTTACAGAGAATCACAGTGGTATCCAATGTAAATCCAAACAGCTCACTGAAGAGCTTTTGCAACCAGACTGCCTCACACGAGGTCACGCTAGCAACAATATATCCTACTTCAGCGGTGCTCAAAGCCACCGACTTCTGCTTCCTGCTTATCCAGGATATCGAAGCAGATCCCAAGGTGAAACAACACCTGGAAGTGCTCTTACGATCCACCACACTGCCATCCCAATCAACATCAATATATCCAAGTAGTCTCACATCTCCGACAGCGTATCTTAATCCATGAGAGATTGTGTCCTGAAGACATCTCAGAAGATTCCTAGCATCAATGCAGTGAGACTCAACCAAATATGAGCTCACAGTGCTAACTGCAAAGCATATGTTCGGACAGAGGTTCACCAAGAACATCAATGTGAATGAGTTTTTGAAACTCAGAGGAATTTCCCAAGTCTAGTCTGAGATCACTACCATATAACTTCTAAAAGTTAAGATCCTCGAGGTAGTCATAGGCTTGCATTCCATCATACCAAATCTTTCCATTATCTTTACCACATATTTTCCTTGAGATAGGAAAATTTCCCTTGGCTTCTAGCATACTTCAAATCCTTGGTCCTTTATTTCAAATTCAGAAGCCAGCTTCCTCTTACATTTGTGAATGAGAGGGTCTGCACCTGTTAGAAAGAGGTCATCCACATACAACACCAGTATGAGAGGCTTTTCATCTTCAACCTTAAAGTAAAGGTTAGGATCGGCTTCACTCCTAGTGAATCCCAGCTTCATCAAGTAGCTATTGATCCTCTCATACCATGCTCGGGGTGCTTGCTTCAGCCAATAGAGAACCTTCTTCAACCTGCATACATGAGATTTTCAATCATAAATCTCAAATCCTTCAGGTTTCTCCACATAGACCTCTTCTTTGATAAAACCATGCAAGAACGCGGTCTTGACATCCATCTGATGTAGGTTCCTTCCTTGTGAAGCCATAAGGGCTATGATCAAGCGGATGGTCGTATATCTGGCAACAGGTGTAAATAGCATAGTCTATACCTTCCTTCTGGGATAAACCACGAGCAACAAAATGAACCTTATACTTTTCCATACTTCCATTTGCTGCATGCTTTATCTTGTAAAGCCATTTTGAAGTAACAATTGTCTTGTCCAGGGTCTGGGAACTACTTCTCAGACATCATTCTCCATAATAGACTCATATTCTATGGTCATAGCACCCTTCCATAGTTAATGCTTGACGAAATCTGAGAATGATGAAGGCTCATTTTGTATGATCGTGCTCATGATGGTTAGGTATCCCTAATACCTGTTAAGTTTCTTACTTTAATGGAAGGTTCCTCAAGGTGAAGCATGTCCTTCAGCATCATCAAGTATCCCCCTAAGCCATGAAGGCCTCTTCCTAGAAGAGGAAGGCTCATGTGGATGAGAATCAATCAGATCCATGGGTTCTTCTACATCAGGCATTGATTCATCATCCTTTTCTTTCGGTTCCCTGGTGTCGGCTTCTTGAGAGCTCCTCAAAGTCGGAAGATTGTTCACCTTGCGGTGAACTTTTCTTCAGGAGTCTTGGAACCCAATGCTTGATGAGGGCATCGATTTTGTACATATACGGCGGTGATTGTAGTTTCAGCCCATAGAAACTTCAGAAGTCTTTGATCATGTAGCATGGCCTGGACAACTTCCATCATCGTGCGGTTCTTCCTTCCCACCACACCATTTTTCTCAGGAGTATGTGGTGTAGTAGTCTCCCTCTTAATGCCAACCTCAGGTATGCCTGAGTGAACCAATTGTAATATATCGGAGGTCTTGCTTTGGCTTGAGGGGAATGGTCCCCTTTTGAGCTTTCCTTTGGCACATCCTGGACATACACCTTCTTTCTCTACTCAGAATTCAGGCATCCCTGTCACCATTTGTCTTACACCGAGTATAGCTTTATAATGAAGGGGGGAAACCTCCAATGCCAAAGTTCAGACTGAAGAGATGTGTCATAAGACATGACACCTAGCGGACTTCCATCGACCTGATATAATGAATCAACACTAAACCCAAGAGTAAAGGCATCTTTAACATTATTTTTCCATATACGTACCTTGCCATCGCTGAAGGTTACCTTGTAGCCTTTGTCTTCCATTGCCGAGATGGACACTAGGTTCTTTTTTAGGTCAGGTGCATTTAATACATCCTGGAATTTCTAGCCTTCTTGAATGGTTGTCCTCTTCCTCGATTCCCAACTCTCCTCTTACCTTTGCTATTGAATTTTCCATCCCTTCGATTACCATGAGAGGGATTTTGATCATCGTCCCGGTGTGAGTCCTTCCTATCAGGGCACTCCCTTGCATAGTGGCCTGCTTTATCACAGATGTAACATCGTCATTTTCTTCCAGCCTTAGGTCCAACCTTTCCTTTTGATTTAGTCCCGGAATTATTTCTTTTCTTAGCATGAGAAGAAAAGGCAGCAGGAGGACCTTTAGGCATGTGCATTTCTTGCTCTTCTTCCCTTGTTTCTTCTTGCATGCATCTAGCCATTAATTCCTCGAAACCAGGGATTACATTATAGTTCAGAAGAGTAGTCCTGAACACCTACCATTCGTATGGTAATCCTCCAAGAGTCATGAGTGTCATTTCCCTATCAGTAATAGCCTCCCCAATAGATAGGAGATCGTTCTTGATCTTGGTTATTCTTAAGAAGTATGCTTTCATACTCTCATCTTTACCCTTCTTGATTTCCCTCAGTTTATTTCTAAGAAACAAAACTTGATTTGCATCATTAACTTTAAATAAACTCACCAGTCTATCGTAGATTTCCTTGGAGGTGTCTAGTTCAAAGATGTAGGCCACCAAATAGAGTCCCGGATGATCTTCTATTTTGACTTCTTCGGTTTTCCATTTGTTCCATGCAGCAACAAATGCATTTGATGGAGACTCAACAATATTGCCTCTTACATGGTCCAACATTCCTGGATCTTCTAGCGTTAGATCAATAGACATCTTCCATCCGTGATATTCATATTTCTTACGAAGCTTGCCTTCGGTAGAGTGTTGAGGACCCCATAGTTCTTTTAGGATAACCTTTCCAATCTTCTCTTCGGTGATTGCTCTTGCTCTTGCTCGGGCTTTGTCTTCACCTCAGCTCTGATACCATGTTAAGTTATGGTATGTTCTATGCTTATAACAGTTTACTTCTTTTTCTTATTATATTCCACAGATTAGCAATCACATGTACATAAAGTAAAGTTCAGATAGAACATTAAACGATCGACAGAAAACAAGCCAAGACAAGAGACACAAGATGTGGCAGATAGCCAGGGACAAACCCCACAATGTGTGGGGAAACCCTTTGATCAAATCTTCTTTTATCTTCAATAATTTAGCAGAGAGAAATAGTACAATAAATCTTATTCATATCAGCAGTACAAACCCTAGATCAGCAACATCAGCATTAGCGGCTTCATTATCAAACTAGGGCAGACGATATCTCACAAACCGACCGTCGGATTGAATTCATTCCACCACCAAAATTTGCGGCTTCCAGAGGAGGTTCAGATGAACTTACAACATAGTTCCAAAGAGGAGATCTTCTAGGCCACGTAGGTCATTCTTTACTTCTGCAATTGCAGCTTCAGTTTCAACAGTTTCCGGCTTCAAACTAGGGCAATCGATATCTTGCAAACCGTTCGTCGAATTGACTTCATTCCACCACCAAAATTTGCGGCTTTCAAAGGAGGTTAAGATGAACCTACAACGTAGTTCATATGAGGAGATCTTCTAGTCCACACAATTCAATCTTTACTTCTGCAGTTGCAGCTTCAGTTTCAGCAGTTTCTGGCTTTAAATGTGTGAGAGAGAGACCCATTTCTGCGCAGTAGAGAAGAGACTCATTTCTGCGCAGTAGAGAGAGAGAAGTGATGAGAAGAGTGAGTCCAAATGAGGAAAATTCCTCTTATATTTATACACAACGTTGGTGGGTGAATAGATGCGACTGTTGGGCTTCTGAGCCTACATGAGTTGTAGGTCGGCTTGATAATAATTCCATAATCAAAATAAATTCATATCTCCATGAATACTTATCAGAATCGGATGATCTTTATATCAATCCTACACCTCTCGATGAGAGGAATCTAATAAAAATATTATCAGCCATGAATAAGATGACCCACATGAAGTTTGTCCCTGGTTGCCAATTTTAACAGAGAACACCAACCTTTTTATTTAATTGATCGAGGGCACAACTATAAGCTAGGAACTCATATCTTCAAATATTAATTTGTAAACATGCTTAAGCATGTAGTCTTTATCAGCAACATCTCCAGGGCCATTGTCTTGGTATAGATTTTTATAATGAGCAATGGAAACTTCCTTGATGGCTTGGAAGTCCATAATCCTCTACCTATGAATTTGGATTTCTAAAATATTGTTCTTACTTTCACGACATTTTTCCTATTTAAGAAAACACTTTTTGTTATGGTCCCCTGCCTAGAGAAAAACAATGCGAGATTTGAGACACCAATATTCCTCCTCTTTCTTCAATAGCGAGTGATATGTCTTCAATGATTCTGCTTCTTTCTTCATAATACCCCTTGTAACCATTTTTTATTCTAGATCTTCTTGAATAGAAGCCACTTGTTGCTCCAGTTCCAAGATTGAACATTGGCATTCAATATTCCCTTTCTTCATCCATTTCTTAATACAATTCTTGAGCCACTTAATATTCCTTTCCCAAATTACAATTGGGCTTCCTTCCACCCATTCAGACCAGGATGACTTGACGAGGTTGCCAAAACCAGGGGAAAGACTCCAAAGAAGGGAGAAACAGAAGGGGATGGGGCCATAGCTCAAAGGAGGTGAGATCATTAGCTGAATGGGGCAATGATAAGAAGCATTCAACAAAAGAATAAATGAATGAAGGGAGAGTTTCAAATTTGGGATATTATCAGAGGCCAAGAAGTTGTCCAGTCAGGCAATTATGTGACCAAGTCTAGCACGCTTATTATTCAATGCATACCAGAAACAAAGAGGCTTGACATATTGGAGATTAATAGATTATATAAAGTCTTCCATATATTATTGAAAGGGGTCCTTGAACATAGATCCCCCTTTATTTTCCTTGTGATTCATAGTAGTGTTGAAGTCCCCCCAATAATGCAACTCTCACCAAACTTTGTGTCCTTTAGATCAATAAGATATTTCCAACATTCTTGTTTTTCTCTACAGTGGACCGCATATGTAAATTGATTATAGTACATACCTAGTGAATATCCATAATTTTAAAGGTGGTCACAATCCAATGGGTGGTTTCCATGGTATTCAGGAGTTGAAGTTGGTTCAGGTCCTAAAGGGTACAAAAACCCCCAGATGCACCATGAGATCTCACTGCAATCATATTGCTTCTAATCCATATTTTATTATGCTTAGATGAGAGTTCACTCTCATTCATCTTCGTCTCCTACAAGAGGGCCACAAAGTGTTTTTATTTAAGGATCAATGACTTTGCTTCTTCTATTCATTTTTTTAGTTCCAAGGCCCCTACAATTCCAGGAGATTATATTCATTATTTACTTTTGGAGGTGGTTACCCCCTTTGTGGGGCCTATAGTTATTCCTTTTCCAGCCCTTTATTACCATGATCTACTAACTGATGGGGGATGGTGTGTTGGAAGCCAGGTTGTTTATCCTTTTCGGTTTGTTCCATCTTAATTTCTCTAGCAGACTTGCAACCTGATCTACAAATTCTCTTATTTGCTTCCTTTTCCTTCTTATTTTCTAACTTTTCATCAACCGAATTGGTATTGATTTCTGGTCTAGAAGTCTCCTTTGAAGAGACAAAATCTTCGTCATCCTCCTCAAAGTGTTATTTTGTCCTACTATTTAATATTTTAGCTAAAGGAGGGTTTTTTGGGGGTGTCTGAATAGGATTTTGAGAAGACGTATGCTCCTGCTAAGGAGGACATTATCTAGCAGTTGGAAGATACTATTCACCATATTCTGAGTTTCCAGAGAGGATTTCATAATAGTTTCTCTCACTGCCTGAGCTTCCTGAAAGGTTAGATCTGCTTAGAGAGGGGCCTAAAGAATGTGGGCCCAATCCATCCTTGAGAGGAGTTTTTTCAGGAGCCAATGCAGATTTGGGTTGTTGTCTATTTGATCCTTTTTTCATTTTGGATTACTTCCATTGATCATTATGTTCTCCTTTTTTTACCTAAGATAATTGCATTTTTTGGAATTCTTTGTCAAAGTACTCATATTCATGGCATACTTTGTATTTAAGAGGTAGTTGGTCGTAGTCCACTTCCTGCACATTAGTCCAGTTATCCATACAAAAATTGATTACCACTAGAAATCCTTTATCTTGATCCACCTCTACATATCTTCACACATAGGGAAAGAGTCCATCTCTAGGTTCTACACAATCAACATAATTGCCTAATGAATTTCCAATCAATTTGAATGTAGCGTCATTCCAAAAATGGCGAGCACAGTAGGGGACTTTAACCCATAATGAGATTGCAATAGGGATATCACAATCCAGATTAAAATTAGGGTTCCGATGATCAAGGTATAAACCTTAGGCTCCCATAAAATATGGTCCACTTCTGAATATCAAATCCCGATCCAATTTGTTCTCAAAATAAAAAGTAAAAAATCCCATATCGCAGAAGGAGGAAACAACTTCACTTGAGATGAGGGGCTTCCATATCTTCTCAATCCAGGTCCAATTAGTGTGGGATGAGGGCCATGGCCCCCTGAACTAACTAATCAGGCCATGATCTGCAAGTTGGAGTGCCAATATTTGGGCTTGAGCGACATTGATCTCCACGTTTGGAATGTCATCTAGCTTTTTCACAAAGCGGGAGGGACTAAATTTTTGAAATTTTTGACCATTGGAAACTAGAGAATTAAATGTCATGATCTCCTTCCCAAAGGGGGTTTTATGGGCCATCTCACCCATGGTGGTATTCCTGGCCAAGGATCCGCAAAACGCAGAACTTGACAAGTAACTCGAGCAACCAGAACTTAAAATAGAATGTTGAGAGCAGAGATTACCTATGCAAAACTCCTGACAATGGGATATGACATAATGCTCAAGCCCACAAGCCCAAGCCATTAGCTATGATCATACACTCCATCATTTTTTAACCAAAAAAATCCATCATTGTTTAGTAATTTAAAACTAAAAATAAAATAAATAAAACCCCCCAAAAAAGGAAAAATAAAGGGAAATAATTTTTAAATAATTTTTTTTGAAATTACTTTAATGAGAAGGCTAACACATCCTTTTCAATTAAACTCATTTATTATATAAGAATGTAATTATCTTTAATAATCCTTTAAACAATGTGCATATCTCCAAGGAGCTTACTGTGTTTAAGTTAGCATGTGTGATAAAAAATACACAATCCTAACATTGTCCAAGTAAGTTTGGATTAGGAATTCTTATCAAACTCTTGCATAGTAACTCTTTTTTTATTTGAGATTTTCTAGAGCATGATTTTATTATTTTTCAAGGGTTATGCCTTTTCTATGAACTATTGATATCTTTTTTTTTTTAAGTTTGAAATGCAATTCACATTTAAATAATCTCAAGTTTGATGGACATTATGGATTCTTGTGCATAAATTGGTTTGAAGGGTGTCTCTCCATTACTACTCTTAGTTGTGTGTGTGTGTGTGTGTGTGTATATATATATATATATATATTCTTTAGACATGAACAAGTGTATGTATCAATACTTGATTTCCCTATTTTTCTGGTACAATTATTAAATTAACACAAGAGACTTTGCTCTTTTTGGCATAGTTATTGCCATCCAACACGTTGTACACTTCTCTCACCCAATTTAGTGTAGTTAATCACTTACTAAAATCCCCATGGATAATTTATTTAATGGATTAGTGTACTTCTCATCCCCTACTCTTGTTTACCACAATCTTCAACCAATTTATTTTATGAAATATAGACTTATGTTCCTTAGTCTTATTTCTTCCAACAATTGCATTGTAGTAGGTGACAATTTATCTCCTATCTACACTTAGATCTATTATAATTTATCAGGAGATCTAGTAGATATTTTATCATTCATGTCTTCTTTGTTTTACATAGTAACTTTGTTAATTGTGGGTTGGCCTATAGCCCTTTAAGTTATATACATCATTTGACAAAACTAATTTAACTTTTTCATAACACAAAATTTTCTACAAAATACCTTCAGTTATTTTCTGCAAAATACCTGCAGTTGTGGTTTAATTCTTAGGCCTCACATTTGAACCTACAAATCTGATACCATATGTAACATACCTCAATTTCACCTAATTTTATTTTTCTTTTCCTTAACATTATTAATATTGTACATACATATTTATCACAAATTTCTTCACTTCCCAATATACACTGTTATTTCTTTAACATTCCCATTGTTGTACATACATCATAATCAAATGAGTTGTCACTTTGTGTAAGAATTATTATTGGGTTCAAGGTGGATTCCACCTGATCATTATTTGGAGTATTTAGACTCACCACTGACAGGTTTGTTTCACAGGACATTAACATGATTACGCCTATGTGTTATTGATCATTTTAACTCCTTGTGTCTTTTACTTCAATTGACTAAGAATTTGTTTCCTTTTAGGAATATAGCCAATTTCTAGTTGAAGGGTCTTATCCATGAGTATTGGTATCCATTGATTCTTCACATATACTAATCTTGACCCAATTTTCATATGTTATATAATTTAAGAAGAACCATGGTTCTTAGGCTAGATCTCCACTTATACAATATTATCGCCTTCAAAATTACTCTATACCTTGGTATCATTCGTAATTCTTATGCCTGTGGGATGGTTTTATTATTTTCTTTGTTATTAATACACATTGCTTCATAAAATAAGGTCATGTTAGGGCTCACCATGTGAATTTCACATGGAGTGCCAGACAAATGCATTTTCTATGACCATGATCTAATTTTGAGATCCAATAATGGATAATAGATAGGGTTTGTTAATGACTAACCCTCCCTTCTAAATTCATCGGCTTAGTGTTTCATTTGGTTTCCTCTGGTGACCAGAACATTGCACCACCTGGTATGACTGTGATGGCTTAATGTCAATTTTTACTTGAAATTTCTATAAATGCACCTCAAAGGTTACTCCAGGTCTTACGTTGTTCTACCTTTTGTATTTCTTTAGGTAATGTAAGACTTGGTTCTGGTTTAGGTTGTTATTTCCATTTATCTATTTCCTATGTGTATAATTTATTACTCTCCTTCACATTTTTATAGTGGCGCTGACCGATTGTTTATATTGCTCCTTCAATTTACTAAGATAACTATAGAGGAAATATTGAATAAATTATACAATTTTTAGGTACCGATTCTCTTATTTATCTGGGCTTTGATTTTCGTAAATTCGAGTATTGTAATTTGAAAATGTTTCTTCTAGTTTAGATTGCATTCCTTCGAGATACCAGAGTACCCTAGTTTGCTTAGCCATGTTGAATTGGTAGGCCAACTTGGTATAAAGTAAAGGGTAAAAGTATTCTTTGATCTAAATTCACGTAGCATTGTCGATACTTTCTATGGAAGGAGGTATGAAATATGGTGCTTTATCAAACCCTAAGTATGCATGAAAGGGTTCGACCCTTCTAAGGAAGGTTATGGGCTTCGTTCTTTCCAGTCTAATAGTTCGTAGTGGGATTCTTGTAGTCTCGTGGAAGAATATGGATACAAGGCCCTTCTCTCGCATTATAATTTCTAAATGGGCAGTTGCTAAGCCGAAAATCATTCTCTCCATTTTTCTAAGAAAATTTCCTTACTAATTGGGGTTTTTCTCGATTTGTTATTGCACTGGTTATTAAGAGTAATAATCATGTTCTTTGTTTTGCGACATTTACGGCTAAGGCTCAAAATGTCGTTTTACTAATTTTTAAAGTTTCATTTCGATATAGGCTTATGTTCTCATTTAAAACTCCCAATTATTCCCATGATTGACAAATTTTGTTATATACTTTTGTAGTTCCAGGAGTAGCATGGTCTCACTTCTATTGAGGTAAAGAGTTTTTCCTTTACCATAGTTTATTTTTACGTTTCGGGTGTGCTACAAAGACATCTTGACTCGATTTAGATTTCTTGCTCAAACTCCAATTAACATCTAGTTCCTTTGTGCTCACAGTCGATGAGGAGGACATGTCACAACTCTACTTCTCAAGGATACAATTTTACTTCATTTGTGCACCTATTTGTATCTCTTCGTTTTTGGTTAGCCTCTTGAATGATCATCCAAGATTCCATTGCTAATTTAGCAATTCATTTGGTTACAGTAATGGATTTCGTATGAACTAGTAGCTTCCCACCAAACAACTTGCAAATTTAGAGGATAACTTCTTGACTTCATGATTCTTATAGTTTGGTATAAAATTTCTACATTACTCCCAAATTCTACCTGGTGTACTGCTACAATTTTGCCTTAAGAGCCATAAGCCAAATTAGGGTTTACCTGGTTATTGAATTTTCAACCCTACATGTTTTTTAATTTATTTGTGCGGCCATGGAGGCCTTAACGAACCATCATTTCACCTTACAATATTTTGGGTCTTATTTACTTGTTCTATAATAATCTTCTCTTAGCTGTGTTTTAAAACCATATGTATAACATGCATGGATGTATACATTCCTTTAGATTATTTAAAAAGGATCTTCCCTTTTACTTTGTTCAACATGTTGACTGTTATATCCTTTCTTGCACAAATTGTATAGATTTTTTTGTGAATTCTCTGCCATAATATTCTTCTAAAGTTTCTTATGGAACTGTACCCAAATTTTTGGTTTCCTAATTGTTATTGTTGAAGTGTATGTGTGTGTGTGTGTGTGTGTGTGTGTGTGTGTGTGTGTGTGTGTAAGGTGTCTTCAAGTTAAATTCTCCATATTAGACTTCTTATATAACTCTCTATGGTACTATAGAACTTGATATATCTATTGAACTTAATTGAAAGGATCATGCATACCATGCTATTTTTTTTTATGATTACTCGACTTGTTGTCGATTTCTTTATTGGTGAAGAATTGGTTCTTCCATGATTATACCCCTTCGTCTTTCAAAAATATGTGCTCTTTTACAATCTTATTTATGCCAAGTAATATTCATATATATGTGCTTCTGCTATTATTTCTATATATTCCATGATTTCACTTTTTGTTTAGTTATGAATAACTAAAACCTACCCAAGGTCGAGGTTTTGTACTCTCAATTACATGATTTAGGGAACTATAAGACTAGTTACATACGTGCATACATAAAAGGATGCAATGTAATATACCCTCATTGCAATTAGAATTACAAGCATAAGAGTTGTCTATTTAGTTTATAAGGATCACCTAGATATTACATGTTTCATATCGACAATTCATTGCCTTAAGGAGATGATAAGGATATTTTGGTATTCTTACTAGGATACAATTTCGTCAATAATTATTCCCTTCAACTATATAATTTACAAGGAACTGCAATATAGCTAAAAGTAAAATCTTTACATGTATCTCAAGTCCAATTTCTTAATTTCTTTTCAGTTGCATGTTGTATTGTTATCTCTTGTTTATATTATCTTTTAACAACCTTTACGTAACCACCATTAATTAATTATCTTAGTGCCAAAGAGAGAGTATACAGAACTATGTAAATAGTTCTAGAAATTCTCCACATCTATATGGATACATACATATATATGTACTAAGAGGATGTATATACAACAATAATTTATCTCGACAACCAAACACACTATATTTATTAACAATTTATCCTATTTCCTATCCCATCAACTCGTTAATGTAACATAATACAATTCCTCTAATCTAGATCATATAATCTGCAAAATAACCATATGTTTCAAAAATTTATTAATTTAGGAAAATATGCTATCTATGCATGAAAATTTTCTTGTATGTAGTCGATCCATAAATTCAATTTAATATTTTCACCATAACATCATTAAACCATTTCAAAAGTCAATAGGTAAAACATACAATAATCTCAAAATAATAGGCAAAACATAACAAAATTTCATCTAACCGCAATAATATGCTTGGGGAATATTCAGGAACAGAGCACATTCCACCCAGCCTTGAACTGTCTCCAACAATTCCCCCTGAGCTAAGATCTTCTTGCTCCTAGGAATCAACAAATATTTTGTTCCCAAGTGGTTCTTCCTCAATGGATTTATTTGGTTTTGATTTCCTAACGTAAGTTTTAGGAACCCTTGTTTCATCACCTCCTCAATACAAATCGATAGTTTTCTGCAGTGTTCCCGGGAAATTGAACCTAACCTTCTTAATTTTACTTTCTTGTAGGGCATAATTTAATATTTTAGCCAACAGATGAGGGAAAATTATGGCAATGCTGTGAACCCAATGAGTAACTATCGTCGTGCAATCACCGGAAATATCAAGCTTGTGATGATTCATAATTGTCCTGAGGACAACTTGAATGAAATATTTGCATGGTCCTTGGGGAAAATCTTGCATTTTTAATCCATTCATTCGAACATATACTTTTCTCTCACATATTTTATTAGCCATTTCAATCTTTCCTAGAATATAGGCTTTCTTGGAGTTAAATATTGCTCCCCCTTTCCGTATAATTTCCGTTGCTCTTGCAACTAGATCAGGGTCTAGGATTATACTCTTCCCAAATATTTTTAATTCCAAATGTTGCTTTATCGTCATAATTTTCTATGGCATCATCTATCTCATCATTTTGGAAAACGAATTGTCCAAATATAAATTTATAAACCTCTCCTCTTCTCGGGATATCTAGCATATCTAGTGGACAATTGTTTGTATCACTCCATGTATCGACACACTCTTTGAATTTCTTTACTGTGAAGATCTCCTGGGAACCCCGCGTGTCAATTATTTGCATGGAAGAGGATGTCATCGTTTCAATTAAGGCCATCGTTGTCTTGTGTCAAGGCATACTAGCTGAATGCACGTTGAATGAAATAATGCACACTACATAGACTATGAGGAATGCGTGCTAAATAAATCGTGACGAATACACGCTGAATGCAAAAGTGTGTGTTGAATAAACCGTCAAGAATGCATGTTCAAATGATTTTATTTTGTGGCCCTCCATCTATAATGTCCCCCATACACATAGTTATGTAACTCATTTATTACCTGAGGAACCTTCTCTTCCACCAGACATAATAGTAAGACTCCCACCGGGTCCTTCCAGTAAATTTGACCATTTGAGATAACGAACATTTGAGCTTGTAACCTTAAGGCTCTATATTTCACTTTGTAAAAGTTCAATGGATAGTTCATAAATAGTTAGTGAACAATAAATTTGTACCAATTTGAAACTAGATACCTCATTTGGATTTTATGTGTTGAGGTTTTGACATTTCCCTATTCTTCTTGCCTATTTTCCTCAACTTGGTTTACTAGCAGGTTTATGCCCAAGGCTTGACAGTTAGCTTCAAACGATATTTTATTCAATCCTTTCCCCTTGATCAATTTGGTAGGCTTAATATCCACGCCATATTATTGAATCTTAGCAATCCATTTGCCTCTCTTACCTTCACTGTCACCCTATATGAAGATATCATTTACGACAGTTGTGGGGACATAAGTGATTACCCTAGATTGTAGAACATAAATTCGGAAATATTTTAGAGCCTTGACCAGGGCATAGGCCTACTTTTCCAAAATATCATATTTTAATTATGCATCCCTCAACACTAGACTAAAAAAATGCAATTGGCTCCTCCTTCCCTTCATCATGTTTATGTAACAAAACAGTTGCCACTGTGTTAAGAGAGGCAAAAGAGAAAATGAGGAATGGTCTTTGATATTCCGGGCTAGCTAAAACTGGGGCTTCTGGAAAGGCCTTCTTGATCCTAGAGAATGATTCCCTAGCTTCAATAGTCCACTTGACTTCTCTGTCCTTTTTTAGAATATTTGTGATTTCTTTGACAATTTCAGCATAGTTTGGTATAAACCTTTTTAGGGAATTTATTATGCCCAAGAAAACATGAATCTCCTCTTTATTCCTTGGTAATGGAATGTTGTTGATAGATTCCACTCTCTTGGGGTCAAACTTTACTCCTTCTCTTGCCATAATATGGCCCAACAACTTACCTTCACTCAGAGAAAATTGTGATTTCTTGGGGTTTAAAGATAAGCTATATTTCCTACACTTTTTGAAAGTGAGTTGCAAGTGTTGGAGATGTTCCTCATATGATTTCAAGAAAATTGTTATGTCATCCAGATAAATTACTACGAATTTTTCCATCTCCCCAATGAATGCTATATCCATTTCCCTTTGGAAAGTGGCTTTGGCATTTATGAGGCAAAAAGGCATCCTGACATACATAAATGTTCCCCACGGTGTGGTAAAATTTGTTTTCTTCTGATCCCCTGGGTGTACAGCAACCTAGTCGTATCCAGAGAAACCATCCATCATGGAAATTTTTGATGACCCCACTACTTTCTGAAAAATGTAATCCATTTTAGGCAAAGGGTAATTATCTTTCAGTGAAGCCCTATTCAAATTTGTGAAGTCTAAACATAGCATGATCTCCCCATTTTCTTCCTAACAAGGACAAAATTTCCACCCAATCTGAATACCTCAGAGGTATGATAATATTAACATGTAGCAACTTTTTCACTTCCTTCTCGATTGATGGGAGCAGTAAAGGATTGATTTGACTAAGCTTCTTCTTGTAAGGCTTCATTCCAGTTTTCAAAGGGATTTTTTGTTGTATGGCACTAGGGTCAAACGTCTTCAAATCATCATATGAACATGCAAACACATCCATATAATTTCTAAAGAGATCTAGATATCTTTGTTTGTACTCTTTTGGAACTCCCTTAGAAAATTTAATAACTTTAGGCTCTTTTTTTGTGCCAGTATCATAGTCCTGTGTGTCCTCCTCAAGCTCTTGTTTAGTTGGCTTAACATTCACATCATTAGCATTAAAAAACCTCTCCAGTGGAACTAACCCTATAGGGATTTTATTTCCCTTGAATTGCAAAATTTTGTGACCATAAATTGATTCCTCCCAATCTGTATGTTGTTCTTCCATTGTATTTTCACCTTCCTGATCAATCATTGAGTTAGAGAATTCTCCAATAACCTCCATAAAGCGCTTGATCTACTCCTCATCCACAAAAACCTGCAAATATTTTACATCTTCTGATATCGAAGGTCTATATCTGACCTCAACTTCATACCTAGGAAAGGGGTTTTGAGGGGGTTTAGTGTTGCTACCAGTGATTGCCAAGGAATCAACCATCCTATGCTGATCCTTGGGTAGAAACTAAATATTGAATGCCAAGAAAAAAATTTCAACCAAATCCCATACCTCATTTCTGTAGGACTTCAATCTTGGGTGCTTGGTTTGACATTGATTTTTTACTTGTTTCACCACCATCTCGAAATCCCCAAACATAGTAAAGCACTCAATATTAAGGTTTTTAGCTACTTGGAGCCCTAACAACAATGCTTCATATTCAAAAACATTATTTGTGGCCTCAAACTCTAGTTTGAAAGAGAAAGGGATAAGTTTGCCTTTTGGAGATAACAACAACACACCTGCTCCATTACCTTCCCTAGAATAAGCACCATCAAAATATAATTTCTAGACATGATCATGCTCTAGTTGTTTCTTACCAAGATTAGCAGAAAACTCAACCTGAGTGTCTTCCATGATTTGATCATCTTCTTCCAACAAAATACATGAAAAATATTTCTCCCGACCATACATAGGAGTATTGTTTGAACAATCAGCTTTAGTAATTGTCTTTACAAATCTGGACTCTCTATATAGTCTCTGTTCTTCTCCACCAAACACTGGAATGGTAGCATATGTTAGATCAAGCTTGATAGACCCTCCAAGTTTCATCCCTCGCGATCTAAACAGGAGTATGCCAAATCGTGCAGGGATGTCGGCAACTACGATATCCATTATCACACTTTTCACTGGGATTTAAGCCAAATTAACCACTAGATCTTTGATCATCCCCAGGCACTTTACTCTTTTAGAATCTAAAGAATATAAATATTTGTATCGGTTGGTTATCTATAGACCTAATTATTCCATTACAGACAATGGAATTAAATTATGAGAAAGTGATGAGTCGAGCATACAGTTATGCAACAACATATCATGGATCACTAGGGTGACATAGAATGGGGGAGTGATAGGATCTTGCTTCTCCACATGTGGACCAAACACAACCATGGGTCTTTATTCCTACAAATTAAGGTTGTCTTGAAGGGAGGTGATGGCGGGTGAACTCATGAACTGAGAAACTTGTGCTTTATAATTGGGCTGATTCAATAACGTGGTCAAAGGAATAGATATATTAACTTTCTCTAATTATTTTTGCATATTGAAAGTAGAGGGGTTCCTATCAACTTTAACTGACTCAAATGTTTCATTATTTTATCTGCAAATTGACTTCATTTGCACTGTATTTTGCTCAGATTTCAAGACTTCACATTCTAGATCTATGGGATGGGAGGGTTCTCTTTGGTCGATGGGACCAGGTTGATTGGTTTCTTTTCTTTGTCTACTGGTTTAGGGGGAATAGGTTTAGGAGCTTCTTCATTCTGATCTTGCACCCTGGACCTCTTATGGGATCATCTCAAATCACACTTCCTATGCAACTAGGCTTGCATGAAATTAGCAAACAGTTTGCAGTATATGTCTATCTCATCATCATCCAATGGGATATTCAAATCCTCCCCTTCTCCTTCTTGTGCTTCTATCTCATTTTCTCCTTTTGAGAGAGAAGAGAACTGGTTTTCCTGCACTTCTATAGTATCTTCAACATTTTCCTTAGGGTCATCTTCTAAATACAAAGGAGGTTGTATCTAATCTTGTTGATCTTTTCTTTCCCTTTATAAGAGCTGCAAAGGTGGCCTTATATAGTGGGGCTTAAAGTTCCTATTGGGGCCTTGTTGTCCTTGTCGAGGAGGATTTTTTCTCTCTAATTCCAACTTCACAAGTTTGTTTGACATATTTCTTATTAACTTGTTCATTTCATCCAACTTTTGTTCTTGGGTTTCTTTTGCATGGCTCGAGGAACTAGCTTCTTCTTTTCCCCTTCTCCTATCATTATATTCATCCTTTCCTTTACAATTCCCAATGGATGCAAAAAAAAAAATGACTTCCATAGCATTTGTCCGAATTTGATCCAATGTACGAGATTTTCTTTCTCTGAAATTGAACCCAAAGTTTGGTTCAAAGTCTCTAGAAAAAACCTCTTTAGAAACTTCCTATGGAGGTTTAATTTTAGCACGTATGTTTTTAAATAGTTTATTAAAGCTTTTTATAAATTCTAAGACATCCTCATTATGTTTTTTCTTCATTGCATTAAATTCAGTAAGAACATACCCATGGTCCTTTTTCTCTCCCCACTTCTGCATGAAAGAGTTCTCCATTTCCTCCCAGGTGTTAATTGAAGAATTTGGTAAGGTATTAAACCATTTCCTGACCTCCCCATCTAAGGACTGAACAAAGAGTCTTAAGACTATGTTAAGATTCTCTATATTTAAATTCTCGGCAAATGCATAGAAGACTTCTATGTGTTTTTGAGTTGAAATATCATCCTCCCCAGTGAATCTTGGTAGAAGTTTAAGATAATCTTGAGGCATTCCATTCAGAGGCTGCTGCAAATTAAGTGGGGCATATTTATTAAGTAGGAAACTAGGGACAACCATGTTTTGCAACAGAGGTTGCAAAAGATTTACCACAGGTCATGGTTGAAGATTTGTGTGAACGGTAGCTAATTGGAGCTGGGGTGGAGTGTTAATAGGGCTCTGAGTCGGATTCATAATAAGGATGTCCTCGACTTCTTCAGCTTCTAGGAAGGTATGAAATGTGAAAGGAGGTGAATTGACAAAAATCTCTTCAAATCTGATTTTCGAGGAGTAAGAGCCAAACAATGGGGAAAGTTCTTCTAAATACTCCAAAACTTTAAATGAGGATAATTTATCTCGACCTTCTATGGGCTAGAAGTTGAAACTTCAGGGGTTGAGATCACAGGTTCTGGAGTTTTGGGATTTCGCTCTTTCCAAACTCTCATGGAAACAATTCTTTCTGGGTCGAATACAGGGGAACTTTCTGCTTTGAAGTATTAGAGTGAGTATGAGGCATCCTGGAATTCAGGGTGGCCAAATGAGAATCTTTATACTGGATTCATCAAGGTGAGAGGTATTCAACCCACAACCCATTTCGATCACCTGACAAAGGGGTGTACAAATGTCATACCCACAGAAAATATTTGATTTGTCCCCAGTAATAGCACCAGAAGATATTGTGGCTCCTAGAGACAGCCTCCGGGTTGAGAGAGGTCAGTTCTTAGGACATCTTAGAGTGTTTGTAAGATTTGACAGTAATACTTTAAATTTGAAACACATCATGAATTAGAATTGGTTTAGATATCTCTTCCAAAGGGAAGATTCAAACATTAACACATATAGAAAACTCTAGAGAGGACTTAACATTCGGATCTGGTGGCCAGCTTACAGAAACACATAGTTCATTTGGTCATTATAGTATGAATGAAATAAGAACACGAGGAAAAGAAATTTAATACATAGGGATAATTACAGAATCCCATGCATTGAACTTCAACAGGAAAAAAATGAAGTGAAAACTGTAAATGAATATTTAGAGGGCATGGAGCGCATATTAAGGACATTAAACCTCATTCATCATAGGCATCTTTCATCATAATTAGACACGGATGAATCCATAATTCTGGTATTAAATCCAGCAGCTATTATTAACATATTTATCAATCAAATGAGAAAATTACCTAGTACCTGTTTTTTTGAGGTAGCAAAAAATCACTCAATTTTGAAAAGTGGTGATTTAAAATACACATATATTTTTTTGGAGCATATTTTTGGCACTTTAAATTTTCTTATGTATCAAGTATGAACATTTTTTTTTTAAATGTTAGTGGTTTTCATGCTGATTTTGAAAAGTGTTGATGAAACATTAACATAATTTTTTTTAGAGGGCTTATTTTTTACACTTTAATTTTTTTTATGTATCTAGTATGAACATTTTTTTTGTTGGTGATTTACATCTTGATTTTGAAAAGTGTTCATGCAATATCAACCCTTTTTGTTTAGAGGGCTTTTATTTTACACTTTAAATTTTCTAATGTGTTAAGTGTAGATATTTTTTTTAAATGTTCGTGATTTTTATGTTGATAATAAAACACAAAAAATAAAATAAAAAAACGTGACAAAAAAAAAATCAAATATAAAAATAAAAAACAAAATTAACTTGTAAAGAAAAAAAAAAAATATATATATATATATATATATATATATATATATATATATATATATATATATAGATATATATATATATATATATATATATATATATATATATATATATATAGATATATATATATATATATATATATATATATATCAAAAAAAATGAAATATTCAAAAATAAATAAAAACAATAAAAAAAAACACAAAAAATAATACAAAAGAAAACAAATTTTCAAATATTGAAAAAAATAAAAATAATAATAAAAAGTAATAAAACACAAAAAAAACATGACCAAAAAAAATAAAATATATATATATATATATATATATAAGACAAACTATAAAATGTAAAAAAACAAAACAAAAATTAAAAACAAAACAATAAAAAAATGGAAAATACTTAAAAAATACAAAACAATTTAATAAAAATAAATAAATAAACATTTTTTTAATTAAAAAATAAAATAGAAATAATTAAAAAAATGAGAAAAAAAAATAACAAAAATAAATAGAAATAAAGCAAATAAAAAACTTTAAAAAATTAAAATTAAAATTAATATTGAAAAAAAAAATAACATTAAAATAAAATTAAAATTATAAAATATTTAAAAATTAAAATTAAAAAAAAAAAAAAAAAAAAAGATCAGAGAAAAAAATAAATAAATAAATAAAATTGAACGTTTAATTTTTTTTTTGTTATTTTTTTTTTCAATTTTACTAGTAAATTTTGATTTTTTTTACATTTTATAGTTTTTTTTCTCTTTTTTTATATTTGAATTTTTTTTGTCATGTTTTTTATTTTTTATTTTTTGTTTTATTACCTTTTATTATTATTTTTTTAATTTTGTGTTTTTATTTTTTTTATTGTTTTTGTTTTTTTTAATATTTGAAAATTTGTTTTCCTTCGTATTATTTTTTTTGTTATTTTTATTGTTTTTATTTTTTTTAATATTTGAAATTTTTTATATTTTTTAAAAAAATTTGTTTTTATTTTTTTTTAGTTTTTTATTTTTACAAGTTAATTTTGTTTTTTTATTTACTTTTTTATTGTTTTTTCTCTTTTCTTTTCTTTTCTTTTTGAAGGTTTTTTAGTCATAAAATTTTTCCCTAATGTCATGTTTGAAATATTTTGAAAACTTAAGATTTTTTTTGTAATCATAATCTTTGGTTTTAATTCCATGGTTGAAAAATTGGCAATATTTTAATATTTTTCTAAGTCATGAATATTTTATTTTTAATGTTATGGTTGGAAACAGTGATAAGTATTTTTTCTGAAGTTCATGCTTGAAAAGCGTTGGAAATTTAAAGATTTTTGGAGTCATGATATTTTATTTTTAACGTCATTATTAAAAAATGTTGAAAATTAACCCTAAAAAAAACAACAACAACAACAACAATGTTATTCCAGCATCAACACTTTTTTTCAAAGTGTTTTTTGCACACAAAAATTTGGTTTTTATTGCCATTTTTAAAAAATGTTGAAAATGTACCCCGAAAATAATAAAATAAATAAAATAAAAAATAAAATTAATTAATTAATTAATTAATTAAAAATAAATAAATAATAAAAAATAAATAAAAATTAAAAAAAAATGTTATTCCAGCATCAACAATTTTCGTTTTCAGCCTGTTTTTTCATGCTTTTTGGGGGGTTTTGGGCTAGAGTACCGGTTTTGAGGTAATAGTTCTCGTTTGATCGGTAACTATGTTTATTACATGCCATCTGAGAAGAAATAAACACATAATGAAATAAACGAAAGAGAGATTGCATGCTACAACTTCATACAATTGGAATCACCATGAATTCTTTATTAATCTACAAATAGAGCATACATCTTCAGTTCCTTCCAAATTCCTAGTTCAAAAAACCATTTGAATCCAAAAATTTGGAACCCCTCAAAAATATCTCAAACAGTTTTATAGAGTCTCTCGGATGAGTGCCCCTTTACAAAATATTCCTTCTTGATCTTTTAATGATTTCATAATAGTAAAATTGTTCGAGCGTGCCACTAGCACAGTTGTCCTAACTATTACATAACTAACTTGATTGCATTCTTGAAATGGAATATTTACAAAAACATGAAAATCATAAAGTGTCATGATTGACACAATTAGAATATCTTCATTGTTGTTGGGTCGCCTCTAGTGGAAAGGATCATGGCTCAATGATTCGGAGTTGTAGTGGATTAATGAATTGATCACACTTTTGCCACAGTGTTGGGCTTGGTAGAGGAGAATGGAAGAAATTTTGATAAGAAATCTTTAGACTAGTGAGCTATGCATAATTTGGCTTGGTGGGAAATAATTTCTTCACCAACCACAGCAACTAGAAATATCTCCTCAGATAGTTTACTATGGTTTTTCCCTTGAGGGAGGAGGTCTTCTCATGAGAAGAATCAACCTTACTCTTAGCTTCAACCAACATTTGATTATATTGCTCCCATGGGACCAGCCCTCCTACAATGTCCCAACGGCTAGGCAATCTAGCCCTAACCCTTTGATCAATATTTGAATCAAATATAGCCATAGCTCCTAACACCCTTTCCAGACATTCCTCAGCCTTGGCTCTAGTAGTTTCCTTTTGAATCATCTTGGAGACTTCAATGATTGCACTTACTCTATCCACAATGTCCATGGTCCTTAACTCATTGGTTGGATTTTCGTTGATGTACCGGATGAATTTTCCTGTTGTCTCAACATTTTTTCCATCTTCCTCCTTAGTTGATAGAATAAAGAACTCATAGTCCTTGACAACAATTTTCTTCTCTTCCATCAGAGTTATATTCTCACATATGCTTTTTACTTCAGTTATGATTTCATCCCATATTAACTGCTTGTCCTGGAGGAGGGACATGTTACCTTTCATCTTACTTTTTAGCTTTGTAATCTCCTAATTTTCGAATTGTAAATTTTTGTTGATCTGCTCAACATTTCCCCTAATGGTTTCTACTTGCTTTCTCTTTTGTGTGAGAGCACGCTTGGAATTTTCCAGATCCAACTGCGCTTTCTTTAGTTCACCTTCAAAGAGCTGTAACTCAGTGAGTGTCTTAGTTAGCTATTCGATGCGATTTGTGGATCTTCTGGTACTGTCACTGCACAAATATGTGATTTGATCCTCTGTTGGAGCTCTACCACTTGTTGCTTGGGAACCACCACTTTGTTTTGTTTCTCTCAATCATCTCTTTAGCTAATATTTCTTTCTCACACTCCACCTTGGCTAGTTCCTTAGATTGCGCATGTTCACTAGCAGGAATCTTCAACTTTTGCTTAGGTCTTAAATCTTAGCCTGAGAACTTTGAGTAATGGTCTCTATCACAATCTTATCTTCTGGGTTTACTCCCAATTTGACAATTAGCTCTTTGAAGTTTTCATTCTATAGATGGAGGGATCTGGAGTTAGCTCTCTCTTGCTTCAACTTAGTGGCATATTTCTCTAGTAACTTCTCAGCCTTACTGATTGTCATAGCATTTCGGCTCAGCTCATTGTAGAGCATTTCTCCTACTTGTCTATGAAAATTTATTTTGTCTGACAAAGGGACACTAGTCATGTCAAGTGATGCATCCATAGTCCTAAATTGTGATCCTGAAGGAAGGGATTGTGTTGATTGATGATGTAATGAGAACTTCATTTGATTTCTATACAGGTCCATGGCAGCTAAAAGTCTGGTCTAGTAAGGGACCGAATGCGATGCTAATTGTCGTTGCATTTCCACCCTGATTCTTTTGTTGCTTTCTTCTATCAAATACCTTGTTTCCCAACTAGGGCATGTTGTTGTTGATCTTCATGAAGAATCTAGAATTGCTACCTCTGTAGATGTGGAGGAAGTAACTTGAGGGGGGTTTTCTAATGTCACATAAAACCCTAGATGGTTTAGGTTTGTCTTGGTCAACCTGGTCTCAGTTTCTTCATCAGCTTCTTCTTGAATTTTATCCCTTTTTCTGGATTGTGCTTCTTCCATTTCAATGTCTCCAACCTTTGAGGTCAGAGTCTCAATCTCATCTCTATATTAATATGCTAGGAATCAAATTTAGCCTTCCATTCAATTTTAGGCCTGTGTTCATGATCATAAGCTGAGTCATTAATACTCTTCCTTTTCTTTGAGATGATGCTATGGGGGTCATAGTGCCAGATTTCTCCCATTTCAAAATTTATCTCCTTTAATACACATTCAACTTGTTGAAAGGCATGTCTTATATTTATAATGAAAGGACCTATTATTTTTCCCAATTTGAAAATGTAGCCCTTTTTGGTAGGAATGAAGTGGATTTGATAAGCATGTAGGCTCTGTCGAATGAACTCTAGGGAAAATATTCTCATGGGCATGAAGACAGGAAAATGGTAAGGGAGGAGATCTGACCCATAAACCCTAATTTAGTATAATTTTCAAACAAGTACCAGTCTCCCACCCTAGTGTCCATGATGAGCTAGAGGAATATTTTTTGCTAGGGCAGAATCCCTGGGGGTGAGACATTATTTATGATTTTATAGGTTGTAAACATATAAGTGGAAATTAAATGGCAATAACCCTCATTGCTAGGTTTCTTTTTGACAGCAACATCCCAATCAAAAATCAATTTTCTCTGTTTGCTCGAATCCATAAGGCTGAGTCTCAAATATTCAAATTCATCCACGTGGGTATATAGGAGTAGATGAAAACATAATAGAGTAGTATCTAAAATAGGTAGTTATGGGAAAATGATGCAACTAGAATTTAATGGACTCGGCTAGGAATGAGGGTATATCAAAAACATGGCCTAGTTGCATCATTACTCACAAAAATCCTATGGCAGCCTTAGTGATGTTAGAGGTGTCATATTCCCCAAACAGTAGGGCAATAAAAAAGAGGATAGTTTGCACGGCCTCCATAAACATGGATACATGAAAAGAATCAGAGATAGGTAGGGTTTGGTGGCCAGGGGCCAGGATCATTTGCAGAAAAGCTTGTTGTTACTCAACTGAGAAGGCATTATAGTTGTAGAACAAGGTGGTCTTTGTAAACTTCTCAGGGTTGGGAGAAATTGGGTAGACAAGGGCCTTTTGAATCAATTCTAGAGTTATTTCCAAAATTTTCACTCCAGCAGAGGATATGAAATAATTTTTCTCTTCAATGTAGGATGCAACAATCCAGGAAACAAATTCTAGAAAGTGGTACACGGAGGGGGCGATTTTATAATACAATCCTGACTCTACTACCTTAAAAGGATCCTCTCCCTTGAAATGTCGGTCATACATGTCGAACCAGAAGTCTGACAGGTGGTATGGGTAGGGTGAGTCATGAATCTCAACTTCTTTGTCCATAAGGGGCTCAATATTCGAAGAGGGTTTAACCTCTCGAGGTTTGGGGGTTTTGGGCACATATTTCTTCATTTTAAGCATATGGAAGAAAAGTTGTGAGTTGTGGGTCTTTGGGTTGCCTGATGACTAAGTGAATTTAGACGGGAAGGTGTTGAGGAGATTCTGCACAGGTTGACAGTCAAACAGTGTGGTGGACCAGTATAGCGGAAAGAGAGCTCAACTATGAGAATAAATTTTGAAATTCAAATGACCAGCAGGTCATGGTCTTATAGGCAGGAGAGAAAACACTAAAATGACGTCAGATGGGAGCATAAGGTGGGTGACAGGTGGAACTACACGAATGGTAGGACGACTTAACAGAGAGGGAGGGGAATAATATTGACCTTTGAATGCATCGATCACTTACGAACGTCGACAGTGCATCAGTGCACAATGTGGTGGGCATGGTCCCCACTTCTCCATTGAGTTTAAGGATTTGGATTCATGGTTGAGCCTAGACCCCCTCGAGTAAATTTGGACCATCAATCATCCTGATCATCTGCTTTGACTTTTCTTCTCCGAGGGTTGGCGTTGGCATATCGGTTGCACTAGTTTCCCCCCAATAATGTTTCCGGGGGTTGACTGAGTTGTGATGGATGGAAATTCATCGAGAAACTACTCGATGCTTAAGAATTTACATTGACACCTGGCGGAAGTGGACCCCACCTTTCGTTTACTCTCGTTCTTGGTTATATCACTTGCGACCAAGAAGACAATTTGATGTTTATTTTTCCTGCACACACGAAGTGTGCCATAGGCACCTATTTAATTTGTCTTTGTCCTATCATATTTCTATTTGTATCTCTCTGCACAAAGAATAAATCTCAGACCATATGACAACAATATGAAGGGGGATTAAGAGGTAAAACAACACATTTCCCCACCGCATAAATCGATGTCGTGGTGATCTGCTTTTTCTTTATCTTTCGGCACACATTTGCAAAGCATCAATTTTCATGATTTTTTGACACGTGTGAAATGTCACATAAATTTAATCAATATTTGGCAGTACGCATTAATGTCTATAAAAAACTTAATTAAGGCTTACTTTTATGACTAGCAAAAGATACAATTTTCTTAAATCTAAATATACTTCTTAAATGTGTATAGACATAATACGAAGGATGTGATAGTGCAAATATTACTTAATTGAAATGTAATTAGGACATTGTTCAAGTTCTTAACAGCATTTAATATAGTGCATTATCTAATTATTAGTAGTAGTAAATGAAGCAACAATGTGCAGAGCACTTTGCGATCATCATTAAAAAAAATGTAAACCATTTCGGCATTTTTCTGTTAATTGAAACATAATCAGTCCATTGTGCACTCTACGTCGAGTATTTGTCAAATCAAATTGCAAGAAATGGGGGTGATACCACATGGAAAACACCAGCACAACCATCAATTCATTCCATAGTAGATCTAGTTGATTGTGTATGCGCACAATATTTATGTGTAGTTGTATTGACAACTTATACAACAATTATCATGATGATAGTGAATTCACATTTATTTTAGTTTGTAAGTTTCTGCCACTTAGTACACGTATATAGACAATATTGAAGCAGTAGCAATTTGTGAAGTGAAAGAACGAGATGGTTTTGGAATTTCAAATTTATTTCCACTAATTCCCCTAAACACCCACTTTGGTAGTTCCAATTGCTATTTATTGAGATTTTTCTGTGTAACATATGTCATGCGCCAAATTGTAATAGTCACTGATTACATAGAATATCGAGAAATATATAGTTAAACAAAAAAAATCAATTGCACTGATATGATTAACTCACTTGTTTTTATCCATGGCGGTTTCTAGTGATCGAAAATGTATAGGTAGTATTTGAACCTGATAACAAAGGAGAATAATAGCGATAGGATTTGGAGTAGTGAATTGACAAATGTGGAGTATACTCCAAAATTCTTTGATTTTAGACAAATAAACTAACACATTGAACATAAAGCTATTGGCAAAAAATATTAATTCATGGTTGGTAGCATTAGTAAGTGAATAGTTTTGTGATAAATCGCGAATGCAGAAGACAGTCGCCATTTTTAACAATTGCAATCTTTGCTTTTGTATGCTATGAGTATTCATATCTGATTTACACATAAACCAAAGTTTTCATTGCAGAAACTTTTATAAGTGAAAACAACTAACTAATTGATTGATATATAATGTGGTGTAGAAGAGAGGTATGTGGAAGAAATGTGCAAGGCGAATGTATATAGAAATATAGAATACGATGAAAGACATTTTACTTTCTGTGCTCAGTGCATCTAGTTGGAATGCATTGTGAGAGTTAGCTTTGTACCATAGTCTTCAGACTCACTTTTCAAATTATTCGCAAATCAAATTTAGTTCAGCTTGTTTCGTATTTTGATATCAAATAAAATGAATCGACATCAACATAGTGGTGGGGACTAGGTCAGCCACGAAGTCGATTCATGGTAAAGGTAGTTGAGCATGTCTGCACATAATATTTATTTGCAATTGTCCTTGCACATTTTTCTATTTACAATTATTATTGACAATATTTAAGCTAATTGTCATGATCACAAATAATTCATAATTATTTTATATCGTAAATTTTTGTCTCTTATGACACGTATATCAATGATATTAAAGCAAGAGAAAAATGCGGAGTAAATGGAAAATATGGTTTTGGAATTTTGAGATTTATTTCCATTAATTCCCATAAACATTGGCTTTCATATCTTCAATTGTTATCTATTGAGAGTGTCATATGTAACAATTTTCACATGAGAAGTAGTAACAGCTGGTAGTTGTGACTAGAGTGGAGAATTAGAAAGTTAAACGGGACTAAGAGCGAATATGGGTAGCATAGAAGGAAAGAGAATGTTTGCACTCATACAATTAACTAATTTTCTCATATAGATGATAATTTTCACTAATCGTCTGTGCATGAGTGGTTTGTGAATCTTTCAACAGAAAAGAAAAGAAGAAATGAGATTGGGATTTATGCATGGAGTTGGGTTACACTTTTTCGCAAAGGGAGGGTGCATTTAGGTGAGCTATTTAAGTGCTCAATTGAGCTCTTTGAGGGCTAATATATAGCTCGATCTAGAATTTAAAAAAAACACTTGATCGAGCTCTAGGGCTCGATCGATCTCTAGGGCTCGATCAAGTTGTTAGTTCCTATTAAAAACCTGGTCACAGATTGTGCAAGCCATTTGTTGCACAGATTTCGAGGAGACGAGAGCTCGACCAAGAGATTTAACACTCAATCGATGGACTCAAATATCGACCGAGATGGAGGAGCTCGATCCAACTACCTAACGACCCTGCCAGTGACCCAAAGGCTCAAGCCAAGGTAGGTTTTTTATCTTTTTTGTCTCCTTTATTTAATTTTTTTAAATAAAATAAATTAATTTGAAATAAAAACCCACCATACAAAAACCACCATGAAAACCACAAAAAATTACTAAGAAAACCCTTGAAAACCACCAAAAAAAGCTATAATTTAGAATTTTTTTTTTTCATTTCATTGTATAATTTTTTCAATAATTGAAATGGTAGCATTTTATTATGTTCTTTTTTCTTATTTTGAATGGCAAAAACTTTATTTTCTAATTATTTTAGGTTTTGATGTTTTTCCTTAGGAATTTAGTGAAATAAATTTTCAAAAAAATTTGAATTTTTGTTACTTAAAATGCATTTTAAATTTCAAACAAATTTGATCAAAAATATGAAAAAAACTCCTCAACATAAAACAACCAAACTATATCCAATAAATAAATTAATTAGGAGCTTGAGATTGACATGATGAATATAGTTGCTCATGGTGAATTTATGTGTGTGTGTGTGTGTGTGTGTGTGTGTGTGTGTGTGTGTGTTACACACACACACACATATAGATATAACATAGCATGGCATGGCATGTAACATAACTATAACTATAGATCATAACATAGCTATATAACTATTTATATTTAATTATAATTGTAACATCTCTCTTTCTTTCTCTCTCTCTCTCTCTCTCTCTCACACACACGTATATATAACATAGTTCTATGACTATTTAACATAATGTGCTCTTCATATTATTATAAGATGGGTGATGCTCAACAACTTTTGAGACTCAAATTGTAATTCTTTAAAATTTCCACTACTCATATTTGTAGAATTCTTTTAATTTAATGATTTGACAATATTATCTCTTAGTTCCCACCCTTACTAAATTTATTACTTGAGTAATGAATTTGTAACTTACACTTACCACATTAATAATATATATATATATTTAATTCGATCCTACATCAAAATAATCATGGCGGGCACTAATTAGACACTTGGAGTAATAATTCCAAAGCAAAAATTGTAATCTAAAGTTATATTTAGTTATGTTAACTAAAGTTTCTCTCTCTCTCTCTCTCTATATATATATATATATATATATATATATATATATCTAATTTTATGTTATATACTAGATATAATTATGTTATGTTATATAATAATTTAACATTTAACTATATATGTTAAATTATACTAGATATATATAATTATATACTAGTTATATTATGTTATATATAGTTATGTTATGTTAACTATAATTATATATAGTTATGTATAGTTATAATTAACTAATTGTAATCTGGAGCTATATCTAGTTATGTTAACTAGATATAACTATAATAACATATATATATATATATATATATATATATATATATATATATATATGCAAGTTTCAACAATGTATCATTGATAAATACATTTAAACCATGATGAAAAATGCATTTAAACTGAATAAAAGCATTTTGACTCTTTTTTAATTTATACCATATTGTTTTATTATGTATTGTGTTGTACCATAAATATTGTCTCCATGTGCTTGCATCTAGTACATGTCATGTGTCAAAGTCAAACATTATAAGAACTTATCTTATGGATTATTTGGTTTGCATGAAATTTTATTAGTTTTGCAAATAGGTTTATTTTATTTTTTTTGCATATATTTACATACTTATGCTCTATAAATAAAATGCATTTTTTAGAAATGGGAAAAAGTGTGAAGTTAGATTTGATCACCTCTTTCAATTGTGTTTACATAGAACTCAATACTTTGGTTGATAAAATATCAAAAAAGGGACTCTAAAGTTTAGGACTTCAGGCTAGATTATTTTACTTGAGTTTAGAAATGGTTTTCTTGTCAACATTTTTTCTAAGTCAACATTTTTTTCTAGGATTAGTTTATAAGTATTATATATGCAATAGTTTAGTCAACATTTTTTTCATGGATTAGTTTATATGTATTATATAATATTCATAGGCATCTCCTATATTCCTCCCAACTGCTGGTCATTGGAGTGTGGGGGATATGCTATACATGGTCAAGCTCGTGATAGATCACATAGCCCAACCAGAGTGCGTGTTCCACTCATAGAACCTCGCATTGAAACCATTCGGAGTGCCAGAGGCAATGTTTATGTCTTTATGGATGATCTTGTTATAGATAGTGGACCTTCATGAGTTGCAGGTACACCTTATGCATTTTTAAATACTCTTTAAACTTTATGTGTTTATGTCTTGAAATTATTTTTAATTTTTAAATTGTTTTCAATTTATGTGTTTGAATTTAATGTGTATGTTATTATGCTTCTAATTTGTTATATATATATTAAATTGTGTTTATGATTTGCAGACCCTCAACAAGGCGAAGTTAAGGATCACACTGTAGTGCAATTCCCTCTTTGGGACGATGTTGTAGCTAGTATCACACTGGAGAATGTTAGGGCCCCGCATACACGGATCACATGAGAATGGGGTAAAATATACACTAGTTCGCTTACTAGGTGTAGTTTGTATTTGATTTTAGAGTGCATCGATAGGATGATTGAGACATACTAAAGGGCGAGCCCACAAAATTGCCTCCTACATTCCATACTTGGGAGGTGGTGAAAGACGCCACCAAGTACATTAATGTTTGTGGTGATTTGTTTGACATCCCTCCGGAGCATCGTGTTAGACATCAAGGTCTTATTCCACCCAGATATTTTAAGAATGTTGATGCAACCCCTTTTATTTATGATCAATTCATTGGAGCTTGGGGCTAGTTCCCCCACCATGACCAGGTTTCACTTTACTTTGCAAAGCATATATGTGCAAAGTTTGTGATACATATGATTCCATATTACACTAGCACCAGATCTGAATTTTATGGACCCAGATTGGGACGTACCTATGATTGTGATAGGGCTTGTAGTGACCATTGGCATGTACCACCACCTTCGAGATTGTTTCCACTACCATCTCAGAGTGTGGTATTGTTGACCGATCTAAAGGAGTCATCGTAGCTCAGCGCTGAGACCAGATATACCATTGCAAATAGCATGTGGATGACATTGGCCAGTGCGCATGTCACATTACGTGGAGAGATGAGAAAACCACCATCATTGTCTCGTGACCGGCCAATTCCATCATATGATGATTTATATCTCATGAGTCTACCTGTTGACTAGCTTTTGTCATATGCATGTATGTGTCATGATGCCATCCATGACACTTGGAGGGTGCATGGACCACGTTACACAAACCAAGTACATATATAAAAAAAACTTTTGACTCTTATCATCAAATTATACATTAATTATATTAATTTAGTTTGTATTAGATTGAATTTATATTAATAAGTTCATGATAACATGTACACACAACCCATCTACATGGATGAGATTTTGAGGTCATATAATGGGGTAGTTGATCATCCAAAGAATCCTCGACCACTGCATGTTTCCATGGATTATCCTCCACCTCCACCTCATAACACTCATGTGGAGGAGAGTCACTATGTATAGCTACATGGACCAGTAGTTGAGGTAAACTTTTTATTCCTAAGATTTCAACAATTTTCTTTTTTTTTTTTAAGTTGCATGCATGTTAATTAATTTGTGCATAATTATAAATTTTCTTTTCCATTGTGTACACAGGCCCATATGCAGAGTGTTTTTGATATTGCAGTTATGTGGATGCATGAGTGGGATGTTGGGTATAGAGGCATTGACGATGTGGGTCCATCAACGATGGCCCCAATCTTTGAGCCATGGGCAAGGGAGCACCAACCCATATTAATCAAACCCCCATCCTACCTGACTTTCATTTGGACTCGAGTGAGGTTAATATATTCATATATGTAATTAAATGTGGTTCAAAATCATTTATTTCTAGATTTTTTATTTTGTACAAATAATGATTTAAAATTAATTTGAATATGAATGTGTTATATTGCAGTACCAGATTATAGACTATTACTTTGTGCAGCGGATCTCACATAGGAGTTTTGGTGGTACTTAGAGTGGATATTTTATATATTTCCAGGCTCGTTTCATATGGCACATTCACATGTGATAAAGACTTTGTATATTTTCATACATGGATAGTTATGGATGTACATGAACATTATTTCAGTTTATGGATGTTTATCAATCTTGTTTATGAATTTCATTAAACAGACTAAGAAAATAAGTATGCAAATCATTTTGATAATTAAAATGAACTAAAATATGTCGTGATTGAATTAAAAAACACAAATTATAGGATTGAAGTAAGTTTTATTCATTTTTTTCTTTTGAGGCCATCTACAATAGCTTAGAACAATGAAAACTTTGAAATAGGAACTTTAAACTCTAAACGGAAACTCTAGCGAAAAAACCCAAAAATACAAGAAAAATAGCATGAAAACAAAAAGTGTTGATGTTGGCATTTTTTTTTTTAAGGATATTTTTTCAACTTTTTTTTAAAATGGCAGTAAAACTAATAAAAACCATTTTTTTTGTGCGAAAAACACCCTGAAAAAACAAAACAAAAACAAACAAAAAAAAAAAAAAAAAAACAAAAAACAAAAACAAAAATAATAATAAATAAATAAATAAATAATAACAATAATTAATTAATTAATTAATTAATTAATGTTGGAACGACGTTATTTTTTTAGGTAAATTCTCAACATTTTTTAGCAATGGCATTAAGGATAAAATATCATGGCTCCGAAAAACCTTAAAATTCCAATGATTTTCAAGCATGACATTAAGTTAAAATATCATGTCTCTGAAAAGCCTTAAAATTCCAACAATTTTCAGCCATGGTGTTAAAGATAAAATACTTATAATTGTTTTCAACCATAACATTAAAGATAAAATATCATGACTCAGAAAAACCTTAAAATTTTGACAATTTTTCAACCATGGAATTAAAACCAAAGATTGTGACTACAGAAAACCTCAAGTTTTCAACATATTTCAACCATGGCATTATGGAAAATTTTTATGACTAAAAAAACTTTAAAAATGAACACCTGAATCAAAGAGTCATTATACCAAGAGTAATTTCTTTTTTAAATGTTAAAAGTAAAACGACTTTAAAATCTTAGCCTAAGACAACTTGACACATTGCAACAAAAATTTAAAAATCAACCATCAAATTGACATGTAGTATAGGCGAATTCAACCCATTGTAATGAAAACTTAAAAATCGACCATGAAATTGATACATTTTGGGGGCAAACTCAATCCATTATAACGAAAACTTTAAAATCAACTATCAAATTGACACATAATGGAATTGAGTTGCTAGTCAAAGATCGACAAAGACCTTACAGAAAAAATAAAATAAAACAAAATAATAAATAAATATGAAAAATACAAAGAAAATAAAATTTTAAATATTGAAAAAAAACAAAAACACAAATAGTTAAAAAAAAAAATAACAAGTAAAAAAAAATAATATAATAACAACTAAATTAAAAAAAAATTAAAATTATGGCAAAATAAAAAACAAAAAAACAATATTAACCCATAAAAAAATTAAAAAATCAAAACTAAAACTAAAACAACAACAACAAAATATATATATATATATATATGAAAAGAAAAAAAAATATGAACCCAAAAGGATATATATGTATATAAAAAACATTAAAAGATAATTTGAAACAAAAAAACAAACAAACAAAAAACATTAAAATAAACAAATAATACATTATAATAAAATTTAAAAAAATAATAATAAAAATAAAACATTACCCAAAAAAGACAAGTTAAAATATATATATATATATATATATATAAACATAAACTAAAAAAAACATAGAAAAGAATGATTAAAAAAAAATACATTAATATATATATATATATATATATATATATATATATATATATGATCCCTTGGAGCCAAAGGAAGGGAGAGTTGATTCACCACGCAACTCTATCCACCCATGCCCCAAATAGGCCAAGTGCAAGGGAGGGTCGATTATGAGAAGCAGCCCTCCCCCACCCAGGGTTCGTGTGGATGTGGGGATGGGCAGGGGGGTCGAAGCTACACCATGCAACTCTACCCCCCTGCCTACCTCGCGGCCTGCGTTCGGCCAAACGGCCCAAAGGTGGGGGAGTCTCGATTCCTAGAATCAGGGCTCCCCTGGCCCCATGGAGCCATAATTTTTATTTTTATTCTTTTATTTTAATGTACTTTTTTCTTAATTTTTTAATTGTTTTTTAATATTTTTTATTATTTTGTGTCTATTTTAATGTTTTGTTAGCTCTTCCCTCGCCGACCCCCACGACCAAACGGGCCTAGGGAAGGGGTTGAGCATCGAGCCTCCCCGCCCTGCCCCCATTGGGCCATAATTTTAAAAATTTTTTTTTTTTTTTATGTTTTTTTAATTATTAAATTTTTTAATTGATTTTTTTCATATTTTTTATAGTTTTATATTTATTTGAATGTTTTCTCTATTTAATTTTTATTTGTATTTTAATGTTTTTTTAAATTTTAATTTTAATTTGTTAAATGTTTTTTTTTTAATTTAATTTAATTCTTAATTAATTTTTTTTATTGATTTTTACGTTTTTTTAATGTTTATTCTTTCAATTTAATTTTAATAATGTTTTTTTTCTTTTTTTAATTTCAAAAAAAAATTGCTTCAATGTTTTTTTAATGTTTTTATTGTTTTTACTTTTCGATTTTTGATATAAAATTCATAAAAATATCATAAAATTCCCTATTTCCCCAATTTTTGTATTCAAATTTTTCATAATTTTTTTTTATTTAACATGTCATTTTTAGCAAAAAAATATGAAATACGCATTTTTTAATTATATCTATATGCAAAATGTATATTTTTTGTCCGGTGTTTAAAATTATTATTTTTAGTGACAATTATTTTATGTGTATTGAAGTATTAATTAACTATATATATATATATATATATATATATATATATATATATATATATATATATATATATATATATATATATATATATATATATATATATATATATATATATATATATAATCCTAACCTCAAAATATTAGTGTCATTATTTATTTATTTTGCAAAAAAAACAAAAAAATCATTAAAAAAACCCTTGGAAAACAAACATGTTAGGATGAAAAACAAGAAGAGAAATAAGGCAACTTAAAAAATGATTAAATAATCAACATTTAAAAATAAAATTGTGCATACATAAGACATAAGAAATTTTTAAGTTTCAAAGTCTTTTTTAAATTGTATGTTTTATTTTTTTTAACATTTTTTTTTTGTTATTTTTACTTAAAATTTTATCCAAAACATTTTTTTTTTGAAAAAAAACTTCAAATGTTTTCGATTTTTGATATAAAATTCATAAAAATATCATAAAATTCCCTATTTCCCTAATTTTGTATTCAATTTTTTCATAATTTTTTTTATTTAACATGTCATTTTTAGCAAAAAAATATGAAATACGCATTTTTTAATTATATCTATATGCAAAATGTATATTTTTTGTCCGGCATTTAAAATTATTATTTTTAGTGACAATTATTTTATGTGTATTGAAGTATTAATTAACAATATATAAATATATCTATATATATAATCCTAACCTCAAAATATTAGTGTCATTATTTATTTATTTTGCAAAAAAACAAAAAAATCATTAAGAAAACCCTTGGAAAACAAACATGTTAGGATGAAAAACAAGAAGAGAAATAAGGCAACTTAAAAAATGATTAAATAATCAACATTTAAAAAGAAATTGTGCATACATAAGACATCAGAAATTTTTAAGTTTCAAAAATATGCCTTAAAAAAATTGTTAATGTTTTTCAAAATATACATGAAAATCACCAACATTTAAAAGAATTATCCACAACTAATACAATAGAAAATTTAAAGTGTCAAAAATATGCTCCAAAAAAAAAGTGTATTCTGAATCAATGCTTTTCAAAATCAGATGATTTTTTGCGACCTCAAAAAAAGGGTACTTGATATAGTTCTAGTTTGATAGTTTACCTTGTTTTAGTCATAAGATGATATTTAAGTCATATATGTATTAGAATTGAATATACCAAAAAATAATTAATGATATATGATTCTATAATTTTATATATAATTTTACGAACTTTCCTAAATTTAGTTGGTTATCTCAAGGTTCAATTAAAGAACACAAATGAAATTGAAATAAGTTTTATTCAATTTTAAAAGATGTCTTGTAAAAAACAAATAATTTTTATTCAATTTTATTTATTTTGAGGCCATCAACAAGAGCTTAGTCATAACATGATATAAGTACAATCTTATTGTGACGCAAGTCACTTTGGTACATAAAATGAACTAAAATATATCATGTATAAATTTAATATTGAGCATGGAAAGAATTACAAATATTGTTCATATTGGCTTGTAGAAAGAGTCTTTTAGTGCAATCAACATGTATGTTATGACAAAATAAAAATTATTTGAATTCTAAAGTCATCCATATTATAATTTAAAATATATATATATATATATATATGGAAATTTTCGTTACGCACCCATATACCATTGTATGGCCAACTCTTTTAAGTATTTGAATCAATTCATTATCTCAAGGTTCAATCAAAAAGCACAAATAGGAATGAAATAAGTTTTATTCAATTTAATTTCTTTTGAGGTCATCTACAAGAGCTTAGTCATAACATGATATAAGTACATTCTTATTATGATGCAAGTCACTTTGATCCTTAAAATGAACTAAAATATATCATGTATCAATTTAATATTGATCATGGAAACAATTACAAAAATGTTTCATATCTCCTTGTATAAAGTGTCCTTTAGTGCAACCAACCTGTATGTTATTACAATGATTTTAAAAATAAATTATTTGAATTCTAAAGTCATCCATATTATAATAATAATAAATTCTATATAGAAATTTTTGTGAACCACACATATATCATTGCATGGTCAACTCTTTTAAGTATTTCAATCAATTCCTTATCTCAAGGTTCAATTAAAAAACAAAAATAGGATTGAAATAAGTTTTATTCATGAATATTATTTATTTTGAGATTATCTACAAGAGATTAGTCATATGTATTGGATGTTATATAGTTAAATTTATGTTATAGTTATGCTACATGTTATGTTATATATATACACATGTTATATAGTTATGTTATTATAGTTATATCTAGTTAACATAACTAGATATAGCTTTAGATTACAATTTTATGATTACAATTAGCTAGTTGTAACTATATATAATTATAGTTAATATAACTATATATAACATAACATGACTAGTATATACATATAAAACTTTATTTTTGCAGCGGCTCTATCAAGCCACTGGTTAACCACGTAAATGGCTTGATCGAGGGTTTCTTAAACCCTCTATTGAGCTATTTGAACTTATAACTCAAGAACTCGATCAAGCATTTTAAGCACTCAATCGAGTTGTTGAGGTCCTAAAAATCACAGTTTTAGCACCCCTTCTGCATATTTCTCCACAACACCATTTTGTACCCTGGCACACTTAGGGCAGAATTTGTCCCTAAATGCTGGAGTTGATCATGTTGGATTCATGAATGAACCCTCTATCCAATGGCATATGAATTTGACATTTTTGAATTCATATGATAATTTTCATCTAATTTCTTTTAAGCATAATGCTTGAAATTTTTTTGGATGGTTTCAATGGGTCTAATCAATAACATAAAATATACACAACCAAAAAATTTCAAAAAATACCACTATCTTCATTTACAAATCCTCTTCAAAAGGGTACTCTTTGTTTTTCAATTTATTTAAATAGTTGAAAAAAATCTTATGTGAACACATTTTTTTGCAAAATATAATTTAAATATTATTTTTCCAACTTCGAACAACAATAAAAAATATAATTTTGAATAAAAAATAAATTTGTAATATGCATAACTTAGTTCTCTCTGTGCAAATTATATATATATATATATATCTTAGAAATTACACATTTTAGACTAAGTTATACTATGTGAACACACCCATACCTCTTAAGATGTGTGAAAATTTGTAGGAACAAGCATTTCATTTAATGGAAAATTTACAGATTACATGACAATAATTTTTTTTACAAAAAATATAATTCTCCACAAGTTGTCTTTTTACTTCAAATCAAAATTTGAGGGCTTCAATTCAATAAAAGAGTAAAATTTTGAAATTTCATTGCCACATTTGGCCCAAAAGTGTAACCCATCTTCATGCATTCACCCTTTCATGATATCTATTGTGACAAACTTTCTAGTGCAATATCCATGGAAGCTTATAGATCAGTAACCATCAAGATAAGATTCTCTTTCTCTCCTTTGCCCCAATAGGATACACTACTAATAACTTTGTGGAACTTAAAGCCTAGGAATTCGACCTCCAAGTAGCCTATGCACAATTTTTTCACAAATTCGTAGTTGAAGGCAATTATCAACTAGTTATAAAAATGATAACAAAAATTCTTCATGGTTTAACACCAGCAAATTTTCATGAATATGATGTGTGGAAAGTGGTTTAGAGATCATAGCCAAACTCCTATCTATAATTCTAGTAATCCTTCATTCGCATGTCATACAACTAGGAAACAATATTATAGGCCATTTAGCCAAAGAAGGTTGTAAATATCAGGCAACCTTAATCAATTCTTCATGGATTTTCCTTTCCTCATTTGCCTCACAAAAAAGAATACTCAAAAATAGCATGGATGCAAGATCATTCTTCCCCGAATGGGGTTTCAAAGAAGGGACAAGTGGGGGTTGCATGGTTACCATCCCACCAAGCACATCTTGTAGGGGACATGGTGACATACCACCCCCATGATCAACCACATGCATTTATGAATGTCACATGCAAGATCATAGCCATTATGTTGTCCATTACATAGGCTCTCACCAAGTGAGGTACAGGATTGATGACAAGGATTAAGTACAATTTTTTTCACTTTAGTGACAATGTAATATTGAAATATTACAATGACCAATGAGATTAGTACTAGCTACATCTCCCAAACACCACCCTAATCATTCATAAATGTGATATTCCATTTAATACAAAGGTCAATATTGGCACACAAGAACAATAAATTATGGATTTCAAAACCTTGTAGATTGTGCATCATTGTTATTCATGGGATTGAAGTATGTTCTCTCACGTCCTTGCTCAGTAATGAATCCCCTTCCCCCCTTGATTTTTAATTTTATTTATTGTTGTTTATTTTGTGCCCCTCTCCATTGTGCATGCTTTAGGACTTATGATTTTCACTCCCTATCTTGTTGGAAATTCTCTACGACTTCAGTAGCTCTCAGTTTGAAAGTTTGTTGATTTTGAGGGGTTTCTTGCTCATTTTTGTTTTCATTTCCCTGATCTTCTCCCCCTCCTACCACTTCTCTATCTCTAATACCTCCATCTACTTTCCTTACCAATCCTCACCTTCCTTCTCTCCCCTTCACACCACCCTTCATGAATCCTCTCCTTATTGAACCTTGAGACAGAGGACAGTCCAGGATGCCTCGCCAACATGCCAAGGGTTTGTGAGGCACCACTTTCTTTTCTGAGCAAGGGGGAACTTGTGCATAATAGTGAGTATACAAATTTGCTTAATTCTACTAAACCATCATCCCATAAGAAATACAAGAGGAAATTTCATAACTTATCAGTTTCTATGAAGACATGATTAAGTAACCAATTTTCTCGTTGACTACTATTAGCTTACCATTGACCTTGGATAAATGTTGTAGTGAATAAGTGCTTAGAATTTTCCATAGAAAATAGTTTCCTGAACTTAGAACTAGGTGGGGTTAACATTATTCAACAATTCATTTCCTTAGGTTCTAATTTTCCTTCCCATCTTTCTCTTCTAGATATTTCTTTGTTTACACAATCATCTATTGGTTGTTTACATGTTTGATAGGCACGGGAACTATAGTTAATATACCAAAATCAATGATCTATTTTCCTTATTAATAATACAAAATAGATTTTATTACTAATGCCATGTATTTGAAAACTCACCCTATTAACCTAAATTGAATCCCAACAAAGAACCTATCAAGCCAGGAGTAACTCCACGAATGTAATTATATTTTTCATTAAGAGACAATATGAATATATACAAGGAGAGGGGGACTATTGGGTTTCATCTCCGAATTTTTCTTAGTCTTCCAGCTTCCTTTACTTTTTTATTTACAATATTTACATAGGTTTTCCTAATCCCAAAGATTAGGTGTCAACAAACCACCCCCCAATCTGAGGGGATGTTGGTGAGTCCAAGCATCATTCTGAATTTTCAAAATTTTCCTTTCCAAGCACTTTTGTGAAGATATCTGCAATCTACTCATTTGTGGAAAAATGTTGTAGGTGTATTTTCTTGGCCTCAACATGATGTCGAATCAGATGATATTTTGTATTAATGTGCTTGGTTCAATCATGGAACTTTGGGTTCTTGTCCAACTTTTTTGCATAAGGGTCATCAATCAAAAGAGGAGTTGAATGTACTTGTTTCTCCTACAAATCCTCTAGAATTTTCTTGAACCACACAAAAGCTCACAAAAAGATAGAAAAGATAGATCAACGCCTTAGAATTCAACCTCTTCGAGGGGGCAACCTCCTTTACATTACACAAATGAATGATTATTTTATGATTCAAATGACAAAACCTCCTTTCTATATATAGGAGTCTAAGGAGTCACAGTATAACCCAGCCGACTTAACAATAATAATATAAAGGCGCAAAAATAACAATAGAGGGATTCTATGGGGCACAATAATAACAATATGGAGACAATAGGGGCACAACAATATTAATAAGGGATACAACTACAATAGTAATGGGGTAATCACTAGTATTATAGGGACCTAACATGCCCTTCTCCTTCCAAAAAGTGTTGTCCTCAACGCTTGAGTAGTTCTGGATGCTTCTGTATAAGTTCTGGCAATATTGTTTGAACTAGGAGCTTGTCCCCTATAACCTTCTTTAAACATGAAACATGGAAAACTGGGTGCACTCGAGAAGCTGCAAGAAGCTCCAATTTGTATGCCATAGTACCAATCTTTTGCAACACCTTGTATGGACCATAATACTTTGGTGATAATTTATTATCCTTCTTAGCTTGCTTGAGGGACATTTGTTTATATGGTTGTAGCCATAGGAATACCCAATCACCTACATCAAAACTTCTTTCACTGCGATGTTGATTTGCCTGTTGTTTCATTCTATTCTGTGCCAACACGAGGTTATCCTTTAAGAGTTGGAGGACTTGTTGTTGATGCTCGATGTGATGTTCCACTGCTTAAACCTTAGAATTTTCTCTTAAATATGATGTGATGGATGGTGGCTGATATCCATAAAGTGCCATAAATGGGGTCATTTTTGTTGTTGTATGGAAGGAAGTGTTATACCACCATTCAGCCAGAGGCAACCATTTGACCCATTGTGTCTGTTTATCAGATACAAAGCAACGAAGATATCCTTCCAAACATTTGTTTACTATCTCAGTTTGCCCATCAGATTGAGGATGATAAGATGAGCTATGAGCTAACTGAGTACCAAGACAAGAAAATAATTATGTCCAAAAATTTCCAGTGAAAATGGGATCTCTGTCACTTACAATAATCTTTGGGTTTCCATGTAGCTTTTGAATTGTTTCCATAAATGCAGTAGAAACTGTACTGGCTTTAAATGGATGTGATAATGCACAAAAGTGTGCATACTTGGTAAGTCTGTCAACTACCACCATGATGACACTCTTTCCCTCAGACTTGGGTAAACCTGTGATAAAATCCATTGAAACCTCCTCCCAAAGTTGGCTTGGAATGGATAAAGGTTGTAATAGACCTAGGGTCTTAATTGTTTCAACTTTATTTTGTTGGCAAACCAAACATTTCGCCACAAACTTTTGAATATCCGATTTAAGGCCATCCCAAAAAATTCCTTCTTAACCCTGTGGTAAGTTTTTAAAAATCCTGAGTGCCCTCCTAAGGGAGAAGTGTGCAATTCCATAAGAATCTTTTGTTTGAGTTGGGAATTCTTACAGAGGTATAAGCGATCTTTGTACCATAACGAATCATTTTTCCAGCTAAATGTATCAGATGTACTGGAATCTTGTTGTAACTTTCGAATAAGTGCCCACACTTCTTCATCATTCTTCCATTCCTCCCTTGCTTCATTTATCCAATCTGGTTGGATAATAGAAATGGCGCACAACAATGCTTCCACATCCTCATCCTTTCTTGAGAGTGCATCTGCCACCACATTTTGCTTCCCTTTTTTGTAGATGATTTCAAAGTCATAACCCAACATCTTTGTGACCCACTTTTGTTGCTCTTCAGAGGATAATCTTTTTTCTAAAAAGTATTTAAGGCTATCATGATCCGTTTTTACCTTGAAGTGTCTTCCCATTAGGTAGGGTTGCCATTTCTTAAGTGCATGTAGTATTGCCAACATTTCCTTCTCATAAATAGCTTTGTGTAAAAACTTTCCCTTGATTGGACGACTTTCAAAAGCAATGGGTCTTTCATCTTGCATTAAAACAGCACCAATTCCATTTCCTGAAGCATCACATTCCACAATAAAGGTTTTTGTGAAGTCTGGTGTAGCTAAGACCGGTGCTTGGCACATTGCCTCTTTAAGATGTTCGAAGGCCTTTGTTGCTTCTGGAGTCCATGAAAATGTATCTTTCTTCAATAATGTTGTTAGAGGTGCTGCTATTCTCCCATAATTCTTAACAAACTTGCGATAATACCCTGTCAACCCGAGAAATCCTCGCAGATGCTTTATGGATGTGGGGATTTTCCATTCCTTAATGGCTTTAATTTTGCTAGGGTCTACCTTAACTCCTTCATGAGATACAATATGACCCAGATATTCCACCTCTTGTACTCCAAAGAAACATTTGGATCTTTTTGCATATAATTGTTTCTCCTCCAATAGTTGTAGCACCCTGTCAACATGTTCAACATGATCCTTCCAAGACTTGTTGTAGATTAGTATATCATCAAAAAATACTAACACAAATTTTCTAAGGAATGGTTTGAAAATGGAATTCATCAAACCTTGAAATGTTGAAGGTGCATTGGTAAGGCCAAAAGGCATGACCAAAAATTCATAATGACCCTCATGAGTTCTAAATGTTGTTTTCGGAATGTCTTCAGTCTTCATTCTGATTTGATGATATCCTGAACGAAGATCCAACTTGGTGAAGTAAATTGATCCATGCAATTCATCCAGTAATTCATCAATGACAGTAATTCATCAATGAGCTCCCTATAATCTGGACACATGCGCCATGATCCATCCTTCTTGTGCACCAATACTACTGGAGTAGAGAAAGAACTTTGACTTGGTTGAATTATACCAGCCTCTAGCATTTCTGCAACCATACGTTCAATTTCACTCTTTTGGGCATAGGGATATCTGTACGGCCTGATGTTTGGAGGAACACTTCCTGGAATCAGATGAATAGCATGATCATGATCACGAATAGGTGGGAGACCTTTGGGAGTCTCAAATACCTTGGAATGATTGTCCAAGACTTTTTGGAGATCTAGAGAAATAGATGATTTCGATGTGGAAACATCTAGCGAACATAATTGTGCAATTACACCTCTTTGTTCCTTTTTTAGAAGCTTTGTCATACCATTAGAGCTGATTATCTTTCCTGGTTTCCCTGCAATACCCTTAATTCAACTTCCTTTCCTTCCGCAGAAAATTTAATGAAAAGTTCTTGAAAATTAAAAGCTATTGTACCCAAGGATTGTAGCCATTGGACTCCTAGTACAACATCAGCACCTCCCATTGGAATGGAAAGCATTGGGCTAGTCAATACATATTCTCCCATGGATAGCTTGATATTATGGCACTTTCCAGAGAAATTTATTGTTCCTCCATTTGCAACCATCACTTGACACTCTGGTGCTGGATATAGGAAGCAATTCAATTCTTTTGCTATCTTACAATGAATAAAATTGTGGGTACTTCCTGAATCAATCAACACTATTACCTTTTTCTTCTTGATTTGTCCTTCTATCTTGATGGTTTGAGGAGTGGTAATTCCAGCCAATGCATTACAAGATATGGTCGGATTCATTTCTTCTTTATCTAGGCTTTGTTCCTGGAGTATATCCTCTTCTTTTGACCTTTCTTGCTCCTTTTCTTCTTCCTCTTCACAATCTATGTAGAATAATTTCTTCTCAGCACACTTATGACCTTTAGTGTATTTGCTATCACAACTGTAACAAAGCCCTTTTGCTCTTTTTTCTTCCAATTGTTGTGGTGTCAACCTTATAGGTTGTGGAAGACTAGGGGCAAAAACACTTCCATCTTTATAGTTGTGAGTGGTATGCTTCCTTATTGCCATAATTTTGCTTTCCATTTTTCTTGCTAACCTGAATGCCTTCTCTAATGAATCAGGTTCCCAAAGGCGAACATCATGTTGGATATTATCCTTTAAAGTCCCTATGAACACATCAATCCTATGCTCCTCTGGAATATTTTTTACCCTTATGTTCAATTTTTGGAACTCCTCAATGTGCTCCATTATTGAACCCTTTTGTTTGAGACTTATCAATTGGCTAAAAAAAGTGTTGCTTTTTGTATCCTCATAATGTGCTATCAATTCTTCCGTAAAAATTGCCCAAGTGATAATTTGTTTACGAGAGCAAAGCCATTGATACCATACAAACTGATTTGGTTCCAAATATAAAGTTGCAATACGTACCTTTTGTGTGTTTTGCACATTATTGAGATCGAAAAATTGCTCCATCTGTAATATCCATGTTGCGGGATCCTTGCCATCAAACTTCCTCATATCGATTTTTGGAATATGGTGGGTCTTCGATCCAACATTAGAGTCTATGAAATCATGATTAACATTTCTTTTTTTCTCATCATGAGTTTCCTTTACTACCCTTTCACCATTAGTAAGTATTTCTTGTAGAAAATTTGTCAAATCTGTCTTCAAATCTGCCATGCCTATCTTCAAATCTGTCCTCAAATCTATCTTCAAATCATCCATCTTAGCTTCCACGTCATTTATCTTAGCTTCTACATATTTCTTTAAACCATCCATCTTAGATTCTGTTACTTTTTGTGCGAGTGACATTTGTTACACTTGGTCTCGTAATTTTGATATATCATGTTGCATTTCTTCCTCTTCTTCATAAGTCATGCTAGAGCTTTCAGGTTTCATACTAGGTGTTTGCATTTTCTTTCCTCGGGAAATTAGTTACCGATAATAATTCTCTACTATGCCCTTTGAATTCCTTCAAAATAATTTTTCAAACCAAGCTTAAGAAAAAATTTAAAAAAATCTACACACCTTTTTTCACTTAGTAGGAGCTCGATATTGCCTCTGATGTATCTCTGTAGTTTCGGATCATCCAGTTTTGAAATTGTGACCTATATTAGCCCTCTATGTCCTCTTTCCAATGCCACCAATCTGATCAAATTTGGATTCTCCAAGGTAGATTTATGCACAATCTCCCAAGATGACCTGATTATATACCTTTTCAGAAGAGCGAACTTGTAATAAGTGCCATGTGTCACTGTTTCAACCTTAGGATCTGAAAAATATATACAAGAAACTACAGTCCGTCCTCTTTCTGTAACTTCTTTTGGAATTTCAATCTGATACTCAAAACAAAAGATGACTATTTTCCCCAGGTCACCTGTTTGGAATGTAATTCGGTTTTCTGCAAAAATTCCAATTTCCTCAAATCATATCTCCGCAAATATAGCGCGAAAAGCTATGAAATTTGGACCTGCAGTTCAGAACGATTTCAACCCAAATGGGTTTTTTTTAGCATCTAAAATGTCGCAGAAAAAAAGTTATAGCGCAAATTCCATGATGACTTGTTTGGAGCAACGAAACCCTAGAATTCAAAGCTCTGATACCAAATGTTATGAAACCAGCTCACAAAAAGATAGAATAGATAGATCAACGCCTTAGAATTAAGCCTCTTAGAGGGGGAAACTTCCTTTACATTACACAAATGAATGATTCTTTGATGATTCAAATGACAAAACCTCCTTTCTATATATAGGAGTCTAAGGAGTCACAATATAACCCAACCGACCTAATAATAATAATATAAAGGCACAAAAATAACAATAGAGGGATTCTATAGGGCACAGTAATAACAATATGGGGATAATAGGGGCACAACAATATTAATAATGGATACAACTACAATAGTAATATGGTAATCACTAGTATTATAGGGACCTAACAAAGTGCTTTTGTGAAGATATCTGCAATCTACTCATTTGTGGAAAAATGTTGTAGGTGTATTTTCTTGGCCTCAACATGATGTCGAATGAGATGATATTTTGTATTAATGTGCTTTGTTAGATCATGGAACTTTCGGTTCTTGTCCAACTTTTTTTTCATAAGTGTTATCAATCAAAAGAGGAGTTGAATGTACTTGTTTCTCCTACAAATCCTCCAGAATTTTCTTGAACCACACAATTTCCTTTGTTGCTTCAACTGCTACCACATATTTTGCCTCAATTGTGAATCTATTGGAGCTGAATTTTTATGTGACCTATAAGAGACAGCTCTTGATCCAAGGCTCATAACATAACCTGAAGTCGATACTCTAGTTCCTTTCTCTCCATCAAAATATGAGTCAAAGTATCCAATCAAGATGAAGTCATCCACCTGAGTATACTAGAGTCCAAAGTTTTGAGTTACCTTCAAGTACTTTAGAACTCTTTTTGTAGCAGACCAATGACCCTCACAAGGCTTTTTCATAAACCTAGAGAGGATTCCAAAAACAAATGTAATGTATCGCCTAGTAGTAGTTAGGTAGTTGAGACGGTTATGCAACCAACTCACAAAATAGAAGAAAAGATAGATCAATGACTTAAAAATTAGCCTCTTTGAGGTATATATAGGATTCTATGGGGTCACAATACAATCAGAGCTTACATAACAATAATAAGGTAAGGTTACAATAATAAAAATATCTAGCTTCTATGGGGCACAACAATAATACCTTGGGGGATACATGGGTAAAAAAATAACAATAGGGGGCTACACTAACAATAACAATAAGGGGAATACACTAGTATTATAGGGACCTAACATGCCCCTCTCCTTCAAAAAAGTGTTGTCCTCAATGCTTGAGTAGTTCCAAATGATTCATATAAAATTCTCATCCTCCCATGTGGAATCTTTAGCGGATAAGTTCTTCCACTTAATGAGATACTCTGAAATTAATTGATTATGTAGTTTTCATTTTCTTGTTTCTGTGACTACTTCAGGCTCAAATCTTATTAAATTTCCTTCTTCGTCAAGTTCTGGCAACACTGTTTGAACTGGGAGCTTGTCATCGATAACCTTCTTTAAGCATGAAACATGGAAAACTAGGTGTACTCTAGAAGATGCAAGCAGCTCCAATTTGTATGCCATAGTACTAATCTTTTGCAACACCTTGTAAGGACCATAGTACTTGGGTGATAATTTATTATCCCTCTTAGCTTGTTTGAGGGACATTTGTTTGTATGGTTGTAGCCATAAAAATACCCAATTGCCTACATCAAAACCTCTTTCACTACGATGTTGATATGCCTATTGTTTCATTCGATTTTGCACCAGAATGAGGTTATCCTTTAAGAGTTGGAGAATTTGTTGTTGATGCTCGATGTGATCTTCCACTACTTGAATCTTATAATTTTCTCTTAAATATGATGTGATTGATGGTGGATGATATCCAAAAAGTGTTGTAAATGGGGTCTTTTTTGTTGTAGTATGGAAGGAAGTGTTATACCACCATTCAGCTAGAGGTAACCACTTGAACCATTGTGTTTGTTTATCAGATACAAAGCAACAAAGATATCCTTCCAAACATTTGTTCACTATCTCAATTTTCCTGTCAAATTGAGGATGATAAGATGAGCTATGAACTAATTGAGTACCAAAACAAGAAAATAATTCCATCCAAAAATTTCTAGTGAAAATGGGATCTCTATCACTTACAATAATCTTTGGGTTTCCATGTAGCTTTTGAATTGTTTCCATAAATGCAGTAGCAATTGTAATGGCTTTAAAAGGATGTGATAATGCACAAAAGTGTGCATACTTGGTAATTCTATCAACTACCACCATGATGACACTCATTCCTTCATACTTAGGTAAACCTACGATAGAATCCATTGATACCTTCTCCCAATGCTAACTTGGAATGGCTAAAGGTTGTAACAGACTCGGGGTCTTAATTGTATTAACTTTATTTTTGTTAGCAAACCAAACATTCTACCACAAACTTCTGAATATCAGATTTAAGGTCATCCCAAAAAAATTCCCTCTTGACCCTGTGGTAAGTTTTTAAAAATCCTGAGTACCCTTCTAAGGGGGAGGTGTGCAATTCCAAAAGAATATTTTCCTTGTGTTGGGAATTCTTACAAAGATATGAATAATATTTGTACCATAATGAATCATTTTTCCAGCGAAATTATATGTACTAGGATCTTGTTGTACTTTTGAATGAGTGTCCACACCTCTTCATCATTCTTCCATTCATCCCTTGCTTCAGCTATCCAATAAAGTTGGATAATGGAAATGGCACAAAGAAATGCTTCCACATCCTCATCCTTTCTTGAGAGTGCATCTGCAACAACATTTTGCTTCCCTTTTTTGTATATGATTTCAAAGTCATAACCCAACATCTTTGTGACCCAGTTTTGTTTCTCTTCTAAAGATAATATTTTTTCCAAAAAGTATTTAAGATTATCATAATCTTTTTTTACCTTTAAGTGTCTTTCCATTAGGTAAGGTATCCATATCTTTAGTGCATGTAGTATTGCCAACATTTCCTTCTCATAAATAGGTTTGTGTAAATAATTTCCTTTGATTGGACGACTTTGAAAAGAAATGGGTCTCCCTTCTTGCATTAAAAAATCACCAATTCCATTTCTTGAGGCATCGCATTCCACAATAAAGGTTTTTGTGAAGTGTGGGGTAGCTAAGACCGATGCTTGGCACATTGCCTCTTTAAGATGTTTAAACAACTTAGTTGCTTCTGGAGTCCAAGAAAATGCATCTTTCTTCAGTAATGTTGTTATCGGTGCTACTATTCTCCAATAATTATCAAAAAACTTGCGATAATACCCTATCAACCCAAGAAATCCTAAAAGATTCTTTATGGTTGTGGGGATTTTCCATTCCTTAACGGATTTAATTTTGTTAGGGTCTACCTTAATGCCATCATGAGATACAATATGACCCAAATATTCCTGCTCATTTACTCCAAAGAAACATTTGGAGGTTTTTTCACATAAGTGTTTCTCCTCCAATAGTTTGAGCACCCTCTCAACATGTTGAAAATTATCCTTCCAATACTTGTTGTAGATTAGTATATCAAAATATACTAACACAAATTTTCAAAGGAAGAGTTTGAAAATGGAATTCACCAAACCTTGAAATTTGGAAGGTGCATTAGTAAGGCCAAAAGGCATGACCAAAAATTCATAATGGCCCTCATGAGTTTTGAATGTTGTCAGAATGTCTTCAGTTTTCATTCTAATTTGATGATATCCTGAATGAAGATCTAGCTTGGTGAATTAAATTTCTCTATGTAATTCATCCAACAATTCATCAATGACAGGAATGGGAAATTTATCTTTAATTGTGATCTTATTTATCTCCTTTTAATTTGGACACATATGCCATGATCCGTCCTTCTTGTGCACCAATACTACTGGGGAAGAGAAAGAACTTTAACTAGGTTGAATTATACCAGCCTCTAGCATTTCTGCAACCATACGTTCATTTTCACTCTTTTGGGCATAGGGATATTTTAAGGTCTGATGTTAGAGGAACACTTGATGGAATCAAATGAATAGTATGATCATGATCATGTTTCCCTACAATACCCCTTAATTCAACTTTCTTTCTTTCACAAAAAAAATTCAAAAAAAGTTATTGAAAATTAAAAGCTATCATCCCCAAAGATTGTGACCATTGGACTCCTAGTAAAACATCAGCACCAGCCATTGGAATGGAAAGAATTGGACTATTCAATACATATTCCCCCATGGTTAGCTTGATATTATGGCACTTTCCATAGCAATTTATAGTTCCTCCATTTGTAACCATCAATTGACACTCTGGTGTTGGATATATAAAGAAATTCAATTCCTTGGCTATCTTACAATGAATAAAATTATGGGTACTAGCCAAATCAATGAGTACTATTACCTTTTTCTTCTTGATAGATCCTTCTATATTGAAAGTTTGAGGAGCGGTAATTCCTTCCAATGCATTACAAGATATGTTCAGATTCATTTCTTCTTTCTCTGGGGTTGTTTCTTGGTGTATATCCTCCTCCTTTGATGTTTCTTGTTCCTTTTCTTCCTCCTCTTCACAATCTATGTAGAATAATTTCTTCTCAGCACACTTATGACCTTTAGTGTATTTTCTATCATAACTGTAACAAAGCCATTTTTCTCTTTTTTCCTCCAATTTTTGTGGCATCAACCTTGTAGGTTGTGGAAGGCTATGAGAAACAACATTCCATATTCATAGTTGTGAGTGGTAGACTTCCTTGTTGCCATAATTTTGCTTTCAATTTTCTTTCCACCCTGAATGCCTTCTCCAATGGATCAGTTTCCCAAAGTCGAACATCATGTTGTATGTTATCCTTCAAAGTCCCTATGAAGACATCAATCAATGTGCTCCTCTAGAATATAAGTTACCCTGAAATTCAATTTTTGGAAGTCTTCGATGTGCTTCGCCATTGAACCCTTTTGTTTGAGATTTATCAATTAGCTAAATAAGGTGTTTCTCTTTGTATCCTCATAATGTGTTATAATTTCCTTCGTAAAAATTGACTAAGTGACAATTTGTTTACGAGAAAAAATCCATCGACACCATACAAACTAATTTGGTTCTAAATATAAAGATGCAATGTGTACCTTTTGTGTGTGTTGCACATTATGGAGATCAAAATATTACTCCATTTGTAGTATCTATGTTACTGAATCCTTGCTATCAAACTTACTCATATCAACCTTTGGAATGTGGTGGGTATTAAACTCAAAATTGAAGTCTCTAAAATCATAATTCATGTTCCTTTTTTTCTCCTCATGAGTTTCATGGAATACCTTTTTTCCATTAGGAAGCATTTCTTGTAGTAACTTTGTCAAACCTTCCTTCAAACCTTCCATGTCTGCTTTTAAACCACTCATGTCACCTTTTATTTTTGCTTTTAAACCATCCGTGTCAAATTTTAATCCATCCATGTCCCCTTTTAATCCATCCATGTCCCCTTTAAATTTATCTTTAGTTTCTCTTTGTGAGAGCGAAATTTCTTGCACTTGGTCCCGTTATTTTGATATATCATGTTGCAATTCTTCCTCTTCATAAGCCATAGTAGAGATTTCTTAGGGATTAATGGGTGTGTAGTTATTTTGTTTGGGAGGAATTTTAGAACCAAATATTAATATATATGTTCAATATTGAATCACTTCAAACTGATTTTTCAAACAAATATTATGCAAAATTTTAAAAAATACACACTTTTTCCTTGCTTTTTAGGAGCTCGATATTGAAGTCATTGTATCTCTATAATTTCATATCTCCAAGGTCTGGAATTTCATCCTATGGTAGCCCTATAATTCTTATTTCCAACCCCACAAGTCATACTGATATTGGATTCTTCAAGAAAGAGTTATTCCCATTCTCCCACAGTGACTTGATTATAAATTGGTTTAGTGGAGCTAACTTGTAAAGAGTGCCACGTATCACAGTTTCAACCTTCAGACCTAAAAATGATATAATAAAAACTAAATTTTGTTCAATTTTAGTCACTTTTATGAAATTCAAATCCAATTCGTGAAGACAAAGTTATGACAATTTTTCCTAGGTCACTTGTTTGAGATGGAATTTTGGAGCCTGCAAAAACCTTAAATTTCTCGGATCATATCTCTAAAAGTATAGTGAAACAAGATCTGAAATTTGTACAAGAAGTTCACCAATATTTTTTCTCCACATAGTTGCAATTTCAGCTTTTGAATCCTTGTAGAAAAAATTTATAACAAAAATTCCAAGATGACTTGTTTGAAGAAGCAAAACCCTAGAATCCAAAGCTCTGATACCAAATGTTATGCAACCAACTCACAAAATAGAAGAAAATATAGATCAACGACTTAAAAATTAGTCTCTTCGAGGGGGAAACCTCCTTTACATTACATAAATGAACAATTCTTGGATGATACAAATGATAAAACCTCCTTGGTATATATAGGAGTCTAAGGGGTCACAATATAATCAAAGCCTACATAACAATAATAATGTAAGGGCACAACAATAACAATAGTGGGCTTCTATGGGGCACAACAATAACAACATGGGGGATACATGGGAACAACAATAACAATAGGGGGATACACTAAGAATAACAATAAGGGGAATACACTAGTATTATAGGGACCTGACAGAGACTTCCTACGAGTTGTATGTACTTTGTTTCATCCTCATATTCTTTTCCTTCAGTGGATGTGAGCTTTAAATTCTATTCCATTGGAGTAGTCAAAGGGTTGCACTCAACCATGCTAAACCTATTCAACATATATCCAATGTACTTCTTTTGAGAGAGGAATATAAACTTCGAATGTTGGATTACTTCAATACCAAGATAGTAGTGAACATAGACCAAATATTTCATTTCAAAACCTTTCCTCGGTTCTTTATTTATGGATGTAATGTAGTTCTCATTGTTCCCTGTCATCAAAATATCATCTACATACACCACAATATATACAATTATTTTTCCAACTTTCTTGACAAACAAAGTTGCATCATCAAGATCATAATGTTTGAAATTGAGTTTTAAAAGATGCTCAGTCAACTTCTTGTACCAGACTCATGGTGCTTTCTTGAGGCCATACAAGGATTTTACAAGCTTGCATAATTTTTGTTCCTGATCCTTCACAAAAAATCCTTCTATTTTGGACATAAAACATTCTCTTTTAGATCTCCATTCAAGAAATAATTTTTTACATCCATTTGACAGACTTTCCAACCATTCTGAGCTACCCAAGGAAAAGCGTGTTCAGATGGTAGCCCATTTTGCTATGGGGGAAAAAGTCTCCTCATAATCGACCCCTTCCTTCTATGTAAAACCTTTTTCCACAAGCCCAGATTTGTGCTTGTCAAGTGAGCATCTCCTTTATACTTGTTCTTGAAGACCCACTTGTAGCCTATTGGTTTGGTTCCCAATGGAGGATCAACCAACTTCTAGGTGACATTCTTTATCAAAACATCATATTCTTTATGCATCACTTATTTTCATTCATCATGAGACGCAGCTTCTTTGAAGGAAGTTGTTTCAAAATTTGTAGAAAAATTCAGTTCACAATCATAAGAAACATCCATGTCAACAGGTGAATCAGGATCATCTACATCACCTCCATTTTGTATGGTTGAGCTACATTTTCCTGTCTTTCCAACTTCATCAGCTTGAACACTTTCAAGTGTCTTTGTCATCCATTTTGGAGGACCTTTCTGAGATGGCCCAGGTTTCTCACTTGACTGAGATGGGGCTGAATCAATATTTAGCCTCCAGATTATGTCAATCACATCATTCAAAGTGTCATCTTGATTAGCGGTTGGAGCTTCATGCGGGGGAGAGAGTGCTTCAGAAGGAAATTCCTTAACTTGATCTAGTAAGGTATCCCCCCTTCAAGATGTGGAATCTCATTATCATACTCTTGAAAATACTTTACATGTCTGAATCTATCCAAGCAATCAAGTTATTGCTCAACAACATTATCAGTCTTGGAAGATTCAAGAAAGATCACATATCTATATATTATAAAATTCTTATTCACTTCATCATAGAGATGGTATACTTTGGAGGTATTTGAGTACCCCAAGAAGATACATTTGTGAATCCTTGCACTGCGTTTGTTTTTTTTTTCCTTAGGTATCAAGGCATAACAAGTGGAACCAAAAACCATGAGATGCATCACTGAAGGAATGTGACCATACCACATTTCATGGGGAGTCTTGTTTTTGATAGCGGGAGATGGACATCTATTCTTTATATACACAACACATAGAATTGCATCATCCCAAAACATCAGCTTAATTTTCTTGAAAAACATCATCGAATGTACCATATTTAAGATTGTCCTATTCATTCCTTTAGCTACTCCATTTTGTTATAAGGCACGGTTGTTTGATGTTTGGTCCCATGCTGGCGAAGATAGTTTTCAAATTCATTTGAAGTATATTCTTTTCCATTTTCAGTATGAATAGAGCCAATATAAGATCGTGCATCATTTTCAATCCATGCATGAAAGTTCTTGAATATTTAAAAAGCTTCAGATTTGTTCTTTGATAAACAAACCCAACACATTTTGGTGTACTCATCAATAAATGTCATCATATATTTATTACCATTTGCAGAAGGAACATGCATTGGGCCACATAAATCAGAATGAATGAGTTCAAGTTTTCTATGTGCTCTGGAATGAGAATCATAAAATGATTGTTTGTTGTGATTTCCTAAGATACAAGCATCACATTGCTTAAGTTTCCTAATAATTGTAGGAAAACCAATAACATCATTTTTATTTAACAAATGAAGGTTGTCATAATTCAAGTGCCCAAATTTAGCATGCCATAAAAAACTTGATGGAAGTGTACCTTAATCATAGTGAGAACTGTATGAGAAATTTAGTGCACGAGCATAGGTTCCTTGCGGCTTCAAAAGTCTTTCTTCTTCTATCCCAAACATGACAAGTGAGTGATTTGATGCTCTTTTGACCTCAACCTTGCCATCAAATACATAAATGGGAGTGTCCTTGCAGGTGGATGTGGACCAAATACACCAAGTTTCTCCTCAACTCTGGGAGGTATAGAACATCATGTAGAAGAAAGTCTGGAAGACCAAGCAGTTTGAGCCTAATGGATTGAGTTTTGACTTGTCTACAAAGTATATTGCTCCATCAACATTGTCAATGAATTCTTCAAAGAAATCTCTTTTGAAAGTCATGTGGCAAGTTTCTCTTGAATCAAGCAACCAAGCATCTTTCCATGAATCAATTGAAGCATTGAGTAAGTCTTCAGCTAATCCAATGTTACAATGTGCCACAACATAATGAGTGGACTTGGGTGATTTTCCTTTCCCTTTACTAGGTGTTTTACCTTTTTATTCATTTCTTTCCTATTCGATTATGTCCCAAGGTAGCTTACATGTGGAAGCATCATGTCCATTTTTTATACAGCATATGCAAGGAAGATCAGACCTATCTCCTTGGAAATGTCTGCCAAAATTCTTCCTTTCTCTTCCTCTTCGACCCCCTCTTCCTCTAGAAGAATCTTGTGCATGATTATTCTCTTTTTGTGTAAGGAAAATAGCTTATTCAAGAGACAAATGAGTTGTCTTCTTCCCAAAATCCTTCTCCCTTTCAATGAACTTCTTCTCAAGGGAGTCAAAGGAAATCTCCTTAATTTTGCCACTTTCTTACAATGAATCAAGATGATGTGAATAAGTGGGATATAGTGCCTTGACATAGGCAGTGAGAGGAACATTTATTTCGACACCATTGGCTTTTATGTCATGCATAATGGATCTTATTTTTTATGCTAAGGGAAGAGAGTCATCATTTTTCAACTCAAGGTTGAACAACTTGATCATCATTTGAACAACTTCAAGTTCAGAGTGTGAGTCATATAATTCCTTCAAGTTCTTTAAGGCTTCAAAAGAATTTGAAAATGGAGAAATATCATGACTCACCTCTTCATTTTATGACGCTGCAATCAAGCCATGGGCCTTTTTGTTCTTGTTTTCCAAAATGGAAATCTCTTTGTCTTAAGTAGGATTTTCAGGTGCATTGTCTCCTTATCCTTCACAAATTCCTTTCCACGCCTCATTAAAAATCAAGGTATGTTTTATCTCCATCGATCATTCATGATAGTTCTATTTTCCAAAGAGAACTACTCCCACAATGGAGTTAGGGAATGCATCATAAAAACTAATTTGTGCCCAAAATAATTACAATAATTACAAGTCTTTGTAATAAAAATAATTGGTTGTCTTCAAAAATATCTTCAAATAAAGTGTATCCTCTCAATATTCCTCCATACACCATAAAATTTTATTACAATATACTATATTGCTATAAAAAAACAAATACCACATACCATACTCCTTAAGGCCTTCATAAAAACTCAACTCATAAAAAATATATATATACTCAATGCATATACCATATGCACTTTATATGGGTACACTTTATATCTCACTTTATCCCATATGTCACTTTATACCATGTTTTCATATGAAAAAATACCAAACCAATGTTTTTCATGACTTTAAAAAAAAAAAAAGGAACCAACCCACGGCCTTTTAAAAAAGTCTATTCAACACATGCCATCTACAACCCAATAAATTTCAACGCATGTATGAACTACGACTATTCAAAACTTTAATGCATGTATGAACACAGGAGCATCGTTTTTAAGGGAAATCAATGCACGGTTAATGGAACCATACCAAAACAACCAATGCACAGTATATGGAGCCACACCAAAATGACCAATGCACAGTATATCAATTCACATGGAAATAACTTGAATAGTGCCAAAACTAACTCGCATATATCACCAAGTTGTATTCTCGGCATATCTTCAATGTTCTATCATGAATGGTTCAATGCACCTTCTTCACCAATACACGGTCATGCACGAGAGTCTTCAACGAACATCGTTCCAACACCACCTTTTTTTATGGGAACTCAACGCATACCATATATTGAATATGTATCACTGCTGGTCATATATACCATAGCATTTTACCATGACCTTCAAAAATATTCAGCTCGAAATTAAATTCACCAACGGATCATCCAGTTCAAGCACATAGTTCAACCAAGATTGTGGGTAATATGCTTTCAACTCACCACAGAACCAAATACAGCTCTCACAAATAACTCCTAGGGATTTGAATTGAAATAATATTGTAGAGAATATGGTAGAGAGCAGAGGGAAACCAAAAATAGGGTTGGCTCTGATACCATGTCAGGCCAAGAGTAATCCACAAATGTAATTGTGTTTCTCATTAAGAAAGAATATGAATATGTATAAGGTGAGGGAGACTATTGGGTTTCATTTCCTAATGTCTCTTCATCTTCCAACTTCTTTTATTTTTCTATTTACAATATTTACATAGGTTTTCTCAATCCCAAAGATTAGGTGTCAACAGAACCAATACAATTTTCGTATCCCATAATGTTGAAGCAAATAGTTTGTTTAAATTTTTGTCTAATTCAAAATGTCTTTGCACGGAAGATAATTTACATGATAACTAGACAAAAGCGAGATTGAATATTTGTGCAAGGCCAAGTTTTCATATGGCAAAAAGGAGTGCATGAAGATAAACAAAATAATATAGTTTTTTAAGTTATGTTTTTAAAGGTAATCCATTGTTGTAACCAAATTTTGTTATAGATAGGTATTTTATTGCTGAAGTTTGTAGGCACTATCATAACTAGCTAGTTATACTTCAAAAAAAAAAAAAAAAATTATTCATCAAGTCTCTGTGAATAATGCAAATTATGTTGCAAAGTTTACAAATTATTTGGGTACTTTTGACTTAAGAAGATGAAGCTAATCGAGGCTTTAATTCATCAGTTTTATTTACGATACAACTAAACTCTGTTAAATATGGAAATTTGTTTACAAGAGTTACATAGAACTAGAAATCAAGAACCGATAATGGACAAGCAAAGAGGAGTAAATCCTATACAATAATTTGCAGCTTCCACACTCGGTATTGGTGCAACTTCATCCTCCATTCAAATAAAGAGAAAATCTACTGCCACTGGAAAATTTGTTTATGGTGAGCTATTAGGTGGCAGAGATGGCGAAGAGCCTCCACATATATTCACTCCAAACAAAGCGCATATTGTTCAAACAGCCAAATCCAAAAGTCCCACAAAAATAGAAAGCATTGAGAAATATATAGATGTGGAAAATGAAAATAGTGTACCAACTGATTGGGTTAGTTATTATTTAGTAGAGAATTAGAAACTAATCGAGAAAATTTAGAAGAAAAAATTATTTTCGATGAGCATCCTGTCACATTACAAAATGCAAAGTATGACAAGGGCAGCAAAAAAATGAGAATTCAAAAAGTAAAAGTTTATAATAAAAAGGTTATTGAACAAGAAAAAATGGACATTGATGTGTCTGACGTTGGAGCTAAGAGGCTCATGGTATTCCATCAATATACTGGTGAGGAACTTGCGCAGTTTATTGAAGAACAGGTAGCAGAGAATTTGAGATTGAAAAAAAAAGAGCTAGAAGACACTTTAAATTTGGGTCCTATATTAATGACTCCACTAGAAATATGGACACCACCATTTCCAATTTTTGCTCCTAATACACCACCTAGATCTAATAAAGTTGTCAATCTCCTTAATGCAGTGAAAACATATATCATCAATAACATATGCCAAAGATTAGAAACTATTTATCATGCATGGCAAGCAACTTTCGATTCATTGTGTTTGACACAAGAAATTAAGATAATTGTGGGTTTGGCTAAGAGTAATCTTATGCTAGACAGGAAATTCGTTGACAATGATTTACTTACTTTTAGTTAGAAGCTTGAATTACTCTCTAATATAGAGAAAGAAAACAAAGGACTTCCAGATGTTAATTGAATAAAGCAAGTGGAAGTTGGATGGTCTGAGAGAATCAACACACTAGAGGACATCATTTCTGAATGTGATAGCATAAACATTAGAAGAGATGATGCCTTTATGAAGGTGATAAAGATTACACATGACCCAAACGGCCTGTGTATCATATACAATTCTGAATTGATTTCAAGAGACATGCTAAAATCTTAATTGGACAAGCTAAAACAGTTAAAGGCAATGGATTTTGATGACATAACTAATTTTACTGTAGAAGAAATTACCAAATGGCTAATTACTTTTGTTAGAATCAATTAACAAAACTTTGTCTTGGTTGTGCAATTGCAAGAAGAGGCTAGAAAAATTGAAAAGGATATATTTAATAAAAATGTCAAAATGGAAATTATAGTTGGTCCTACCAAATATTTGATTAGAACTAAGGTGGACAAATTTCTTGAAGAAATCATGAACCTGATAAACACCTAAGAAATAAACCACCATGGTGGATGCTTTTACATATTGTAAGTGTTCTCAAATCCTTCAACATTCGGGTTTATGTTTACTAGTATTAGATAATTCAACTTTGTTGATTATGTTACCATGACCTTAGCTAATTCTTGTATACAAATTCTTGGTTTTTGTTGCAGATGCCTTTTTCATATTACAGTTCATAGGATCCCAATCCCAGTTCCCATTGGGACAAATGCATTAAAATTTATGATTTTGTATCAAGATTTTCAATTATCATTGATCTAGTCCTAACATAATGTTTTGGGTATGATCTTGTATATATTTGAATTTGTTATGTAACCAAATCACAAAAACAGAGGAAAAAATGGATCAACATCTTGAAAATAAGCCCCTTCAAGGGGGAAACCTCCTTTTACATAACATAAATGAATAATTCTTGAATGATTCAAATGACAAGACCTCCCTGGTATATATAAGAGTCTAAAGGGTAAAAAATAATAGGGCCTACATAACAATCATAATGTAAGGGCTCAACAAATGGGGCACAACAATAACAATATGGGGGTTCTATGGGGCAAAACAATAACAATATGGAGGAAACACTAGTATTATAAGGATCTAACATGCCCCTTTCCTTAAAAAAAAGTGTTGTCCTAAATACTAAAGTATTTTTGGATGCTTCTATATGAACTCATCCTCCCATGTTGAATCTTCAGCAAGTAAGTTCTTCCACTTAATGAGATACTTTGAAATTGATTGATTTGTAGCTGTCAGGTTCTTTTTTATGTGATTGCTTCAAGTCCCAATATGATTTTTCCTTCCTCATCAAGTTCTAGAAATATAGTTTGAACTGGGAGCTTGTCACCTATAAAATTATTTAAGCATGAAGCATGGAAAATTGGGTGTACTCGCTAAGATGCAGGCAGCTCCAATTCTTATGCCATAGTACCAATCCTTTTCAATACCTTGTAAGGGTCATAGTACTTTGGTTATAATTTATTATCCTTATTGTTTCATTCGATTATGCACCAGAGTCTGGTTATATTTTAAAAAATTTAGAACTTGTTGTTGATGTTTGATGTGATCTTCCACTGCTTGAACCTTAGAATTGTTTATTAAAGAGGATGTGATGGACGATAGATGATATCCATAAAGCACCATAAATGGTGATATACCACCATTTTTCCAAAGGTAGCCACTTTTCCCATTGTGTTTGTTTATCAAATATAAAGAAACAAAGATATCCTTCCAAACATTTGTTCATTGTCTCAATTTTCCCATCACGTTGAGGATGATAAGATGAGCTATGAGTCTAATTGGGTACCACGACAAGAAAATAATTTTGTCCAAAAATTTCTAGTGAAAATGGGATCTCTATCTGTGACAATAATCTTTGGGTTTCCATGTAGCTTTTGAATTGTTTCCAAAAATGCAATAGCGATTTTATTATCTTTGAAAGGATGAGATAGTGCACAAAAGTGTGCATACTTGGCAAGTCTATCAACTACCACCATAATGACACTATTTACTTAGGTAAACCTATGATAAAATCCATAGATACTTCCTCCCAACATTGACTTGGAATGGCTAATGGTTGTAAAATACCTAGGGTCTTAATTGTATCAACTTTATTTTGTTGGAAAACCAAACATTTTGTCACAAACTTCTGAATATTAGATTTAAGTCCATACCAAAAAAATTCCTTCTTGACCCTACAATAAGTTTTTAAAAATCCTGAGTGCCCTCCTATAGGAGAGGTATGCAATTCCAAAAGGACCTTTTGTTTGAGTTGGGAGTTCTTACATATATATAAGCTATCTTTGTACCATAATGAATCATTTTTCTAAATAAATGTATCAGATGCACTAGGATCTTGCTGCAACTTTTGAGTGAGTTTTCGAACCTCTTCGTCATTCTTCCATTCACCCCTTGTTTTAGTTATCCAATCAAGTTGGATTTTAGAAATGGCACAGAGCAATGCTTCCACATCCTCGTCCCTTCTTGAGAGTGCATATGCAACAAAATTTTTCTTCCCTTTATAGTAGATTATTTCGAAGTCATAAACCAACATCATTATGACCCATTTTTGTTGCTCTTCTGAAGATAATCTTTGTTCCAACAAGAATTTAAGACTATCATGATATTTTTTACCTTGAAGTGTCTTCCCATTAGGTAAGGTCTCCATTTGTTTAGTGTGTGCCAACATTTCCTTCTCATAAATAGGTTTGTGTAAATACTTTCCTTTTATTGGATGACTTTCAAAAGAAATGGATCTTCCTTCTTCCATTAAAATGTCACCAATTCCATTTCCTAATGCATCACATTCCATAATAAATTTTTTTGTGAATTCTGGTGTAGATAAGACTGGTGCTTGGCACATTTCCTCTTTAATGTGTTCAAATGCCTTAGTTGCCTCTATAGTCTAGGAAAATGCATCTTTCTTCAGTAATGTTGTTAGAGGTTCTACTGTTCTCCCATAATTATTAACAAACTTGTGATAATCACTTGTCAACCCGAGAAATACTCGAAGATGCTTTATGATTGTGGGGATTTTCCATTCCTTAATGGCTTTAATTTTTTTAGGATCTACTTTAACACCCTCATGAGATACAATATGACCCAAATATTCCAGCTCTTGTACTCCAAAGAAACATTTGGAGGTTATTGCATATAAGTGTTTCTCCTCCAATAGTTTGAGCACCCTGTCAACATGTTGAACATGATCCTTCCAAGACTTGTTGTAGATTAGTATATCATCAAAAAATACAAACACAAATTTTCTAAGGAAGGGTTTGAAAATGGAATCCATCAAACCTTGAAATGTGGAAGGTGCATTAGTAATACAAAAAGGCATGACCAAAAATTCATAATGACCTTCATGAGTTTTGAAATGTGGAAGGTGCATTATTAATACCAAAAGACATGACCAAAAATTCATAATGACCTTCATGAGTTTTGAATGGTGTTTCTAGAATGTCTTATGTCTTCATTCTAATTTAATGATATCTTGAGCGAAGATATAGCTTGGTGAAGTAAATTGTTCCATGTATTTCATCCAACAAATCATCAATGACAGGAATTGGAAATTTATCTTTATTAATGATCTTATTGAGATCTCTATAATCCAAACACAAACTCCATAATCCATCCTTCTTGTGCACCAATATTACTATATAATAGAAGTGACTTTGGCTAGGCTGAATTGTACATGCCTCTAGCATTTCTACAACTATACATTTAATTTCGCTCTTCTAGGCATAGGGATATTTGTAAGGTCTAATGTTTGGAGGAACACTTTTTGGAATTAATTGAATAGCATGATCGTGATTGTGAATAGGTGGGAGACCTTTAGGAGTCTCGAATACGTTGTAATCATTGTCAATGACTCTTTTAAAATATAGAGAAACAGATGACTTAGATGCTCGAATATCTAGAGAGCATAATTGTGCAATTACCCCTTGTTATTCCTTCTTCAAAAGATTTGTCATGCCATTATATCTAATTATCTTTCCAAATATCCCTTTGATACCCCTTAATTCAATTTTATTCCCTTCCTAGAAAAATTTCAAGAAACGTTCTTGAAAATTAAAGGCTATCATCTCCAAAGACTGTAACCATTGGACTCCTCATACAACATCAGTACCACCCATTGGAATGGAAAGTATTGGATTATTCAATACATATGCCCCCATGGTTATATTGATATTATGGCACTTCCCTGAGCAATTTATAATTCCTCCATTTGCAACCATCACTTGACACTTTGGTGCTGGATATAGAAAGCAATTCAACTCCTTGGCTATCCTAAAATGAATAAAATTATGTGGACTACCTGAATCAATCAACACTATTACCTTTTTCTTCTTGATATATCCATCTATCTTTAGAGTTTAAGGAGTGGTAATCCTTGCCAATGCATTACAATATATGGTTGGATTCATTTCTTCTTTTTCAACCCCTAGGGTTGGTTCTTGGTGTATATCTTCTTATTTTGATTTTTCCTGCTCCTTTTCTTCCTCCTCTTCACAATCTATGTAAAATAATTTATTCTCAACATACTTATGACATTTATTGTATTTTCTATCACAACTGTAACAAATCCCTTTTGTTTTTTTTCCTCCAGTTTTTGTGGTGTCAACCTTGTAGGTTGTGGGAGGCTAGGAGTAGAAACGCTTCCATCTTTATAGTTGTGAGTGGTAGACTTCATTGTTGCCATAACTTTACTTTCAATTTTTCATGCCACCCTAAATGCATTCTGCAATGACTTAGGTTCCCAAAGGTCAACCTCATATTGGATTTTATCCTTTGAATTCCCTATGAATACATCAATCATATGCTCCTTTGGAACATCAATTACCTTGATATTCACTCTTTGGAAGTCCTCAATGTGTTCCCCAACTAAAGCCTTTTGTTTGATATTTATCAATTGGCTAAAGAAGGTATTTTGTATCCTCATAATGTGTTATCAATTCCTCAGTAAAAATTATCCAAGGGACAAGTTATTTAAGAGAACAAAGCCATTGATACCACATAAAGTGATTGGGTTCTAAATATAATATGTAATTCATACCTTTTGTGTGGGTTTCACATCATGTAGATCAAAGAACTGCTTCATCTATAGTATCCATGTTACTAGATCCTTTCCATCAAACTTATGATGGGCCTCATTAATAGATAAATAATAAGGCCCATTTGGCCTTCCTTCAGCCTATATTTACCTCTTTCCTCGCATTTAATGGCATCCTTTTTACTATTATGTGGTTACTAGGAAGACTAGAGGATGATTATCATGTCTCGTGGCCTAATGTGGTTAATGTGTATATAGAGAGTGCATTAAGATGCATTTACAATGTAGGGATAAGTTGGAAGGTAGTTGGATAAGATGTAGGAGGGTGGTCTCCTGCATTTACTCACCCAAATCCTAATAGGCTCTCTATAATTACTCGCTTCTAGTTCGAGGATCCACTGGCAGTTGATGAACTCAATGACTACAGGGAGAAAGATCCATCGTTTTAGGACTTTTGGAGGGAAGCAACCCTCTTTCCAAGGATGTTGCCCCTCATTTATTTTTGCATAAATAATCAAGTCTAAGGGCTCAATATGATTTGAATTGTTGCATGAAGATAGATACGATTAGGAGCTAAGAGCTTGTTGTTTCCATTTTTGATGTACTTGAGCACTATTTCACATTAATGTATAGCCTATTTTTGATCCACGGTTAATTTTTTTCAAAGGGTTGAGTCCCCTTTTTTTAGGACCCAACCTAAAGGCACTAGTCTCTCTTATTTGTATATTTATTTCATGCATTTCATTTCCTAGCAATATTTTGTTTATTTGTCTAATAAATTTGTCTATAAAAATTACTTGTGAAGGTCTTCCAATCAATTATCTTATGAGATGCATGGTTGGGTATATGGTGTTGGAAAGCCAAAAATGTGAGAAAGTGTAGCAAGAAAGGCTAAAATTTACTTGTGCCTTAGTCAAATTTAGTAATTCGATTTTCCACATCAGCAAGATGACTTGGATGGAAGTTAACTTCTGTGACATGGCCCTTGTCTACTTGTTTACTCGGTAAATTCAAGTTATATGCTAGAAGTAGAGCTGTGCATGTGATGATTGCTAAAATTTAGTAATCTAGTTTGGTTTGACTCAGTTAATTGAGCTCAAGTACCTAGTTGAGTTGGTTGAAGGTCAATTGAGTAGTAGAATTGTTGTTAACTCAGTGATCTCTCAGTTAAACTAGTCAAACAGCCAAAAATATCCCATACATGGATGGAATTTGAATTGCCTAGCTAGATTGAAGGAAAAAGAAAATTGTAATTTTCAATTGTATACTAGTTGAGAATACAAGCTTGGTCATTGAGCAGTTGAATCATTCTTTGGGAATTGCACAAGAAAATAGGGGAAAATTCATATCTTTTAGGAGCTAATTTCCAAGGATTGCACAAGGAAATAGGGGTAAGTTAGGGCCTTTAATTGGCTAAGTGTTGTCCAAAGCAGGATAGTCAGTAAGAGAACAAGTTTATAATGCAAGGTGTGCTTTAGATTCCAAGCAAGACATTGTAATAGTTTCTCATTCTCGTCTGATTAATGAAAAGCAGTGGAGGGGTTTTTCCCAGTTTGGTTCCCCTGTAAATCATTGTGTTCTTGAGGTTTTAATGGTTGCATGTCATTGCATGTGTTTCTAAATTGTGATTTCCATCCTGCAGAATAGTAGAGGAAATTTTTAATCTCTTGATTTCAGTTTTATTTCATTAGTAGTAGAAAATTTATATTGATTTTCTACATGGTATCAGAGATAGAATCACATTAGAAACTAGTTAATAGAGCTTCTCCTTCAAAGATTTCGATTTGTAGATTCAATGAAGTAGTTTTCTTCCATGCAAGAAGATGTCTTTCAATGAATTGAGATTGGAGTATGCCCTTGAGGGAACCTCGAATTTCATAGCTTGGAAGGATAGGATGGAAACAGTGATCGATGATAATGGTGTACTGGACTACATCAAAACTGACATTCCAAATCTAGCAGCATCGGATGCATAACAGTTAGCCACGTGGAAGAAGGATACAACAAAAGTTAGGAGGATCATCTTGGAGGGTATGAGAGACCACATAGTCTCGAATTTACATGGAAAAGATACCCCATTTTCTATGTGGAAGAGCCTCACTGAGATATTAAAAAATGGTAGTGATGCCAGGAAATTGGCTTTGAGGGACAAGCTTAGAAACATCTACATGCACAAAGGTGAAACTATTCCACATTACCTCTCTAGATTTACTCAACATCAACATGAGCTTGGAGGAGTTGGAGAAAATATTCTCTCCTCAAAACTAGTGAGCCTAGCTCTTCTAGGCCTTCCAAAATCTTGGCACAACTACCAAGACTCTGTAAATGGAAGGGAAAATTTTCCAAATTGGGGGAGACGAAAGACCACCTAAGACTTGCCTTTCACCCACTGCAAAACATTTTTACAATTAGGGTTAGTGAATGGATTTATGAATTTATCAATATAGTGATGATATTCTTGATTGTCTCATGAGATGTCTAATGAATCTTTTCTCTAAGTCTACTCTCTTTGGAACATAGTGATTGAATTTTGATTACAAGGTTTTTTTTCTATACAAAATAGATTAGATTGCTTGCTTTGATTTTTGCTCCTTAATCTAGGGTTTAAATTTCAAGCATTGTTATTCAATTTCATAGATTAGGGTTCCTTTATATGCAACATTTACATTTTGAAAGTAGGTTAATGTTTACATTTCTACAAGTGTAGCCTTTACATCCCTGAAAATAGGGTTAGCTTTTACTTTTGATTAAGCAGCATTTCCATGCAAATAGAGTAATATTTCGACTTCTGTAATTAGAATATAACTTTCCTTTTATCCAATTTATTTTCTTTCCAATCTATAATCAATTGATAAAGTGGTCTTTGTATGCCTTGGTCTAATATATTTCTAAAAGCGACATGAGTATATCTTAACCTATTGTGCATATAGAATTGTCACCTCTTAAGTTTGTACGAACCTCGGGTTAATAATTAAAGTTGGTAGACTTGGGAGTTGTAATACTCTTGTTGCAATACTGAGGCTCGTCACTTTTTGGCATCGTTGTCGAGGACTTGTCCAAGTAGGTGTTGTTTATACTTAGAATTTCCTTTCTTTTCCATATTTATATTGTTTTACATTAGCATTGTTTGATTTGAAAATTTCAAAAAAAAAAAAACCAAAAACACAAATTCTTTCATGCCTCGTAGGAGTTGGGATAATCAAGGGAAATTCCTACCGAAAACCCCCATCCCTTCTAATAGTCAACCATCACGCTTTTTTGGTGACTGTGAACATCCTTCTCTGACCATAGAAGAGTTGGAGAATCCTTTAGATAAGCAGCCAAAAATATTTGAAGATCCCATAGGGGATGAAGAACCTATATCACCAACCCAAAACATCGTTGAAAATATGAATACCGATATTTTTCTTATCCAAGAAGCCCATGGGGAGGATAGGATAAAGAATATAAGCCCCACTGCTCTCCCACATTTCCATGGCCTAACACCTGAAGACCCTAACACATTCATGTTCGAATTTGTTGTAGTTTATAGGACTTATGATTATATTTCTGATTTCCGCAAGTTGAATTTGTTTCCTTCCACCCTCAAGGATGCAGCCTTACACTGGTTCACGATCCTACCTGGAGGAAGCATCGCTACCTGGGCACAAATGTAGCAAACCTTTAATGAGAAATACAAGGATTATTGTAGGCCTAGGGAGACAAAAAAATAGACCTTTAGGATGACCCTAGGTTAGATGAGTCCTTAGAAGATTATGAGGAATGGTTCCAACTCAACTATAGAAGGGATAATTGTACCCTTGACCTTGAATCAGTCAATCTTTTACTCCTCTGAGGGATTAGGGATGATGTAATGGAGACCCTTAATATGCTTTCTTGTGGAGATATTTACCAGCTAGCCTATGAAGACATCAAGATAGTATTAAAAAATCATTCTAGGGCTGTGACCAAGAGAGGAAGGTCCATTCAAGGTCTGATCAACTCTTCTTCCTCCACCTCATCCATCAAACATGAGATAGGGAGTATGTTAGAAGACTTTAAGAGTGAGATGTTGCACATATTTTCTTTATAGGTGGATATTATATAGATTGAGAAGAAGCAAGAGGAAGTAGAAAGGGTAGTAGCTATCTTTTTCCCTAGATGCACCAAGAGGCACCCCAAAAATGAGTGTCCATTGAATACTATAGAGGTATGCTCTATTTGTGAAGAGGACCACGCCATAGAAAATGTCCCTCTCTTTCGGGCCTGAAAGTTGTATACCAAAGGGAAAAAAATGGCTTGGAGCATCTTTTCTTTATCAATCAAAGGATACCACAAGGTCCTTGACCATACCAGCAAGGCATGTAGGATGCACATTATCTTTTTTTCAGTCCAAACTAGAATGCACCCTTCAACCTTGGTATCATCCATCTCACTCAGCTTGGTATATGCCTTATCATTGGTCCTATAGTCCTTAGTATCATCCTCAACCTATCAATCTGCCCTTCCATCCATACCAACATGAACCTCCTTAGTGGGGAAACCCTTCACAAGGATGGAGGTCCCAGGTAGCCCAAACTCCTGCCTTGTTTCCTCCTCCTCCACTTCAACCATAGCTACCCCACAATAACCCACCTAAGCAGCCTCAAATGCCTACCCAAAGCAATATGAACCCAAACAATAAGCAGGCACAATATATCTATAGTGGGGAAACATCATATCCATCTTATGTTGTGGAGATCCAGGAGATCAACCTTAGGTCTAGGAAGGTACATCCATATGGTCACCCACCTTCTCCACCTGAAGACCTTGAAGAAGAGAAGGGAGATGAACATCCTTAGTGGGAAAACCCTTCACAAGGATGGAGGCCCCAGGAAGCCCAACCTCCTGCCTTGTTACCTCCTCCTCCACCTCAACCACATCTACTCCACAATAACCCACCTAAGCAGCCTCAAATGCCTACCCAACCCAGTCTGAACCCAAACAATAAGTAGGCACAATAGATCTATAGGGGGGAAACATCATATCCATCTTATGTTGTGGAGATCTAGGTGATCAACCTTAGGTCTGGGAAGGTACATCCAAATGCTCACCCACCTTCTCCACCTGAAGACCTTGAAGAAGAGAAGGGAGACAGTAACCCTCAGGCCAATATACCTCTTTATCCTAAAAGGTTGGTCCAACCCCATCAGCACACCCCAGAAGACATTGAACTTATGGGAGAATTAAATAATGTGTGTGTTAATATACCACTTCTCCAGGCCAGCAAAGATGTCCCCATTTACAACAAGTTTTTCCGGGAAGAGTGTTTCCATAGGCCTGGAAGAAGAAAAATAGATTCCTCCACTATCAATGTTGTTGGGAAGTTATCTAATCTAATGATTTAGAGGGTTCTATCCCCAAAGTACTTGGATCTTGGTAGCCCAGTAGTGGATGTGCACATTAACAGTATTGTAGTCTTATTGTTGCTACTACAACACCCTCCAAAATTTCACTACATCTGAATTTTGGAGCTTACTTAATTGCCATATCAAGTGTTTCCTTGGTCTTCAAGTGTTGATTTGTTGTATTTAATATGCCTTAAGTGTTCTTGAAAGTTCTCAAGTGTCGTCGTGTTGAATAGAAAATATTTATATGCATTTCATGGTCATAACACCTTTGTTGTTGTAAAACGACACTTTCAGGTTGTAGTCACACACACTTCACTGGTTAGACTTGGGAAATGTGCATAAAGTGGATTTTTGATATATATTCATTATTTATCAATCTTGTCTAAGTTTTCTTGATGAGTTAGTATGTGTCACACATATTTTTATGTCTCAAACTCATCTTTCTCACCCCTTGACCAATCATCCTGACTTAGACAATTTTTTGTTGCAAAATGATCTCATTAAGGCTAAGAGTGTGTGAGTGCACTCTGAAGCCTTGATGGGAGACCCTTCATTGTTCTAAAATGTGTCATGTGCACTCCCAAAGCACCAATCCCCTTCCTTGTTCCAAACTACACCCTTCAAACACCAAGCCTTCCTTTGAGCACACCCCTTCGACTTGAAGGAATGCACCCTCTTGGGAGCACTCCTTCAACCTGAAGGAATGTGCCCTCCTTGGGAGCACTCCTTCAACCCGAAGGAATGTGCCCTCCTTGAGTGGATGATCACACCACAAAGGCCTTAAGATCCACCCTTCATCCTTCCACAATGTGTTATGCACCATCTTGACCCTTTGAGCGCATAAGCGCACTTTGAAGGCATGAAGCATTATCCTTCAACCTTCGGACTTACGTCATGCACCCTCTTTGTTCTCTTGAGCGCATGAAAGCACTTCAAAGGAAATAAGCATCATCCTTCAGCCTTATAATTTGTACCATGCTCCCTCATTGGTTTCCTTTGAGTGCACCCCTTCGACCTAAAGAGATGTTCCCTCCTTGAGAGCACTCCTTTGCCCCGAAGGAATGCACCCTCTTTCTTTCCCTTGAATGCACATCACATTTGAGAATCCCAAAGCCTTCCCCTTCTTCCTTCGGGCTTCCAACATGTGCCCTGCCTTGAATTTATCCCTCTCTTGAGCGCATGAGTGCATACCAAAGCCATGAAGCATTTCCCCTTCAACCCTTCATCCTTTCACAGTGCGCCCAGAAGCCCCTTCGACCATTTTGAGTGCATCAAAAAGGAACAAACATAAAATATGCATAAATCATGGTAGATTAGGAGATTTTTAGGCTAACAATTGCTCGTCATAGGTGATTGCCAAAACAGGTATCCCAGGTATCTCATGGCAAGCACACATGAGGAATATTGGGGAAAAAGGATAGACAAAGGAAGCATGAAAAGAACCAAGAACACACTTGAAACTTGATGAAAGAAGCACCCCAAAGGCTCCAATATTGAATATCATTTAGAGGGTAAATGCACAATGATCAGAAGATAAACAAAGAGAAAAGGCAAAGTGCAACCATGTCACCACTAGAGAAAGTCCATGTCATCAGTCACTATCAGTCCCAGTCATCAAATATAGTGACATGTCAAGTCTCATCATATTATGATGTGGAGGTTATGATGTAGTATTAGAATCATTGTAAAAGACAAATAAGTGGAAGTCCAAGAGTCATATGTGGAACATGAAGAGTCACATAGTCATATATTAACAAATATTGTATAGAAGTCCAGAAGTCATTTACAAGTTCAAGAATTGGGTAGAAGTCCAAAGGACACACTATAAGTTCAAGAGTCATGGTGATATGAAAGGTCATTCCTCTTGTTATAAAAGAAACCTCATAACTCAAGAAAATGGATTTTGGAGGCTTAATCTTTGGAAAGCTAGTCTTAGCTTCTCTACTTGGCATAGGAGAGAAAATTATTCTTTGGAGAAGCAAGAAGTGACTTAATGTTCCACTATTGGAGTTAGTGTCTCATCATTGTAACTGTGTACTTGGATATTTCACCTAATTGAAGCTCTATGAGCCAACACATTTTCATGCATGTATCGCAAATTTTTTAGGACTATTCTTGGGATGTTTACAGTATATGTTGTGTTCATATGTATTGGAGAAATTGAACTATTTCGGTGGCTTCGGTACTCATCTTATTGAATGTATTTTGTATTCACTTTAACATCGTTATGTGAACTATTTTGCTAACGAATATTTTTATGCTCTCGTGTGTCTCTCTTAGGTTAGTACTATTACTTTCCTTCTAGAGGCTCATTTTTATCTCTCCCCTCGTGAAAGTATCCTTTTACACATTGCAATTGGTGTTTCACAATGTCAACTTAATTTTTTATTCAAGGTTTATGTATATAATCTCTTATGTTATCTGTTGAAACCGAGATGAACCTTTGTGTTATGGAATTTGGGTCGATACTCGACATGGGGCTCATATTCCAAATAGTGTGAAGTCTAATTGGGACTTCACATCAGCGAGACCCCCTGTATGTTGGTGGTATTCATAATCGTCAACATTCTAGCGCTAGAAGGAGGGTCAAATGAAAAGTTGTGCCCATTGAGTTTGTTTTGGATCTATTATCTTAAATGGCTCATCCTAAAATCATACTCCCGGGGTGTTTTTCTAACCTATGCTCTGGTCAACTTTTAATCCACGATGAGCTTGTTTCAATTAAAGTTTGATGGGGAGGATGGAACACCCATAGCTGAGCACATTTCTAATTTTCTTAAATTTTGTGAACATTATGAAATTGATGATGAATATTTTTCATGTTGCTTTCTTCCTCACCCTAGAAGGTCGTGTTAATCAATGGTGCCATACCTTACCATCTTCTTCCATCCATTCTTTTCATCATTTCCTCAAGTAGCTTCATCAAGATTTTGATAAGTATGATTACTGAGATGTTTTGGAAAGAATCAATCAACTTAGAATGAATCCTAATGAATTAATTGAGGATTTTTCTAATAGATTCCTTCACTTATGTTATGAGTTTCCTAGAGAAAATTTGGATTGGGATTTCCTTAAAAGGATGTTCGAAATTTTGGTTCGAATATCTTTACACGGTGAATCTAAACCCCCTGATATTCATGTTCCCCCAAATTTTGTAAATCATGATACACCTTTAATTCCAGAGGAGGAACATGCTATTCCTTTTGTTCCTTGTCCTCCTCATTTTCTAGTACCAATTTTGGTTCCTCCCTTTAATAATGTCGAAGTTGGGAAATCTAGAAATCAAATAGCTAATCCATCTCCTCAATCTTCTTTTTCTTTTCATGATTCATATCCAATGGAGGAAAGCCCAGAATGGTTCATGAAGCCTATTGTGAAGACTAATCCTTCCATTACTCAAAATGGTATTGACACTCATAATTCTAGCCTTAAATATTATTTGAATTCTTGTCATCCTCTATCATCTCTTTCTCATGATCCCTTGCCTCATGATTTGCTTGATCAACTTATTCCAAATCCAAAAAGTGATTAGGTGCAAGGCAGTCACTCTTTACAGGTAGAGGAGCAGGAAAGTGAGGATTATTTTATTATTTCTTCTCTTTTCAAAGTCCTACATGTCCAGATAATGTTCTTCCATCCTTGTTTGATTTTGAATCTAGGAATCTCAATGATAAATCAAATGGAATTGATTTTACCAATCAATCTAAAGACTTGAATAACCTTCATTTTGTTGAATCTAACTCCATTATTTCATGTGATGATGTATGCCCAAGTACACCATATGATATTTTGATTTCTTAAGAATATTTTTGTAACACCCTCCTCCCACATTTACCCAAGTTAACTAGTCTACTGGGGTAAACATGTGAGGAGAGGCTACTACAATATGATTAGACTCCCCCAACACAACACAATGAATCTAACCTTCTACACATGTCACGGAACCTACAGGAGCCAACCAACCCTTCCAAGTGATCAACCCGTGAGACAATTTGACACTTCACTACCCTAGAGCCTCAGTCACTCCAATGACATGGGTATGCATGCGATTAGGTCCCTCCATCCACTCTCACAACATGGGAATGCAAGCGAATGGGGCCTTTTTAAGCTAGTTATGAGCCTATGACCCCATACTTTGTGCCACACTTTTAGGGCCAAGACTTAGACCACTTCCTAGAACTCCATGAAACCTTCAGGAATGAAAAGTAACATAGAGATAATGATACAAATGCAAATATTTGAACAAAGACTTAACTGGACCCCTACTAGCCATGATATACATTTTGTCAAACATGTCACGAATATGCAATCTACAGGGCATAACAACAGATTTGAGCATAAGGATCTCATACTTATTTGAGAATTGTTAAACAACATTGATGCCTTATCACATTAGCTATTTTATCATTTATTAGGTCATATAATCATTGTTCATTCATTTACAAATCAAAACATGATGAAATCCATACATCATTACTGTCATAAAACATACTCATAACCAACATATAAACAACAGAAATAATAGGGATACCTTAGCCATAAATGCCACATATGAACCAATATATTTTCTGATAAAATACCAAGGAAACAGAACTCTTACTAATGAATGCATAAGCCAACCAGGTTTGGGACTTCCACGTACCACTCGACCATAGATTGGTTGAACCAAATCTTTCTTTCAACCAATCACCCACATGCCATATTCCAAGCCTGAATCTGGGACTCATAACCAAAATTCAACTAGGGCTTCCCGAGGCTACACCACCTCATCCTCATCAATAGATCCAGGCTTTACCGTAATCCTCTCTGGATCACTAGTCCAGAATAAGCATGGATGCCACCGGAGTTTCTTCGCCTACACCATGAGGAATTTTCTAGTCTCATAGCCACTAGGATTTACCGCAATCCACAATATTATTGAGAGATCATTAGGCCATAATCGAGACACCAGTCTCTGGGATTTACCATATATCCCATCCTGTGATTCCTAGTCCTAATCGAGACTCCACTCTCCAGGCTTTACCATATATCCCCTCCCAGGATTCCTAGGGCTAGTGTAGAGAACCCACCTCTAGGATTTACTGTATATCTCACCATTCACTGGTCGAGGATTCCAAAGCCCGCCAATGTAACACAAAATTCATCTTTACTGCAACCCATAGTTTGGTTCAAGGGTCACTAGGCTAAGGATTTACCACAATCAACACCGGATCACTAGGCCATGTGTTATTTCTTTCAGAGATCACCTCACTTAGTTTTGAATCCATTTCTAAATCCATCTCAACCAAGAACATAAGAACCCATCACACCATGGCTATCAAAAAATGGAAAGGAAAGGTTGAAGAAAACTATCACACCTGGAAAAACCCATGTCCACAACAGCAAGAGAACCAAGAACACACATGCATAACCATGCATGCCAAAATCTAGCAAGGAAATCACACATGCAAGTTGATACCTAAAAATAATCTCATTGTAGCTACTTGATCCTGCTCTTCCTTGCTTGATATTTTCTTCCTCTTGCTTTCTTTGCTTTCCTTGAACCAATGCTAAAGTGCTCCAAGTAAACTCTAAATATCCAAGAGTGTGAGAGAGAGAGAGAGAACAGAGAGAGAGCTCCAAAACTGAACTGACAAAAGGTCTATGAATTGATTCTCACAAGACTTTTTATCAACGAGGCCTCTATTTTCTTCAATTTTCCATTATTTTTCCTTCATTTTCCTCCTCACATGCAACCTATGACCTTTCACCTTCATTTTCTCCTAATTTCCATTATTTTCATAAATAAATTCCAAATAATGCCTCTTGCCTTTCCAAAGCCTTTGCCATTTCCTTTGCCAATTTCCTTTAGCCATAATAAACCAAATGAACACCCACACTAGGATTTCTTGCCTAACATTTAGCTTGGAATATGTGTCCCATGACCTTGGTCTTATATTTTTTTTACATGATTTTGTACCAGGGTTGTTACAAAACCCTCCCCCTTGGGGGAACACCATCCTTGGTGTTCAATGACACCTACAACCAGCAAAATTGCTGAAAAACAAAACATACTGCTCATGGAGCTTTATAACACAGCTCATTGCAATATTTACAATGACCACTGCTGAAAATATGACAATCATACCATTTACTGGAGCTTTATAACACAACTTATTACAGTATTTATAATAGAAACCACATATACTCTCATACACATTTGCTTCAACCAACAAATAATCATATTGTCTATGGAGATTTATAAATCTAGCTCGATATAGTATTTACAATAACATACACATATGCACATTTTTTGAACCAGCAAATAAAAGGATACAATGCCTACATCCACAACAAGGGAATCTAAAGCCTTACACCTCCACCCTCAAAATTAGTATCGGGATTCACCTCCTTCCCAGGAATTCCATAATCCATTGTCAAATCAAATCAAATCTATTGTCCAGTGCTACAATCGTATGCTACATGTCCCCTCAATGAACAGATATTGGCTCATTATCCCAGGCAACACTCCCAATGTGCATCTAATTCCATCTAGCAATGCTAATGACCAAATAAAATCCATCCCCAACCTTCCCTTTTCTACTAAGTCCCTCGAGAAATCCAGTCACCCCCTTCCATGTAGTCACTCACCTTCCAAGTTCCCTAGCATCCCCTATCTCGAGCCATTCATCCCTTGGCAAGGCTTCCTCGCATGGGAAGGTCAACAACCAAGGCATATATTTGCCTCAAAACCATCATACCAGTCATAACATGCTCATGGAAATCAATGAACACTATTGGGTACCAATGTCCCACAATGGCCCTGCTCCTGAATTGCTTTACCAGCATATTGTTGCATGTTCCAATTCCTTTTTCTGATGCTGCTAGTTCTTGCATTCAGATTCAACTACCCAACCAGGAATTTTTGTGCTTCCTATACCAAACACATAACTTCCATTAGATTTAAAATAAATTGAAATAAATTCACATCATACCTCATTGGTATCTTGTCAATAAGGTACACTTGCAATCATGTTCACTTCCTGTCACAACAAGTCAAACTAATTGTTTGATCAAATCATCATGTATAAACATATCACATTTGGTTAGCTCAAAACACAACCATCATAATAAAAATCATATATCACATGTAACCATCATAAACCAAAATCATAGATCACATGCATAATTAAAATTGAAATAAAATATTGATACTTATCCTTTAATCAGTCCTTTCCTTACACACATTGAATCAGTTTTCATACGCGACAAACACCTAGTGCCTTATCTTCAAACTTGTACACATATGCATAGTGTGCATCACACACATACAACCATGTTGGGTTTTGTTATATTGTTTCCACAACTAGCCCTCCTAGTTTACTGGGGGGTTAGAGGGTGGGCGAAGCCCCCCTTTGTTGCGCCGATTGCGTAGCGGGGGGGTGGGGTCATAGGGGGGGTCACAGACCCCCCTATGCAAGGGGTTTGAGGGGGTGGATAGCCCCCCTCTACAGTGTCCGAGGTAGCGCCCCGAGGAAAAAAAAATTAGACCCTATATTAGGTGGGCGAACCTACCTATGGTTTTGTGCATGGTTTTCGCACATGGTTTTGGACGCGATGGTTTTCGGTCCATGGTATTGGATGCTTCGACATGTATATATATGTATTGTAACATATGAAAGGAACATAATGAAAAATCAAGCTGGTAGTCCTAGTTTTGGGATCCAGGGGAAAAATCTCTGTGTATATGTGTTTTATGTGTTATGCTCTCACATTGTTTATTTCTTGTGTTTTAGAATTCGTATGCAGGTAATTTATGTACGGGGTTAAAACCTACAAACCACACATGGCATACAACACCATGCAATACATGCATCTAAACCTAACATACAACACATAAACCTACAATCAGTTTACAACACAACACATACACCTACACCTGGTGTACAACACAGTACATATATGTGTACAGAGTACAACATAATGAATACACATGTCACGATACAACAATTACACAATATGCATAACACAGTATGACATATGCACAACAGAACATGTACAAGAAGCACAACATACCACATGTGCAGAACACAACATGTACGACATGCACACACTACCACATGTACAACATGTAGACAGTACCACCTATACACAGCACCACCTAGACAACGTGTGCACAGCATCATATGTACACGACACCACTTGCACAATGTGTACATAGTGCCACATGTACACTGCACCACCTGTACAATGTGTACACAATACCACATGTATACAACACCAGATGCATGACATGTACACAGCACCACATGTACACAGTGCCACATGCACGACATGTACATAGCACCACCTACACACAGCAACAGTTGTACAAAATGTACACAGCACCACATGCACACAGCACCACATGCACACAACACCATATGTACATAGCACCACATGTACAACATGCACACAACATCATATGTACATAGCATTGCATATACAACATGTACATAGCACCCTATGTACCCAACACTGTATATCCAACATGCACATAGCACTATATGCACACAACACTGCATATCCATCATGCACACAATACAATATGTACACATCACCGCATATCCAACATGTACATAGCACCATCTATACCCAGCACTGCATATGCAATATGCACAAAACACCATATGTACAACAGGCACTCAAGACCATAGGTACAATTACTAAATATACAATATGTGCAACATATACACAACAATAGCACTGCACATCCAAAACCAAACTATCTCTACCAAGAAACCTTGCTTCCAATGTCTCTCTTCCATCCATGCTTATCGCAGTATGATGCAGATCATACTGCTTTCATTACCCTAATGTATCCCTTAGTATAGCCTGTCCATAACATAGACATAGTATAATCACATAATATCAACTCATAACCACATGATACTGACCTCGTAGATTTTTCAGGACTACTCTTCCCACTTTATTCCTCATAATTAGGAACCTCTTCATGCCATTCACCTACATAAGCAATCATTCCTCCACAAGAATGATCCCTGACAACCCTGTCAGACAGTGACATAGATACATAGATACATACATATATACATAAACATTATCATAAAACAATCATGATCCTGTCAAACAATGACATATATAGATACATATAAACATATAAAAATTAGCATAAAAACAACCATGATCCATGATAAACCTATTATACGTGACATACATACATGTATACATATATAGACATCAACACAATCATGATCACAACATAATTACCAGATACCATAAGGTCGAGGTTAAGAGAACTCCCTTTATCTATTCACAGCATGCACAACATTGAGAATAATGATTCCCAACATAGCCAAGGCATTTGATGCCTCAAATTCATTTACTTTACCTTTCCTAATTATTTTTCTCATGTTTGTACTACCATCATCCATTTACCACAATAGACCCAACCAGTCCAACCGACTATCATATTCTTACCTTCAACTACCATTGCTCATGCACCGAGCTTCATCTGGACCTTATATTACCTATCAGGTATCACACATCTCTCCCCGAGCACCATAAAATTCCTCTTTCCTAACCAATTCCCAAGACCCTCAAAACATAAAGGAAAGAACAAGAAAAAAACACAAATAAAACCATGAAACACCAATAGCAATAAGACATCACAAACAAAGTGGCATGATCATGCACTAGATGCAAGCAAGACCATAAACCAAGTGCAATCAAATCACAAATACTGAAGCACAAACTAGCAATAATATCATGACTCACCCCCCATGGTTCCTAGTGCTTCTAAGGGAAAGCTCAACCTGAGCCTTCTTCAATCTTTCATGGCAGACTCTTTTCCATGCAATTCCCTACATCATGCTGCCATAAACACATAACTGTCAGTGCATAAATAAATATACAATATACCAGTTACCTTATCTTTTCATGACAAGCACATCGCCTTGTAACTGAACACATCCATGCCATCTCTTAAGGGACTCCAATTCCCTTGAGATGCCTAGCCATAACTAGAAACTAGCTAATATACCTATCAAATATATGTCCATGAATATAGCACATATCCACATAATTTTAGACAATATTAGGGTTAATAAGACTTCTTCTATACAAAGCACTCATTCATTTGGAATTAGAGTTTCCAAACATAGCCAAATGAATTCTTACCCAATTCTTTTCTTTTACGATTTACCTCGCTGCAATTGGGTCTTCATTATGCATTATCACATCACCAAACTGTTAGTTATATAAACAAATCAACTATTACCTTGTCATGCTAATACCAAGCATATTTCCCTGCAACTGCTCACACATGTCGATCACATGTTCCAAAGATCAAGATAACATATATATTAATTTGAAATCAACCTTTACCAAGTCTAAAAACCATGTCATAATCAACAATCAACTCACATTCATCGGTCATAATACATAATGCTACAACTATCACCTACTTACACTCAAGTACATATTAGTTGTCTCAACACATATGTATTAGTACAACCATCTTAAAACAAGATCATTTATTCATGAAATCTTACAGAGACATACTCATATCATGCAATTAATCAAACATTCAAACAATAGATAGATGACATAATAGACACCAAACACTCAAACACCAGATAGATGACATAATCAAACATTCAAGCACCAACTAGATGACATAAGAAAACTCATACCTTAATGTATCTCAGGGGAGGCTATCTTATTTGCACAATCAATCTAGATTAGCATGATATAACTTCACAACATATCAACTCAAACATAAATAAGGTCATGATGTCCATAATGATAATTAACTAACATTTTCACATCATAAACTCATAAACAACTGCCATTCACGCATAAAAATCACATATGCACAGTCAGTCTAAATTAGTACAACACCATATCATAAATATGTCGTCTCACACCAAAATATCATAACCATAATTACCATCAACATAGGCCAATCCAGGTTAACACAATACATATAACATCAAGATCTTAAATGCAATAACCCTAATCATCAATTTAACTAACATATAACAACAACAATTTAACATATAGCATACTCATCAACAACATATAACATAATCATCAAGTTAACTAACATAAAACAACAACAAGTTACTACCATGCATGACTATCCAACACATGTGCATATGACTACACTAATCAACTAGAATCTACCATGCATGTAACCACAACAAAAATAGAATGACAAGTATATGAGTAACCCTAATTCTTATAACAACCATTAACCACATACCTGCATTCCCAACATACAAATCTATATGATGATTTGCTCTTACCAAAGTCTAGTGTTGCAACCTCACTTTGATGATCTGCATCTCTTGCTCTATCTCAGCCAACACATTAGCATCATAACATACCAATAGCATCATGATGACCTAATTGCATACAATGACCTCACGATGCATGTTTGACCTACTATACATGCATAACCATAACCATGACAATGCACACATAACAACATATAGACATTGACATGCATAACAAATGCATATACAACCGACATGAATTCATTAAAAGCACATCCCAATATCCACATCATCAACCTCTACATGACAACACAACTATAACAATGACCACTACCATGCATACATAACAAGCACATATACATCCTACATGCATGCATGACAAACACATGTAAAACCCTCCTCCCACATCTACCCAAGTAACAGGCCAACTGAGGTAAACATGTGATGAGAGGCTACTATGATATGATTCAACCTCCTAGATTACCTTAAGGAAATGAAATTGATGGAAACACATCATACAAACCTTCCACATCAGCTACAAGACCCCTGAGAACCATCCCAACAATTCATGGAACCAACCCTTTGGTCCCACTAAGGTTTTAGACCTCTTGACCTCTGGGCGCTCCCATGTTATGGGCTTGACAACATCTAGGAGGCTCTGGACACTCTCATGACAAGGCATGCCAACATCCAAGGACTATTTTTCTTAGTTTTGTGCCAGCATCCCCGGGATTTGAGCCACTTTTTCAGGCCCATAGCCCAGGTCACTGCCCAGAATTGAATGACACCTTCAGAATAGAAAGATAACAATGAAACAATGATGCAAATGCAAATACTTGAACAAGCCCTTGACTGGAACCCTACTATACATTACAAGAATTTTGTCACACATATCACAAATATGTAATCTACAGGTGTAAACAACAGATCTAAGCATAGAGGTCTCATACTCATATGATAATCACTAAGAAATACTGATGCCTCAACACATTAACTATAGTTTCATCCATTAGGTCATAGATACATTTTTCATTCATTTACAAGTAAAAACATGATGAGAGTCATACACAACTATTGTCATAAAACATATACATAACTAGCATAATAGTGATAGAAACACCAAGGAAATCACAACCATATGATCAACATAAAAACCAGTATAATACTTATAGAAATACAAGGAGAAATAACCTCATATTGATGATGAAAAATCCAAACCTGGGATGGGACTACCACGTTCCACCCGACTGTAGAATGGCTAAGCCAAATCTCTCTTCATCCATTCACCCCCGTGCCATATTCCAAGCATGAATGTGGGATCTCATAAAACACATCAATCCAAAACCATCTAGGGCTTCCAAAGGCCAACCACCTCAACCCATCAAACAATGATTCCACCTCATATTCAGACATCACAAAACCATCATCAGATTGGTCTCTATCCAATCCTTCTGGGGCTCCAGAGCATTTGTTCTAACCAAGGCTCCAAGACCAGTAACTCAACCCACAGCTTATACTAGGCTCCAGAGTGTTTGTCTAACCAAGCCTCCAGGACTATTAACTCAACCCACCTAGGGCTCTAGAGAATTTTTCCAACCAAGGCTCTAGGACTAGTAACTCAACCCAAGTTGTTGTAGAGCTCCAAAGTGTTTGTCCAACCAAGGCTCAAGGAACTAGTAACTCAACCCAAGCGAAGGAAACATGTGAACCAACCAAACAAAACAAGGAAATAAATCCACAATCACCATGGCTATCCAAGAAATGGCAAGACTAGGCATATCCACTGCCAATCCAGGAAATCCTCCATGTGAATGGCAGATCATGACCAATAAACCACATGCACATGACATGCATTCCAAAACTAGTGAGGAAAACATATATGCAACTCGGTACCTACAAGCCAAACCCATTGTATTTGTTGATCCCGATGTCCTCTTGTGCTTTCTTGCTCTTCCTTTGCCTTCTTTCTCCAAAACTCCAAGTATTCCACACCCTCCAAGAGTGCTCCAAGAAAAATCTAAGTGTCCAAGAGTGAGAGAGAGAGAATAATGAAAGAGCTCCAAAAACCGAAGTCACAAAAGGTTACAAACTGATCCTCAAAATCCTTTTTATCAACTAGGCCTCTATTTTATTCATTTTCCATTATTTTCCTTCAATTTCCTCCTCACATGCAACATGTGACCTTTCACCTCCATTTTCTCCTAATTTCCATTATTTTCATAAATAAATGTGCCAAAAATGTCTTTTTACCTTTTGTTGTAGCAGCTACAACCACCCTCCAAAATTTTTCCTTAGCTTCATTTTGGAGCCTCCCTACCAACCTTTCAGAGCATCATGTCTTGCTTCGTCAAATACACAAAATTCAGTGCTTTTCTTGTAGAAATATAGCATGTCTGTCAAAGCTTGATGCATTCCCCTCACAGGTTGTTTCCCCGGACTTGGTCTAGCTGTAGGCTGAGTAGCTCCCTCAAGAAATTATGCAATTCTGGAGGGAAACCAACCTTCCCTCCAGAAATTGCGCAATTTTGTCTGGCAGCATGCTGGGCTCTAGAATTGCGCAATTCTGCTAGTTAGGCTTCATCCAGAAAATTGTACAATTCTTCCCAGTAGGGCTGCTTAGCCCAGGAATTGCGCAATCCTGGGCAACAATCAGCTACTGCCCATCAATTATGCAAATCTCCTGGGAAGTCAACCCAGCTCCCATCTAGAAATGCGCATTTTCTCCTAGCAGTTGAGCAGCCTCTTACATGTGCAGTTGGGTTGACCAGTTCCACCCGGGACCAAGGAAACTTGACTTGCATGCATGGCTTAGTTTTTCCTAGAATACCAAAAGACAACATGCAAAAAGCATCCCTTGATTCAAGGAGCTATTCTTAGCAGCTAGAGATTACATGCAAAGATCGTTTTAGAACCTTTCCTCCAAGTGTCACTTTTTCCTCGATTTATGGCATGCACATCATGAACCCAAACTTATTTATTCGACACATAAGAGCTCATTCTTTCACATCAATCTTGGATCTCTATCATCCCGCAGCACATCCAGGACTCTTCAACACATCTAGCTCAGCTATTCACGGGTAAGTGGTCTCAACTTGTCTTTTTTAGCATTTTTGTCACTTTTTGTGTTTTCGCTTGTGTGAGTGTTGTTTTCTTGATTTCTTTGAACGCTTGGTGTCATTTACATGCATACTAGCTTGTACTAGCACCATTTCAATTTTTGTTGCTATCTCACCGATGTCAAATGCATGAAACTGTTTTGCATGAATGGTCACCGATTCGGTGAATCACTTCACCCACATGCATGTTGTTCTATTTTCTAAATATTTCATTCAATGTTTTCATGCATGAGCAATCACTTATGCTTTCATGTAGAACCGCCATGCATTCACTTTCACATTCACATTCAGTTTCCCGTCGATGGGTCTTACCAGCCTTGGCCTGGACTCTGCCTCACCAAGAAAGCATTACACAATCTTGAGAGGGAAGGCTCTGTCTTCCTCTCTAAAATTCTCATTTCTTCCCAGTGATTGTCCTCCAGGCTTGCTTTGCACATTTTTTAGGGAAAATGACAGCTGGCCCAGAAAATTGCGCAATGCAGTCACTGAGCCTGCAGTCATTTCCAGCTAGAATTACGCATTGCACAATTCCAGCAGTCAGTAGTCATCAATCATCCTGGATTGCAAATTGCACAAATCTAGCAACCACTCTTGCCTCCCAGACATCCTATACTGCCTTTTGTACAGTTCTGGCAGCCAGTCACCCAGCCTCCCAGAAGAAATTGTGCAATCCCTGCCTATCATTCCCAAGGTATGTGTTATGTCATTCCCAAATTTTCTTTAGTTTTCGCTAACATATTTCTTGCCATGCATGTCGCTTTGTCTCCAGATCTTTCAGGTGTTCATCCACCTCTTAGCAGTATAGGATTAATGGACTCCAAGAGAGCAGGATCAAAAGACACTGATGGAAGTGCAACTGCAACATCAATTGAGCGAGTGTCCTCCAGTCTACCGATCTATGAAGATACCAAGATGTTTCTAGACAAGGACATCAAGCTGAAATGGCAAGAGGTCAACGATGAATTTGTAGGCATATTTGGGGAAGACCTCAAAGACCGCTAAGTGTACGTGAACATTCACAGTTCCGGCTTGTACCAAATTGCATGCAGATACCCAGTGTTCCCATGCGCAGACATGATACACTAGATCGTCTCGCACACTGATCCTCAGACGATGACTTTGAGCAGTGTCAGTGGGACGAATATTACAACCTTTCGGGCACAGAATTACGATGAGATGTATTAGATGTAGGAGCTCGTGACTATCATGGAGACTCCCTTCACCTTACCCAGCAGTAGTGCCAACTCCAGAGACATTTTGAAGAACAGGGTAAAGGAGTCGGCTAGATTCATGATGACACCCAGCCAGATCTACAAGACAAAGATACTGTGGAAGGCGTATCAATACTTGGTCATATTTTCATGTCGACTGTATGGTCAAGAAAGCATAGAAACCTTCCCATAGATTTGGGTGATCGTGTTGGACCAACTAGCCAGAGAAAGAAAAACCATGTAATTGGTCCAGCATGTTGGCTCATTAGCCGAAGGAATAGGTAACGAAGGCTCAACAATTGCCCGAAGGTATGCACGTAGAGATCTACATGTTCGCCTACATCTTAGATGCAATCTATGCCCAACAAGAGTTCCTGGGCTTGAAGTTGGCATGGTCACTAGCGAAGACTCCTGTAAACACTTATTGTAAGTTGTTGTCTGAATGCAGATTCAGAGGAGTTATCACATGGTTGTCCGATCATTTTGTCACCTCGGTTTACAAGATGATATTTGAACAGGATCCACAATGCATGTCAAAGGCAGCAATGGAGACATTGATAGACATAGCTGATTGGTATGCCTCATCATTTGGCAACTTCATACGGATGTACAATGTGGAGAAACCTCCGCATGTTCTACCGAAGTTTGCCTTGGACATCCTCATCATGTAGGAAGTAGCATATCACATCTCGGCAGGATTGAGAACTAGATTGCACCGGAAGAAGAAGGCACCTTGGCCCGCTCTTCCGTTGCGGATTGGGTTATACGAGATCCAGAGTTTCAAGCATGTGGATGTCGAAGCAGAGGTGATGAAGAAGTATCCATTCAACCTCCGAAGTTACAATTTATATGACCCACATTGTCTAGTGAAATATCACTGCATGAGAATACAGTTCAACTAGATCCATGGGGCATTTCATTGGGCAGAGGAGGACCCATGGAGATATTGCTACAATTTCTCCAGACCCAATGAATAGGTTGGCTTCGCTGTGGAGTGGTTAGCAAAGCAACATGAAGCAGCATCTTGGAGAGACCAGAAGCAGCAGCCATAGCAGTAGAGGTAAGCATACCATTGCGTAACAAGGGCAAGAGGAAGATTGTCGATCGCATGGAGGAAGAGAAAAGTTGCAAGTTCCGAGAAAATCTGAGAGACGAAAAGAGGCAACAGCGTGATAAGCGAATCGCGTAAAGGCAGAGGGAGAAGAGAAGAATGGAGGAAACAAAGAAGGAGTTGCATGAGTTGAAGGAGCAACTCCAAAAGGAACAAGAGCTGCACAAATAGGAGAGGGAAGCGCAGCAGCAATAGGTACAGCAGGGGGTGCAACATGTGCAAATGGATGAAACAGTGCCCATATAGGTAGTGGACTCATCAGAATAGTTGGCATCAAGCAGACAGGGTGAACCATCACAGGAGCAAGACTTTGCTCGTGAGATAGAGCAAGCACTTCAACAGTTGGATACGGATATGGAGCAACAGGAATTGGAACAGGACATCGACCTTATGCCTTATCACCAAGAGGTCGACTTACCTACTTCACCGCATCTAGAAGATGAGCAAGTCTCAAGTGACTAAGAAGGCACTGAGATCCTTGGAGATCAACCGGAAGGAGAGATGGACAACATCTCATTCAATGAGTCTCAACATAGAGTTGTGTAGTCTCGCAAAGTGTCAACTCTCGATGATAATACATCTCCTGCGCAGTTTGAGGAATGATTGATCGTGTTTGACATGCAAAAACATCCAATAGCCTTGGTTGATGCTACCAGAGTGTATGTCGAAGCCACTAGCTCAAGTGTTCACATTCTAATAGCTGAGAATGAGCGAATGGCTAAGGAACTACAGACGACCAAGCAAGGAGGAGAGTTGGTGAGAATGTCCACTCGAGCTGAACTGAAGAAAGCAATAATGGATGAAGTATTATCCCTTGACATAGTTATGCGAGTGTTGTATACCAAGTTTGGCACCATGCATAAGGCAGTCGTCCATCTCAACAAATGGCAGTAGCGATGTTCTAGAAGAGTGTGTATCTTAGTGAACTTGCATGTTGTTGTTGATTACATGCAAACATGGACGATGAGATACAATGGAGCCCTGCTTCACTTGCCTGAGATGATGAAGGCCAGAGTGGTCGAGCTCAAGGCATATATCCGAAGTCAGATTCAGAACTGTGAAGAGCTCCCGCACCTCATCACTAGTATACAGGTTTCCCATGCACATTTATTCAAGAGCATGGATGTTGTGGTGCATGCACATGTGATCCCATCTATTAGGACTCTCACCCAGGTGAAGACAAAGGCACATGTCCGACTAGATCTTGACTCATACTTTGACGAGTTGATGTGCATTTCCACTAGCCCAGACTTTCCCATCAATGCAAACATCATGCACAAGTATGTTGCTAGTCCGACCGCATTGAAGACAATGATGCACATGCTTTCAAACGAGTTGGATAGAGGAGCCCGAGCAGTGTACCCGGATGCTATGGAGGCAAGAATCAAGTTCCAGAAAGATGTCACCTTGGACTACGTGGACACCATCGCGGACTACTGATCTTGGCATCAGTATGCTATTGTTGATCATCGCGAGGATGTTGAGGAGTTGGACTTCCATGGTTGTCTAAGTCATAGTGATGTCTATCATGGCTTGCTCAAGCCATTTTGTCTCACATGGGTACATGTGCATTGTAATGTAATGTATTATCAAGTGTAAGTCAAGTGTCGATAGTAGGATGTAATAGTCATAGAGTAGATGAAGAGTCATGAGGGTAGATGAACTGTCACAAAGAGGAATGTCAAGGCTCACCCCACCCTTTGCTATAAATAGTCCCTCATAACTCATTTTAAAGGCTTTTGGTCAACCAAGCTTCCGATAGGACTATCTTAGAGAAAGATTGGATAGTATTGTAATGAGCCTTGGCTTCTCCACTACGCGGAGCTAGTACATCTCTTTGGAGGAGCAGGCAGTTGTGGCTGTAACATTCCGCTGTTGGAACTAGTGTTTGGACATGGATGTATTGTATGACTGGAACATACACTTCTTAATATAACAAGAGCCAGCATGTTTCATGTATATGTTGTATTGTATTCTATGCTATCTGGTTTACTCTAAATGATATATGTATATTTTTGCTTACGCATGCATGTATAGCTTTCTGTGTATGTATGTATGAATCTTTCTTAAATGTGTTGTTGGTTTAACCATCACTTTGGATTTCTAGCTAACTTGCCTTCCATGTTGTGATGCATCTTTGCTCCTGTGTTCCCTTCTTAACTCTGTGCTATCACAGGTTTCCAAGGGGTGGACTCATATCAAACCCTATGTGTTAGAACTTCTCATGCACCTTCCTTGGCTCACTGCAACCGTCACACCCTTGCTACCAACAGAGTTATCTTACTCACCTTCGTGTGAAATCACAGTCAAGGCATTATCGTACGACCCACTACTGGGACTCCTACACCAAACTATCTGAGGTCTAATTGCAACTTTTATTGGGGAGATCCCTTGAGATGTTGGCAGGTCCAGTACCATCAACATTTCTGGTGCTAGAAGGAGGGCTAGATGACAAGTTGTGTCCTCTCATCCTGTTTTGAACCTTTTCATATCTATCATGGATTCTTGCACTCTTCTCCCTCCACGATGCTTTTCGAATCACAAAGATGTCACCATCATGAGGAAGTTTTTCGATCACTTGTCCACTTACATGTATGATGGTGAAGGCGAAGTGGCCTGGCCTGATTTCTTACATGAGTTTATTTCCATGCTTCATGAGGAAGATGGATGTTCTGATGAACGAGATAGTTTGTTGCTTGCATACACACTTTGCGACTTCCCACATCGGTGGATGTGCAGCCTACCAGCTGACAGCGTGCACTCACTTGAGCACTTCTGTGATCTCATTGAAGACACTTTCTATCATTTTGATCCAGAACATCTTGACCAAAAATTGTTACAACAATGGATTTTTGGCCGCGCTTCCGTGATTTGCAGTTTCAAGCTCCGAAGAGCCAGATGAAATTTTTCTATCTTTGGGGCCGATCAGAGTATTGCGTTAAGAAATCTGCTCATCCCAAGAAGAAGTTGAAAATCAAGCCTTGCTCAGTATTCTTCAATGATGGAGCTGTGCAATCACAGACAAACATGGTCACTGTTACAAGTGACTATCCACCATCCCCTCATCAAACAGCTCCACCACTGCACAGTGATGTTGAAGATCATGTTCACAAACCTATTCAGCTGTCACATCCTCCCAACATCACTTAACTTAATTTTCGCGCAGATTTGGTTGTGAGTACATCGAGTTGTCATATGCATTTTGTTCCACAACCTCCGTCTTCGCACTCGACTATCCCTTCGGATGATACTATCTTGTGTTCTTCCATTCCAGACTCTACACTTGTTGTGAATGAGGAACAAGCCACTAACAGAATTTTTTTTGCACAACCAACATGCATTGTCATTCATGAAGAGTATGAGTGGGAGCTTGAGCATCAACACTCGGCAAAGGATGACTCCCTTCTGTCTAATCCCCCTTCGTTCCTTCCTGACATCTTTTGTGAACCTGTCATCCATGATTTCACATGTGTATCTTCATCTACGGGTGCACCCATTGTTGATCACTCGCAGGATACACCGGATGTCAGTCTATCATCCGACCACAGAGAGGATAAGTTATTCATTGAAAATCCACTTGATCTTTCATCTGCCTTTTCTGGAAATACAGAGGATGAATTTGTTTGCTTCTCATCTACCCCTCTGTTTGATTCATCATATCATGAGGATGCCGATGAAATCATTGATTTTTCTAATCATGGTTGTCGTGATCCATTTACTCCCATATTCGATCACGATCATGATTCTATCATAGTTGATTTTTTAAAGCCAATGGTCTATGATGATCTTTTAGATGATGAAGTTGAAACACTCCAAGTTGTTGAGGAACTTTAGCCTAAGTTGATGGTTATGTCAAGCCCTCACTGTCCGGAGGTTGGTTTCACTTCCGATTAGGAAATTGATCAATCAACCATGGCTCCTCATCACCCATTTGTATGCATAGAAGATCAATCTCACACATAGATCATACTTCCTCCACTCGAACTACATGATCCTATCACTCATGTATTGGAGGAATCTTACATTGCAAGCACACGTGCATGACGCAAGTTGTCTTTATTTCTTTCGTTTGCTTACATTTCACAGTCAAGAGTGTGCATATGCTTCAAGGCTACATGCAGTGTTGCACAGCACCATGGTAAGTCCACAGACTGCTCGTCATGTACTTTCACTCACTTATGTCTTCTGGGCACTTTGAAAGATGAAGTGTGTTTGTCTTCATTGTTATATCTTTATTGTTTGCTGGTCCACACAACTAGGTTTCTCGCGGACCAAGCCTTCACCAACATGGGTCAACCAATGCACCAGTGGCTGCATTGGAAATATCACTTCACGTGATCATGCCCATGCACTGTTAGTTTAGGAGTAGGAGTAGTGTTTTCTTTCAGTTGTTTGCTTGCATGCTTGTTTGCTTACTTGCTTTGTTATTTATTTGTCTACTTGCTTGTTTGCTTACCTGCTTTTCTTTCACTTTTGCTTCTGCTTATACTTTTCTTTGTTGTTTGTTTGCTCTTTTTTTCGTAGGTTAGTTTCACATGAAACCATGTATGACTCCTGAAACAAGTTGGGGAAAGTACAAGAGGCCTTGTACAGCTATCACTACTTGGTTATGTGTCATCCTACCTCTATATGAAGAACTTGTTACTTCTAGTCCATGATACATCGAAGGAAAATATGTATTGTTCGAAATGAACCTTGGTGAAAACACAACTCTTGCGTGCTCACTAGTGTCACCTACTCTATTCAGTTATTTTTGGGTTAACCTTTGTCATCTCAGTCAAGTAGAGTAAGGTGAGGGGGGAAACCTTAACAAGCACGTCAGAGATATAATAAATTATTTCTCTACAGGAAAAACCTCTTCTTCTCTCAATAACTCAGGATCCCCCTTCCGCCTTTGAAATGAATAAGTGTTATGCACAGTTACGAAAATGAAAAAAAATTAAAAGTGGAAATTTTCAAAAAATGAAAATTAATCAAGCAAAAGAAGAGAAAGGCTTCCTGCGCAAAGAGTTGATGCAAGTAACTTCATTGGAGTACTGACCAGGCTCACTGGCAGCGGAGCCATGCTTGTGTTCCTATATGGCTCTGTTGGGATACTATCCAGGCCTGCTAGTAGTGAAGCAACACCAGAGATGAAACTAAGACTCTGATGACTATACTGCTTGTGCACCAATATACCCCTCAACCCCAATCAAAACAACTGTGTTTCCTTGGCTTGGAATGTCTGTCAATCGACCAAGAGCTTGGCAGATGCTACATCTCACAATCAAGCTAGTGTGAAACCAAGACGAACTGAGAAATGAACAATACTTTTGGAGGTTTCAGACTTGCTTTTCATGAACAAGGTTCATTCAGAGAGCTGGAGTTCTAACAGGGTGTCTCCAAGTGTTGTAATGGATACAACCACCCTCCAAAATTTTTCCTTAGCTCCGTTTTGGAGCCTCCCTACCAACCTTTCACAACACTATGTCTTGCTTTGTCAAGTACACAAGCTTCAGTGTTTTTCTTGCAAAAATATAGCTTGTCTGTCAAAGCTTGATGCATTCCCCTCACAGGTTGTTTCCCCAGACTTGGTCCAGCTACCGGCTGAGCAGTTACCTTAAGAAATTGCACAATTCTAGAGGGAAACCAACCTTCCCTCCAGAAATTGCACAATTATGTCTGGCAGCCTGCTATGCTCCAGAATTGCACAATTCTACCAGTCATGCTTCATCCAAAAAATTGCACAATTCTTCCAAGCAGGGCTACTCATCCCAGGAATTGCGCAATCCTGGGCAGCAGTCAGCTGCTCTGCCCAGAAATTGCGCAAATCTCCTGGGCAGTTAGCCCAGCTCCCATCCAGAAATGCGCATTTTCTCCCAGCAATTGAGCAACCTCTTGCATGTGCAGTTGGGTTGACCAGTTCCACTCGGGACCAAGGAAACTTGACTTGCATGCATGGCTTGCTTTTTCTAGAAATAGCAAAAGACAACATGCAAAATTCATCCCTTGATTCAGGGAGCTATTCTTAGCAGCTGGAGTTTACATGCAAAGATCATTTTAGAACCTTTCCTCCGAGTGTTGCTTTTTCCTAGATTTTTGGCATGCGCGTCATGAGCCCAAACTTATTTATTCAATGCATTAGAGTTCATTATTTCACATCAATCTTGGAGCTCTGACATCCCGCAGCACATCCAAGACTCTTTGACACATGTGGCTCAGCTATTCACGGGTAAGTGGTCTCAACTTGTCTTTTTCAATGTTTCTATCACTTTTTGTGTTTTTGCTTGTGTGAATTTTGTTTGCTTGATTTCTTTGAACTCTTTTTATCGTTTACATGCATATTATCTTGTACTATAACTGTTTCAGTTTTCCTTGCTATCTCACTGTTGTCGCATGCATGAAACTATTTTCCACGAATGGTTGCCGATTTGGTGACTCACTTCACCCACATGCATGTTGTTATGTTTTCTGAATCTTTCATTCAATGTTTACATGCATGATCAATCACTTATGCTTTCACTTAGTATTGTCATGCTTTCACTTTCACATTCGCATTCAGTTGCCCGTCGGTGGGTCTAGCTAGCCTTGGCTCAAACTCTGCCTCACCAAGACAGCATTGCGTAATCCTGAGAGGGAAGGCTCTCTATTCCTCTCCAGAAATGCACATTTCTTCCTAGTGACTGCCCTCCAGGCTTGCTTTACACATTTCTGAGGAATAGTGACTGCTGGCCCAGAAAATTGTGCAATGCAATCACTGAGCCTACAGTCATTGCCAGCTGGAATTGCACAATTCTAGCAGTCAACCTGGATTGCACATTGCGCAAATCTAGTAGCCACTCTTGCCTCCCATACAGCCCAGACTGCATTTTGCACAATTCTAGCAGCCATTCATCCAGCCTCCCAGAAGAAATTGCGCAATCCCTGCCTATCATTCCCAAGGTATGTGTTATGTCATTCCCGAATTTGCTTTGGTTTTCGCTGACAGATTTCTTGCCATGCATGTCACTTTTTCTCCATATCTTTCAGGTGTTCATCCACCTCTTCTCAGTATAGGATCAATGGCCTCCAACAGCGCAGGATCAAAATACACTAATGGAAGTGCAACTGGAGTAGCAATTGAGCGAGTGTCCTCCAATTTACCGATCTATGAAGATACCAACCTTTTTCTAGATAAGGACATCAAGTTAAAATGGCAAGAGGTCAACGATGCATTTGCAGGCACATTTGGGGAAGGCCTTGAAGACCGCCAGGTGCACATGAACATTCACAAGTCTAGCTTGTATCGGATTGCATGTAGATACCCCGTGTTCACATGTGTGTACATGATACACTAGATCGTCTCGCACACTGATCCTAAGACGATGACTTTGAGTAGTGTCAGCGGGACGAAGATTGCAACCTTCTGGGCACAAGATTATGATGAGATGTATCAGATGTCAGAGCCTGTGACTATCATGGAGACTCCCTTCAACTTACCCAGCAGCAGTGCCAACTCCAGAGACATTTTGAAGAACTGGGTAAAGGAGCCAACTAGATTCAGGATGACACCCAACCAGATCTACAAGACGAAGATATTGCGGAAGGCGTATCAATACTTGGTCATATTTTCATGTCGACTGTATGGCCAAGAAAGCACGAAAACCTTCCCACAGAGTTGGGTGATCGTGCTAGACCAACTGGCCAGAGAAGGAAAACCATGTAACTAGTCCAGCATGTTGGCTCATCAACTGAAGGAACAGGTAACGAAGGCTCGACAATCACCCAAAGGTATGCACATAGAGATATACATGTCCGCCTATGTCTTAGATGAAATTTGTGCCCGATAGGAGTTCCCGTGCTTGAAGTGGGCATGGTCACCGAAAAAGACTCCTGTAAACACTTATTGTAAGTTGTTGTCTGAATGCAGCTTCAAAGGAGTTATCACACGGCTATCCGATCATTTTGTCACCCTAGTTTACAAGATGATATACGAATGGATCCACCCTGCATGTCGAAGGTAGCAATGGAGTCACTGATAGACATAGCTGATTGGTATGCCTCATCGTCTGACACCTTCATACAGATGTACAACGCGAAGAAGCCTCTGCATGTTCTACTGAAGTTTTCCTTGGACGTGCTCATCATGTAGGAAGTATCATATCACATCTCAGGAGGATTGACAGCTAGACTGCACCAGAAGAAGAAGGCACCTTGGCCCGCTCTTCCATTGTGGATTGGGTTATACGAGATCTAGATTTTCAAGCATGCGGATGTCGAAGCAGAGCAGATGAAGAAGTATCCATTCAACCTCTGAAGTTACAATCCGTATGAACCACATTGTCTAGTGAAATTTCACCACACGAGAGTACAGTTCAACTGGATCCACGAGGCATTTCATTGGGCAGAGGAGGACCCATGGTCATATTGCTATAGTTTCTCCAGACCCAATGAATAGGTCAGCTTCACTGTGGAGTGGTTAGCGAAGTAACGTGAAGCAGCATCCCAGAGAGAACCAGAAGCAGCAGCAGCAGAGGTAAGCATACCAGTGTGCAACAAGGGCAAGAGGAAGATTGTCAATCGTATGGAGGAAGACCAAAGCCGCAAGTTCCAAGAAGATCCATTTGTGGAGAAAGCAGTTATGGCTATAGAGGCAAAGAGGAAACAACGCGACAAGTGAATCACGCAAAGGCAGAGGGAGAAGAGAAGAATGGAGGAAACAGAGAAGGAGTTGCATGAGTTAAAGGAGCAACTCTTAAGTAACAATTGCTACGCAAACAAGGGAGGGAAGCACAGCAGAAACAAGTATAGCAGGGGGTGCAACATTTGAAAATGGATTAAACAGTGCCTGTATAGGTAGTGGACTCATCATAATAGCTGGCATCAGGCAGACAGGGTGAACCATCGCAGGAGAAAGACTTCGCTCGTGAGATAGAGCAAGCACTTCAATAGTTGGATATGGATATGGAGCAACAGGAATTGGAACAGGACATCAACCTTATGCCTTATCACCAAGAGGTCAACTTACCAACTTCACCGCATCCAGAAGATGAGCAAGTCTCAAGCAACCAAGGAAGCACTCATATCCTTGGAGATCAGTCAGAAGGAGAGATGCACAACATCTCATTTGACAAGTCTCAACATAGAGTTGTGCAGTCTCACAGAGTGTCAACTCCGAATGATCATGCATCTCCTGCGAAGGTTGAGGAACGAGTGATCATTCTTGACATGCACAAACATCCAGCAGCCTTGGCCAATGCTACCAGAGTGTATGATGAAGCCACTAGCTCAAGTGTTTTCTTTCTGATAGTTGAGAATGAGCGAATGGCTAAGGAACTACATACAGCCAAGCAAGGAGGAGAGTTGGTGATAATGTCCACTCGAGCTGAACTGAAGAAGGAAATATTGGATGAATTATTGTCCCTTAACACAATTATGCAAGCATTGTATTCCAAGTTTGGCACGGTGCATAAGATAGTCATCCATCTCAACGGATAGTAGCAGCGATGTGCTAGAAGAGCATGTATCTTAGCGAACTTGCATGTTTTTGTTGTTACATGCAAATATGGACAATGAGATACAAGGGAGCCCTACTTCACTTGCTTAAGATGATGAAGGCCAGAGCAGTCAAGCTGAAGGCACGTATTTGAAGTCAGATACGAAGCTATGAAGAGCTCTCACACCTCTTCACTAGTATACAGGCTTCCCATGCATATGTATTCAAGAGTATGGATGTTGTGGTGCATGCACATGCAATCCCATCCATTGGGACTCTCACCCAAGTGAAGACAAAGGCATAGGTCCGACCAGATCTTGACATGTACTTTGACAAGTTGATGCGCATTTCCACCAACCCAGACTTGCCCATCGGTGCAGACATCATGCACAAGTATGTTGTTGTTCCGACCGCATTGAAGACAATGATGCGCATGCTTTCAAACGAGTTAGACAAAGGAGCCTGAGCAGTGTACCCGGATGCTATGGAGGCAAGAGCCAGGTTCCAGAAAGATGTCACCTTGGAGTACATGGACACCATCACGGACTACCGATATTGGCATCAGTATGCTATTGTTGATCATCACGAGGATATTGAGGAGTTGGACTTCCATGGTTGTATAAGTCATAGTGATGTCTAGCATGGCTTTCTCAAACCATTTTGTCTCACATGGGTACATGTGCATTGTAATGTAATGTCTTGTCAAGTGTAATTCAAGTATCGATAGTTGGATGTAATAGTCATAGAGTAGATGAAGAGTCATGAGGGTAGATGAACTGTCACAAAGGGGAAAGTCAAGGGTCACCCCACCCTTTGTTATAAATAGTCCCTCATAACTCATTGTAAAGGCTTTTGGTCAACCAAGCTTCCGATAAGACTATCTTAGAGAAAGCTTGGACAGTATTATAACGAGCCTTGGCTTCTCCACTACGCAGAGCTAGTACATCTCTTTGGAGCAGGTGGTTGTGGCTATAACGTTCTGTTGTTGGAACTAGTGGTTGGACATGGATGTATTGTATGACTCGAACTTACACTTCTTAATATAACAAGAGCTAGCCTGTTTCATGCATATGTTGTATTGTATTCTATGTTATCTGGTTTACTCTAAATGATATATGTATTCGTTTCTTATGCATGCATGTATAGCTTTCTATGTATGTATGTATGAATCTTTCTTAGATGTGTTGTTGGTTTAACCATCACTTTGGATTGCTAGCTAACTTTCCTTCCATGTTGTGATGCATCTTTGCTCATGTGTTCCCTCGTTAGATCCATGCTATCACAAGTTTCCAAGGGGCAAACTCATCTCAACCCCCGTGTGTTAGAACCTCTCATGCACCTTCCTTGGCTCACTACAAATGTCACACCCTTGCTACCAACAGAGTTATCTTACTCGCCTCTATTTGAAATCATAGTCAAGGAATTACCGTACAACCCACTGCTGGGACTCCTACACCAAATGGTCTGAAGTCTATATGGGACTTCTTACCAAGGGCATCCCCTGACATATTGGCGGGTCCATCATTGTCAACACCTTTCCAAAGCCTTAACCATTTACTTTTCCAAATTCCTTAGCCATTAATAAACCAATGAACACCCACACTAGGATGTCTTGCCCAACATTAAGCTTGGAATAAGTGTCCCATCAATCGTGGTTATTATTTTTCCTTTTATTAACTTTTATTACATGGAATTTCACCAGGGTTATTACAAAACCCTCCCCCTTAGGGGATTACCATCCTCGATGTTCAACAACACCTATAACCACAAGACTATTGTAAGCAAAACATATTGTCGATGGAGCTTTATAACTTAGCTTGTTGCAGTATTTACAATGATCAACCTGCTGAGAAGAAAATCAGCATGAAATAATAACAAACATAACATCATAATGACATGACACCCATACCGCTTATCAGATATTTATAACACATCTCATGGTGGTATTTACAACCATATATGTATGTACATATACCAAACATCCCCAAAACATGTACCAAAACATATACCAAGGCATATACCAAAACACCATACCAAAAGTACTTTACCTCAACCAGAAAAAAGGAAGGATACATAGCCTGCATCTGATCTGCCATCTCCCATGTAGCTTCATCGGGCCCAAATTTCTTCCATTGCACCTTAACCTTCTTGATTTCTCAATTTCGAAGCATGAACACCTTTTTTTGCAATATACACTGAGGCTTTGGTTGGGATTCTCCACCTGGTTCCAGCTGTAACACAGACCAGTCAATCACATGATCAGCATCTTTAACATACTTAAGCAATGACACATGGAAAACATCATGGAATTTCACTTTTGGAGGAAGTGCAAGTCAATAGCCTACTGGCCCAATCCTCTTAATAATATTGAAGGGTCCACAAAACTGTGCTGCCAGCTTGCCACATGATCGAATCTGCAAGGAGCTCTTCTTTGGTTTGATGTGCAAGTACACCTGTTCCCCAACCTACAACTCTCTAAACAACCTATTCCGATATACATAGCTCTTTTTCCTATCCTATTCTACTTTCAAATTCATCTTGATTACTTGCATGTATCGATCCATGTCCGCCAACATGTCTGGTCCAATCAACACCCTGTTAACTAGATCACTCCAACTGATGGGAGCATTACAACTTCACCCATACAATGCCTCAAATGAACTTCAAAGATTCTTGATACCCATTGTTGTAAGCGACCTATACCAGTGGAAGATACTCTTCCCATTTTCGCTTCAAATGCATCACATACATCCTCAACATGTCCTCCAATATCATCTTGACCCTTTATGTCTGTCCATCTATCTGCGAATGATAATTTGTACTGAAGGCCAACTCTGTGCCCAAACCTACAAACAAATTCTTCCAAAAATTGGAAGTGAACTTTGTGTAACACCCTCCTCCCACATCTACCCAATCAACCATCCAACCAAGGTAAACATGCAACGAGAGGCTACTATGATTAGATTCAACCTCCTATGTGACCTTAAGGAAATGGAATCGACGGAAACATAACATACAAACCTTCTACATCAGCTACAGTACCCCTGAGAACCATCCCAACTCTTCAAGTAGCTATCCCCTGGGTCCCACTGATGTTTTTGACCACTTAACCTCTGGACGCTCTCATGCTATAGGCCTGCCAGAGTTTTGGAGGCTCTGGACGCTCTCATGCTATAGGCCTGCCAGAGTTTTGGAGGCTCTGGACGCTCTCATGCTATATGCATGCTAGTGTCCAAGGACTATTTTTTCCAGTGTTGTGCCAGAGTCCCCGAGTTTTTAGCCACTTTTTCAGGTCCAAAACCCAGGTCACTGCCCAGAATTGAATGACATCTCTAGAATAGTAAAATAACATGGAAACAATGATGCAAAATCAAATAGTTTAACAAGCCCTTAACCAAACCCCTACTAGCCATGACAGGAATTTCATCAAACATATCACAAATATGTAATCTACAGGTGTAAATAACATATTTAAGCATAGGTATCTCATACTTATCTGAGAATCGCTAAGAACCATTGTTCCCTCATATCATTTGTTTCATTATCATATAATAGGTCATCGGTACATTGTTCATTCATTTACAAATAAAAACATGATGAGAGCCATACATAGCCATTGGCATAAAACACATACATAACCAACATAATAGCATCAGAAATACTAATGAAATCATAGCTATATGATCCACATATAAACCAGTATAATACTCATAGAGATACAAGGAGAAATAACCTCATATTGATGATGCAAAATCCAAACCCGGGATGGGACTTCCACATTCCACCCTGCCATAGAATGGTTGAGCCAAATCTCTCTTCATCCATTCACCCCCATGCCATATTCCAAGCATGAATGTGGGACTCAAACCAAAAGAACCAACTAGGGCATCTCGATGCTAAACCACCTCACCCTCATCAATAGAAGCCAATCTTTATCGTAATTCATCCTGGATCACTAGGCCAACATAATGAACATGTTATAACAGGCTTTAACATGATATCCACTAGATCACTAGGCTAAACAAGCATGGATGCCACCAGATTTCTCCACCTACACCATGAGTAATTTTCCTGTCTCATAGTCTCTCAGGCTTTACAGCAATCCACACCAGATCATTAGGCCCTAAATCGAGACACCAGTGTCTCAGGATTTACTGTAATCCATACTAGATCACTAGGCCCTAAACCGGGACCCACTCTCCAGGCTTTACCGCATATCCCATACTGATATTACTAGGCCCAATGAATAGCAATCCACCTCTTGGATTTTCCATATATCTTGTCATTCACTAGCAAGGATTCTTAGGCCCACTGAGGCAACAATATATTGGATTTACCGCAACCCACATTCTGGATCAAGGGTTACTGGGTCAGTGGCTTTATTGTGATCCATAGTCTGATTCAGGGACCATTAGGCCATGTGTTCTATCATTCGTAGATCCATCTCACTCAGCTTCAAATCCATCTGGAAATCCAGCTCAACCAAAACATGAGAACCCCATCACACCCACACTAGGATGTTTTTCCCAACATTCAACTTGGAATAAGTGTCCCATCAACCGTGGTTATTATTTTTTGCCTTTATTAATTTTTATTACATGGAATTTTCACTAGGGTTGTCACAGAACCCTCCCCCTTGGGGCACACCTTCCTCGGTGTTCAACCACACCTATACCTCAGCAAAACCGTTGAAACACAAACATATTTCCCATGGAGTTTTATAATAGATCTCGTTGCAGTATTTACAATGGCCATCTGCTAAAACATGACAAACATACTTTTTACTGGAAATTTATAACACATCTCATTACGGTATTTACAATAACAACCAAATATATTTATCCACATTTGCGTCAACCAGAAAATAACCATACTATCTATGGAGCTTTATAAACTAGCTCGATACAATATTTACAATAATACACACATATACACATATGCACATTTCCTCAAACAACAAATAAAAGGATATGATGCTTTCATTCGCAACAAGGGAATCTAGAGGCTCACCCCTCCACCCTCAAAGTAATACTAGGATTCACCTCCTTCCCAAGAAGTCCATAATCCACTGTCAAAGTCAAAACTGCATCAATATCCAACGCTACAATCCCATGCCACTTGTCCTCTCAGCGAATAGTTACCGGATCATTGTTCCAAGGTGCACACCCAATGTGCATTTCATTCCATCTGGAAATGCTAATGACCAAAACAAATATATCCCCGACCTTTGCTTCTCTGCTACACATCCCCTTGAGAAATCTAGTCACCCCCTTTCATGCAGTCACTCACCTTCTAAGTTCTGGGGCATCCCCTATCCCAAGTGATCCATCCCTTGGCAAGGCTTCCTCGCATCGGAAGGTCAACATCCAAGGGATATACCTGTCTCAAACCATCATACCAGTCATAGCATGCTCATGGAAATCAATGGACACTATTGGGTACTAGTGTCCCACAATGGCCCTGCTCCTTAAGTGCTTTACCAGCATATTGTTGCTTGTTCGAATTTCTTTCACTGTCGCTGCTAATTCTTGCAATCAATTTCAATCACCCAATTGGGCATTTCATGTTTTCTTGTACCAAGAACATAATTTCCATTAGATTCAAAATAAATTGAAATAAATCCAAATCATACCTAATTGGTGGTCCGTCAACAAGGTACACTTGTAATCCTTTTTACTTCTTATCACAACAAGTCAAACTAGTTGTCTGATCAAATCATTATGAATAAACATATAACATCAGGTTATCTCAAAACAAAACCATCATATATCAAAATCATAAATCACATGTAACCATCATAAACCATAATCATAGATCACATGTAATCATCTTAAACCAGAATCATAAGTCACGTGCATAATAAAACTGAAATAAGATACTAATACTTATATTTTAATCAATCCTTAGGTTCTAACTTTGTCTTTATTCTGTAGGCACTCTGGATCGGTTGCAACACCCAAAAAACACATAGTGCCTTCTCCTCAACCATGTGCACATACACATAGTGTATGTTGTACCTTAAGAAACCAATTTCCTGGTTGTAGAGAAATTGTGCTTAAGACATTAATAAATATTATTTACTGTCACTTATTGTTTGTTGTGTTCTCAAACGAGGGACCAGGGAAACTTGGTCTTTAACCCTTAATACATGTATGACCAGAACATCTCAGAATGCCATTTGTTGCTAGATATAAATGATGAGTGAAGAAAGCTTGAAGGAGAAGTTAAAGATAATATGCTAGTTTTTCACATAAACTACTATCTGTAACTTAGAAGAATTATGAAAATGAGAACTGAATCATAGACAATATGCTGCTTAACACAAAAACTACTATCTATGACTCTTGGAGAAGTTAAAGATAATATGCTGGTCTTTCACAGAAACTATTATCTATAACTTAGAAAGGAAGGTGGAAACTTCAAGTATAGGAGCGCTCTTTTAAGGAATTTTAACTTTATCTACATAAGCAAATAAAGACCTGCAACTTCATTACTATGCTTGAAAGAAGAAAACATAACATGACACATGACAGAGAAGGTTACAAAATTATACCCAACAACTCATGGAAACTTCTGATTCTTTCATTAGTCAATGATGATATCATGAATACAGTGGCTTAGTCACCGGGTTCTCCAAAATTCGAACCACCAACCCCTTCGTTGTAAATTTTCCTCTTTTTATACATTGTGAAACAGTTGCTAATCTCTGAAACTGTCAAACTACTAAAACTGTTTCTCTAACTATCTAAAGTAAGAATTATTACAAAACATTACACAAAGGGTAAAGACATCTCAAAAAACATAAAATAACTGAACATGACAATGATTGCTGGCCTTTCAGCTCTGTTAATCTACTATCGAGTTCCTCTGTATATGCCTTAATAATAATTAATCTGCTTTAATCATAATAAATTGTTTTTGACTTGTGCATAACCTGGGCTTACATATGTATCGGATGCGTTTTGATTGGCCAAAACACCAGAAAATACACCCAATTGCCTTCCTCTTCAGATTCGGTTTTAACATTAATTATTTTGTTTACACAGCAAAATCGACACAAAATACGCAAAGCAGAACTTAAATGAATTAACTCTGTTTAATAAATATATCGGATCTGCCTGTTCAGTGCTCCGTTGACTTCCCATTGCAAATCACAATCGGCGCTTTCCATTGTTATATCAGCCCAATCCTTAATAAACTGCAACAAGACAGACGCGCCGGAGTTATAAAACATAGCAAATAAACTATCAAGTCCGAAACCCATCACAATTGCAATCAACGCTTTCAATTGGTGCTTGAACTCAAAACTTGCGATATTGCGGACCTGCCAGACTTATAAAGCACATCATATATAAACTATCGGGTCTGGCCATCACATATTGCAATCGGCGTAAATCATATACATATATAAACGTTATGCGATGATCGCGGACCCGCCGGGGCTTATAAAACATAATATATATATGCTTCGGGTCTAGCCTATTCAACGCTTTATTAACTGCTTATCGCAATCGACAATTGGTGATTCCCGTGGTAACTTCATACAAATGCCCGTTGCGTTTCACGATTGTGATCTAATTGCATTGCTATCACACACACACACACACACACATATATAGATATATATTGATTATGGCTTCATATAACTATTTATATTGTGATTTAACTTAATTGCATGGGCCAATTCTTTTATACTTGTTTCTTTTGTGTTTTGATTCCGATATGTAATTTATTACATTTCCCTCTTGCCTTATCTTTTTTTAAGATATTTTCAAGTGATTATTGAATGAAACATGAATATTAAAGGTAACAAAAAATGCATGTTACAACATTTGGCTCCACCTGGTGATAGTGATTTTGCCACAGAAGCACTATGAACCGCAGATTAGTGCCTTCACCTCGAGCATGGAGTCATATATTGCTTTGCATAAATTTAAATTCTATGGCATTTCTACAATGATTTCACTCCGGTATTTACAATGAAATGAAGCTTATTCTTCAAAACTGGAAGTAATGCTTTAAGTATTTCCCATTGACAGGCAGTTGTAGAGTCTCACCATCAAGATTCTCAAGAATGAAGGTATTATTGGATCTTATTTCAGCAATTCTAAAAAGGCCATACCAGAGAGGATCAAACTTCCCATGTTTACCCTTATCTTCTCTTCTGGTATCCCATCTCAATACTAAATCTGCAACTTTAAAATCAATTTCCTTGGCTTTTCATTCAAAAATATTTTTCATCTTGGATTGATTCAAAATCAATTTGTCTCTTACCTTGTCCCTGTTCTCTCTTAGCTCCATCACTTTATTCACTCTTCTTATCAAAGCATTTGGTTCTTCTTTCACCTCCTGAATCATTGCAATCACCGGCTTCACAAGTTGACTTGGAAACAAAGCCTGAGTTCCATATACTAATTCAAAAGGTGATTTCCCTGTAGATCTTCTTGTAGTTACTCTAGTAGCCCACAGAGCAAACTTTAACTTAGAATCCCAGTCTCTTTGATTTTCTGCAATAGTTTTCTTAAGGATCTTCATCAAAGTTTTGTTAGTAGATTTAGCTAATCCATTTCCCTAAGGATGGTAACCTGTTGAATGGGACAAAATAACATTATACTTGTGACAAAAAACAATGAACTTACTTGAATTAAAGACCTGAGCATTGTCTGCTATAATTTTGATGGGGCATCCAAATCTGCTGAAAATATTCTCCTCCAGGAACTTCATTACTATCTGATCAGTTGCTTTCTTAGTAGGGATTTCCTCTACCCATTTGGTGAAGTAATCAATTGCTATAAGAACCCACTTGTGTTGTCCACTTGAAGGTGGATTAATCTCTCCTACAAAATCCAATCCCCATTGTCTGAATGGTTCCTCTATGAAAACTGGAATCAAAGGTAAAGGAGCCAATCTCTTTTTCTCAGCAAAAAGTTGACACTTCTGACAACTTCTAACAAACTTATATGTATCACCAAATAAAGTAGGCCAATAAAATCCTGCCTAAAGGATCTTATGTGCAATTACTTTCCAACTGTAATGTCCTCCACAAAACCCCTCATGATAATCTTTGATTGTTTCTGTAAATTCATCCTCTGTTAAACATAGCAATAAAATTCCAACAGGATCCTTCCAGTACAATTTGCCTTCCATAATCACATATGGTTGTGCCTTGATCTTTAGTGCCCTATACTTTGTTCTATCTAAGGATTGGGGACAAGAAAGAAAGCACAAATAATGAATTATATGCTTATACCATTCTGAACACAAAAATTTATACCTGATCTTCATACTTAGATCTTGCTCTCCTTCATTTTCTTCAGCTACTTTTTCATCCACAGGTGCCAACAAGTTAATTCCCAATGCCTGAAAGTTTGATTCTATCAACATTTTTTCCAATCCTTGTCCTTTCACCAACTTTGTGGGTTTTATGTCCAAATCATATTCTTGGATCTTGGCTATCCACTTTCCTCTTTTTCCTTCTACATCTCCCTGTAGTAATACATCTTTCATTGTAGCATTTGGCACATAAGCAATGATTTGTGACTGCAGCACATAAGTTCTAAAAGATTTTAGGGCTTTTACCAAAGCATACACCTATTTCTCAAGAATATTATATTTCAGCTCAAAATCCCTAAGAATCTTACTGAAGAATACAACTTGCTACTCTTTCTCTTCATCATTCTTTTGCAATAAGACAGCAGCTATTGAACTTGATGATGCGAATGAAAAAACTTGGAAATGCTTTTGGTAATCAGGGCTGATTAAGATTGGAGCTGCCTGTAATGCCTCTTTAATCCTGGAAAATGATTCTCTAGCTTCTTTGGTCCAATTCACTTCATTCTCCTTCTTTAGCATATTAGTAATTTCTTTTACAATTTCTGCATAGTTGGATACAAATCTTCTCAGGAAGTTTATCTTTCCCAGAAACTTTTGAATATCCTTTTTACTCCTAGGCAATGGTATTTTTTGCACAGCTTGTACTCTGGTTGGATCTATCTTCACTCCATCTCTGGAAACAATGTGCCCCAATAGTTTTCCTTCCTCCAAAGCAAAAATGGATTTCTTGGGATTTAAGGAAAATCCAAATCTTCTACATTTATCAAAAGTCCTTTTCAAATGGTCCAAATGCTCTTCATCAAACTTTGATAAAACAGTAATATCATCCAAATATATTACTACAAACTTATCTCCAACAAAAGCAATGTCCATAGCCCTTTGAAATGTAGCACCTGCATTCATCAATTCGAAAGGCATTCTAGCATACATAAATGTTCCCCAAGGAGTCGTGAACATTGTTTTCTTTTGATCCTCCTTGTCCACAGCCACCTGGTTATCACCAGAAAATCCATCTAGCATTGACATTCTAAAAGATCCTGTTACCTTTTGCAGCACATGATCCATCTTAGGAAATGGATAGTTATCTTTCAAAGAAGCCCTATTGAGATTTCTGAAGTCCACACATAACCTTATTTCTCCATTTTTCTTTCTCACAGGTACTAAATTAGCCACCCAATCAGAATACTTGAGTGGGACTATTATTTTGGCATCAAGCAACTTCTTGACCTCCTTTTCAATTGATGGTAGAAGTAGAGGATTTATCTGTCTAAGCTTCTATTTGTAGGGTTTAATTCCCTCCTTCAAAGGAATCTTATGCTGAATAATATTTACATCATAGGTTTTGAGATCTTCATAGGACCATGCAAAGACATCAACATAATTCTTGAAAAGTTTAATATATCTTTCTTGAAAATTAGGTGAAACTCCACCATATAATTTGACTAACCTGGGATTCTCCTGAGTTCCAATGTTGTGATCCTGAATATGTTCATCCTGTGAAATTTTCCCTGAGTCCACAGCCACATCATTGGAATTAAAAAGCCTTTCAAGAGGAACAAGTCCCTTTGGCAGAATATTATCTTTCAATTGAAAGATCTTCTGATTTGCTATTGAATCTTTTAAACCACTGACTTCTGCAATTTCTGTTGTCTCTTCTTCATCCTGATCAATTTCTGTGCCCTGGAACTCTTCAACCATAGTCAAAAACTCCTTAATCTGTTGGTCATCCTCAAAAACTTGCCAGTTCTTAACATTATCAAGAACAGAAGGTCTGTGTCTCATTTCTACCTCATATCTTAGTCTTGGATTAATAGGAGGCTTGAAAGTACTAGCAGCCACAGCCAATGAATCTACTAATCTATTCTCATCTCTTGGAATGAATTGAATGTTAAAAGCTTCAAAAAAGTTCTCAATCAAATCCCATACCTCATTTCTATATGCCCTGAGCCTAGGATGCTTTGTTTGGCAGTGATCTTTTATTTGCTTAATAATCAACTCCGAATCTCCAAAAGCAAAAATTGACTTAACTCCCATCTGTTTAGTTGTTTGTAGAGAAATAATAAAGGACTCATATTCTACCACATTGTCTGTTGCCTTGAACTCTAATTTAAAAGAAAAAGGGAACATATTACCTCCAGTTGCAATTAGAAGAAAACCAACACCTGTTCCTTCCTTGGAATAAACTCCATCAAAGAAACAGTTCCACACTCCTTCAGTTTGTAGCTCTATAATTACATTGGCTGAAGTAAGCTGCTTCTGATTATCTTCAACCAGCTCTGCATTATCACGCAATGTGAAACAAGAAAAGTCATCCTTCTCCTGGCTATATACAGGTGAATTACTTGCTCCATTTTTTGTAATTGTTTTTACAAATCTAGTTTCTCTATACAATCTCCTCTCTTCCCCACCAAAAATTGATATAACAGCATATGTAAAATCTAGTTTCAAAACACCACCCAATTTAGCCCCCCAGGACCTAGATAGAAGCATTCCAAATCTAGCAGGGATATATGCTACTACTACATCAATGACCAAGCTTCTAGCGGGAATTTGGGCTAGTGACACTGCCAGATCCTTAATAAACCCTAGACACTTGACTTTTTTCGAATCAAAAGAATACTAGTCCCTATAAGGTTTGGTCACTTGTAGATTTAGTTGCTTCATCACTGACAAAGGCATAAGATTATGTGAAGCTCCCGAATCAAACATACAATTATGTAGGAGGAAATCATGAACCAATAAGGAAATATAAAAAGGAGGTATTGAAGAATCTACTTCCTCTACATGTGGACCAAAAACCACTACTGGTTTATCTTCCTGTAGATTCACAGTGTCATTTATATTCTCATTTTCTTTTAAATTAATAAACTCAGCAATCTCCTTTTGATAAGTAGGTGTTTTTTCCAATTCTGTAAGGGGAACTTGTATTCTTACCTTTTCTAACTCCTTAGTAAGACTAAACAAGTGACCCTGTTTAGCAGTCCTTTCATTCTCATCTTCACCTTTCTTCATGACTGGAATTACTTGAGGAATTGAAACAAGTTTCTCCAAGGGAATTTTTCTAGTTTGATCTTGAGAAGACTCACCTTGAAGTATCTGTGTCTTGCCATTTGCATTCTGTTGCTGCTTTCCTTTATTTACTTGTTTTGCAGGCTGAGATTCTTGTGGAGTCGCCTTTGGTGAGGAAGTTGAAACTTGCTGCTCACTTTCATTTTCTTGATTTCTTAATCTTTTCCTAGATCTCAGGTCATATTTCTTATGTAGTTCAGCCTACATAAAATCATAGAATTGTTTCCAATATTCATCAATTTCATTTTCATCATGAATGGCATCTGCTTCATCATACACATACTCTTCTCCTTCAATGCTCTGTTCATCTTCATCTACTGCATATAATCTAGAAATTTGATCTTCAGGTTGTTCTTCACCAGGATCTGCTTCTATATATAATGGTGCTTGAATCTGATTTTGATCTTTTCTTTCCCTTTAGAAGATTTGCAAAAGTTGTCTTCTATATTGGGGATTAAAGTTCTTATTATACTGTGTTTGCTTCTAAAAATTCTTATATTCTAACTCTAATTTATTTAACTTATCTGACAAAGTTTTAATTACATTACACATATCCTCCAATGCTTGACTTTGAGAGGATTCCATCTTTGCCTTTCCCTTGTCTTGGATAGGTTGTGTCTCTGGTGCTTTTCCTGCAGCCACCAGGTTTGCTTCTATCTCTAATGAAACTGTTTGTATTTGATCAAGGGTTGCAGATCTTCTTTCCCTTAAAGTGAATCCAAAATTTGGTACAAAATCCCCTGCAAAAGTTATTTTTGCACCAGCAAGAGGAGGCTTAATCTCCACTGGAAGACTATTGTACAATTTGTTAAACCTTCTGACAAATTCGACCACAGTTTCATCAAAATTTTTATTTATGGCATTAAACTCTGTTAATGAATACCCTTGATCTCTTTTTTCTCCCCATTTCTAAATGAATAAACGTTCCATCTCTTCCCAAGAAGGAATAGAATTATTGGGAAGCCCTTTAAACCATTTCCTTGCTTCTCCATCCAAGGACTGAACAAAAAGTATTAGAACAACATCTACATGTTCAACATTTTTTTCTGCAAAATTGCAAAATACTAGACACGTGATTTTCTACAGTTTGTTCATCTTCCCCTATAAAATGAGGAAGAATTTTGAGGTATTCCTATGGCATTTGATTTAACAGTTGTGGCAATTGAAGAGGTGCATACCTATTCATCAAGAATGCAGGTACTGTCATGTTTATTGAACCTTGATTACCAACAGATGTGGAACCTAATTGAGAGGTAAATGGAATGTGCAAAGGTGGTAATGTGGTTATTGGTTCAGGTTGAATAATTATAGCAGGTAAATGAAAAGTAATAGACTCAAAAGATTGGTCTTGACAGCTAGGTTCCTGAAATGAAGATGATGAAAAAGATGACTCTTTATTAGATGAATGTTTGGATAAGTTGTTGCCTAATGCAGACAATGTAGAAATTGGTGTAATTGGGATCTTAGACTTTCCAACCCTCCTGAAACTAGCCTTTCAGGATCTGAAAGAGCTTGAACCTTCTGTTGTGAAGTATCTGATCTTGTATGGGGTCTCCTTGAAGCCAAAGTTATTGCTTTGATTCAAAATAACCAAATGTTTCCTCTTCGCTGAACAACTAGAGGAAAATATTGAAAAATCCAGGGAAAATTGTTCTTGTCTTCTCTCCCTAGCAGCAGCGCCAATTAATGTTGTACCTTAAGGAACCAATTTCCTGGCTGTAGAGAAATTGTGCTTAAGACATTAATAAATATTATTTTTAGTCACTTATTGTTTGTTGTGTTCTCAAATGAGGGACTTGGAAAACTTGGTCTTTAACCCTTAATACATGTATGACCGGAACATCTCAGAATGCCATTTGTTGCTAGATATAAATGATGAGTGAAGAAATATTGAAGGAGAAGTTAAAGATAATATGTTGGTTTTTCACAGAAACTACTATCTGTAACTTAGAAGAATTATGAAAATGAGAACTGAATCATAGACAATATGTTGCTTAACACAGAAACTACTATCTGTGACTCTTGGAGAAGTTAAAGATAATACGCTGGTCTTTCACAAAAACTATTATCTATAACTTAGAAAGGAAGGTGGAAATTTCAAGCATAGGATCACTCTTTTAAGGAATTTTAACTTTATCTAAATAAGAAAGTAAAGACCTGCAGCTTCATTACTATGCAGCTTGAAACAAAAAAACCTGCAGCTTCATTACTATGCAGCTTGAAAGAAAAAAACCTGCAGCTTGAAAGAAAAAAACATAACATGACACATGACAGAGAAGGTTACAAAATTATATCCAACAACTCATGGAAACTTCTGATTCTTTCATTAATCAACGATGATATCAAGAATACAATGGCCTAGTCTCCGGGTTCTCCAAAATTCAAACCACCGACCCCTTCTCTGTAAATTTTCCTCTTTTTATACATTGTGAAATAGTTGTTGATCTCTAAAACTATCAAACTACTAAAAAATTTTCTCTGACTATCTGAAGTAAGAATTATTACAAAATATTACATAGAGGGTAAAGACATCTCAAAAAACATAAAATAACAGAAAATAACTGAACATGACAATGACTGCTGGCCTTTCGGCTCTGTTAATCTGCTGTCGAGTTCCTCTGTATATGCCTTAATAATAATTAATCCACTTTAATCATAATAAACTGTGTTTGACTTGTGCATAACCTGGGCTTACATATGTATCGGATGCGTTTTGATTGGCCAAAACACCAGAAAATACACCCAATTTCCTTCCTCTTCAAATTCAGTTTTAACATTAATTTTTCTATTTACATAGTGAAATTGATGCAAAATACGTAAAGAAAAACTGAAAGGAATTAACTCTATTTAATAAATCTATTGGATCCGCCTGTTCAGCGCTCCATTGATTTCCCATCGCAAATCGCAATCGGCGCTTTCCATTGTTATATCAACCCAATCCTTAATAAACTGCAACAATATGGATGCACCGGAGTTATAAAACATAGCATATAAACTATCGGGTCTAAAACCCATCGCAATTTCAATCAGCGCTTTCAATTGGTGCTTGAACTCAAAACTTGCAATATTGCGGACCTGCCGAACTTATAAAGCATATAATATATAAACTATCAGGTCCAGCCATCGCATATCGCAGTCAGCGTAAATCATATACATATATAAATGTTATGCGATGATCGCAGACCTGCGGGGCTTATAAAACATAATATATATATGCTTCGGGTCTGGCCTGTTCAACGCTTTATTAACTGCTTATTGCAATCGGCAATCGGTGATTCATGTGGTAACTTCATACAAATGCCCGTTGCATTTCGTGATTGCGATCTAATCACATTACTATCACACACACACATATATATATTGATTATGGCTTCATATAACTATTTATATTGTGATTTAACTTAATCGCATGGGCCAATTCTTTTATACTTGTTTCTTTTGTGTTTTGATTCCAATATGTAATTTATTACATTTCCCTCTTGCCTTATCTTTTTTTTTAAAGATATTTTCAAGTGATTCTTGAATGAAACATGAATATTAAAGGTAACAAAAAATGCATGTTACAACAGTGTACATGATGCACATATAACCACGCATGACATACAACACCATGAAATACATGCACCTACACTAACATACCACACATATACCTACACCCAGTGTACAACACAACGCATACATACACCTACACCTAGTGTACGACACAACACGATACATATACGTACATAGAGTACAACACAATGAATACACATGTCACAATAGCACGACTACATAATGCATATACATAGTACCACATGTACACAACACAAAATGAACATAATACCACATGTACACCAGTACCACATGTACACATTACCACCTGTATACTACACCACCTACACAAAATGTACACGACACCACCTGCACAACGTGTACACAATGCCACATGTACATCATACCACCTATACAACATGTACACAATGCCAGACGTACACGGCACCACATGCATGACATGTACACAACACCACATGTACACAGCACCATATGCATGGCATATACATAGCACCACCTACACACAACACCATATGTACAACATGTACATGGCACGACATGCTCACAACACCACTTATATAATCATGCACACAACACCATATTTACATAGCACCATATGTACAACATGCACACAATCACCATATGTACATAGCACTGCATATACAACAAGTACATAGCATCTTATGTACACAACACTTCATATCCAACATGTGCATAGCACCATATGTACGCAACATCGCATATCCATCATGTGCACAGTACAATATGTACACAACACTGCATATCCAACATGTGCATAGAACCATCTATACCTAGCACTGCATATGCAATATTCACACAACACTATTTGTACGACCCTATACATAACATTGCATAACCAACATGTACACACACTATATATACAAAACACCACATGCATGCAACATCATAGATGCAACATGTACAACATATACAACATATGCACAACAATAATAGCACACATCCAAAACCATACTGTCTCTACCAAGAAACCTTGCTTTTAGTGTCTCTCTGCCATCCATGCTTATCCTAACATGTCGCGGATCTCACTACTTTCATTCAGATGATGTATCCCTCGGTATATCCTATACATAACATAGACATAATATAAACTCATAACCACATGATATTCACCTCATATATTTTTCTTGACTGCTCTTCCACTTGATTCCCCATAAGACCAGGAACCGCGTCATGCCACTCACCTACATAAGTAATCATTCCTACACGAGAATGATCCTTGAAAACCTTGTCGGACAATGGTATGCATACATACATATATATACATACGAACATCAACATAAAACAATCATGATCATGTCAAACAATGACATACATACATACATATATACATATAAACATTATCATAAAAAATATCATGATCCATGATGATCCTGTCAGACACGACATACATACATACATGTATACATATATAAACATCATCATAATCATGATCATAACATAATTACTAGATAGCACAAGGTCAAGGTTAAGAGAAATCCCTTTATGCGTGTAACACATGTGCAACATCGAGAACAATAGTTTCCAACATAGCCAAGGCATATGACACCTCAAATCCATTCACCTTACCTTTCGTGATTACCTTGCTCATGAATGTACCTCCATTGTCCATTTACACCAATGGACTAAACTAATCCAACTAAATGGCATATTCTTACCTTCAACTACCCTTACTCATGCACCAATCTTCATTTAGGTCTTACATTACCTACTAGGTTTCATTCAGCTCTCCCTGAGCTCTATTTACTTTCCTCTTTCCCAACCAATTCCCAAGACTCAAAACATAAAAGGCAATACAAGAAACAAACAAGAAGAAAACCATGAAAATCAATAACAATACGACACCACAAACAAAGTGGTATGGCCATACCCTAGACATAAACAAAGCTGCAAATCAAGCGCAAACAAAGCACAAAGAATCAAAATCACAATACTCTCAACAAACACCATGACTCAATCCCCATGGTTCCCAGTGCTCCCAAGGGAAAGCTCAACCTGAGCCTTCTTCTAGATTTCATGGCAGCCTCTTTTCCATGCAATCTCTTGCATCATATTTCCATCAACACATAGTTGTCATTGCATAAATAAACATAGCAATACACCAATTACCTTGTCTTGTTGTGCCATTAACTCTACCTTGTAACCAAACACATATGTGCCATATCTCAAGGGACTCCAATTCCCTTGACAAATCTAGCTATAACTAGACACCAGTTGTCATACCTATCAAATACATGTCAATCAACATACCACATATCCACATAATTTTAGACAAATTAAGGTTGAGAAGACTTCCTATATGCAAAGCACTCATTCTTTTGGAATTAGGGTTTCACAAACATAGACAAATGAATTCTTGCCCAATCCCTTTCTTTGACATTTTCCTTGATGCAATTGAGTGTTACTATGCATTTTCACAACACCCAATTGTTAGTTATATAAGCACATAAACTATTACCTTGTCATGCTAATACCAAGCATATTTCCTACATTGTTTGCACATGTCAAACACATGTTCCAAATATCAAGATAATCATATTTATCAATTTTAAATCAACCTTTACCAAGACTAGCAATCGTGTCATAATCCATAGTCAACTCATAGTCTTTAGACATAATTCTACAATTGTCACCTACTTACACTCAAGTACATATCAGTTATCTCAAAACATATGTATTTGTACAACCATCTTAAAACATGATCATTTCTTCATGCAATCTTACAGACACATACTCATATCATGCAATTAATCAAACATTCAACCAACTTGTAACATACCATGTTAAATAAGTCAACTAGATGCCATAATAGATACGAAACACTCAAACACCAAATAGACAACATAATCAAACAGTCAAGCACCAAATATACGACATAAGAAAACTCATACCTTAATGTATCTCAGGGTAGGCTATCTTGTCTGCACAATCAAGTTAGATTAGCATGATATAACTTCACAACGTATCAACTCAACCATAAATAAGGTCATGATATCCATAACAGAAACTAGCTAACATGTTCACATCATAAACTCATTAACAATTTTCATTCATACATAACAATCACATATGCATGATCAGTCTATATTAATACAACACAATATCACAAATATGTCAACTCATACCTGAATGTCATAACCCTAACCATTTCAATAGGCAAATCCAATTTAGAATGATACATATAACATCAATATATTAATGTTATAACCCTAATCATCAATTTAACTAACATATAACAATAATAAGTTAACATATAACATGCTCATCATAAGTTAACTTATAACATACTCATCAACAACATATAACATAATCATCAAGTTATCTAACCTAAAACAAAAATAGCAATGTGTACCACCACAGGTTACTATCATTCATGACTATCTCACACATATGCATATGACTACACTAATCAACTAGCATCTATCATGAATGTAACCATAACACCAATAGAATGAAATGCATACACATAACCATAATGCATATAACAATCCTAAACCTACATACTTGCATGCCCAACATACAATACTTGTATGATGATCTACTCTAACCCCAAAGTCTAGTTCTGCAACCTCACTTTGATGGTCTACATTTCGTACTTTATCTCAACCAACTCATTAACATCATAACATACCAATAACATCATGATGACCTCATTGCATACAATGGCCTCACAATGCATGTATGACCTACCATACATGCATAATCATAACCATGACAATGCATGCATAACAACATATATACATATAAGAAATAAGTGTATTGACACATAAACATCATTCTAGCTAGAGTCCAGTCATCAATGCATGACCATATCAACCACACACCATGACCAAATGCATGACAATAACATCCATACCAATGCACATTTGACAACATGTCAACATTGACACACATAGCAATGCATAACCAATCATACACTCATGACGACACACTTCATCACAACAACATCCTCAACCTTTACATGGCGAAATATCTAAAACCATGATCAACACCATGCAAATGCAACAAACACATGGAATACAAGCATAAGGAACACATATGCAACTAACATGAATGCATGACCAACACACTGCCCATCCAATCTGAGGGGTGAACCATGCTCTGATACAACTCTGTGGTATCATTTATGACACAAAGAGAGTGCAACCCACTCTGATACCACTTTGTAACACCCTCCTCCCACATCTACCCAAGTAACCGGCCAACTGGGGTAAACATGCGATGAGAGGATACTATGATTAGATTCAACCTCCTACGTGAGCTTAAGGAAATGGAATCAATGGAAACACAACATACATACCTTCCACATCAGCTACAGGACCCCTGAGAACCATCCCAACTCTTCAGGTAGCTAGCCCCTGGGTCCCACTAATTTTTTTTACCACTTAACCTCTGGATGCTCTCATGCTATAGGCATGTCGGTGTCCAGGGACTATTTTTTCCAGTGTTGTGCTAACATCCCCAGGTTTTGAGCCACTTTTTCAGGCCCAGAGCCCAGGCCACTACCCATTATTGAATGACATCTCTAGAATAGTAAAATAACAAGGAAACAATGATGCAAAAGAAAATAGTTGAAAAATCCCTTAATCAAACCCCTACTAGCCATGACAGGCATTTCATCAAACATATCACATATATGTAATCTACAGTTGTAAATAACATATTTAAGTGTAGGGATCTCATGCTTATCTGAGAATTGCTAAGAACGATTGTTCTCTCATATTATTTGTTTCATTATCATCTATTAGGTCATAGATACCCATTCATTTACAATTAAAAACATGATGAGAGCCATACATAGCCATTGTCATAAAGCACATACATAACCAGCATAATAGCAACATAAATACCAAATAAATCACATTCATATGATCCACATATAAACCAGTATAATACTCATAGAGATACAAGGAGAAATAACCTCATATTGATGATGTAAAATCCAAACCTGGGATGGGACTCCCACATTCCACCTGACCATAGAATGGTTGAGCCAAATCTCTCTTCAGCCATTCATCCCCGTGCCATATTCCAAGCATGACTGTGGGACTAAAACCAAAAGAACCAACTAGGGCATCCTGAGGCTAAACCACCTCACCCTCATCAATAGAAACCAAGCTTTACTGTAATCCATCTCGGATCACTAGGCCAACACAATGAACATGTAATAGCAACCTTTACCATGATCTCCACAAGATCACTAGGCCAAACAAGCATGGATGCCACCATATTTCTCCACCTACACAGTGAGGAATTTTCTTGTCTCCTAGTCTCTTAGGATTTACCGCAATCCACACCGGATCACTAGGCCCTAAACCGAGACACCTGTCTCTCAGGAATTACTGCAATCCATACCAGACAACTAGGCCCTAAACCGAGACCCACTCTCCAAGATTTACAGTATATCCCATCCCGATATTACTAGGCCCAATGGAGAGCAATCCACCTCTTGCCTTTATCGTATATCCTTCCATTCACTATCAAGGATTCCTAGGCCCACGGAGGCAACACAATCCTCGATTTACCGCAACCCGCAATCTGGATCAGGGGTTACTAGGCCAATGGCTTTAAACTGATCTGTAGCCTAGTTTTGGGACCACTAGGCCATGTGCTCTATCATTCAGATATCCACCTCATTCAGCTTTGAATCCATCCAGCAAGCCAGCTCAACCAAAACATGAGAACCCCATCACGCCATGGCTATCCTGAAATGGTAAGGCTAGGCTAAAAACATTGTCACACCTGGAAAAAACCATGCCATGATAGCAAAGAACAACATGAAATATCATTCATTCCAAATCTAGCAAGGAAAACACACGTGAAAATCGATACTTGTAAAGGATCTTGTTGTAGTTTCTTGATCCTGCTCTTCCTTGATTATTCCTTCCTTCCTCTTGCCTTCTTTGCCTTTCTTGATCCAATGCAAAACCTGAGCAAAAGCTTGCCAACTTATTCTCATAATCCTTTTTATCAATGAGGCCTCTATTTTCTTCATTTTCCATTATTTTCCTTCAATTTCCTCCTCAGATGCAACCCGTGACCTTTCACCTTCCTTTTCTCCTAATTTCCATTATTTTCATAAATAAATGTGCCAAAATTCCATTTTGCCTTTCCAAAGTCGTAGTCATTTCCTTAGCCATAATAAACCGATGAACACCCTGTTAGCACTCTATGAATTCTACTAGGTTGAGGGTAGATTCACAAAGGTAACCACAAACCTTTTTGGGTTGAGATGATAGTCATCTACAACTGGAGGGGTCTCCCTCAACTTATGAAAACTAAAGATTTCGACTATTTGGCATACAGAGACCAGATCTTAAGGATTCTTTGAAATATCTTGTTGGGGATTGGTGGAAATTTCTGAGATATGGTGTAGGTGATCCCAATTTTTTTTCTATAATGCCTATGCATATACCCAGTCATCACAAAGGGTTGTTATTGATACACATTTTGGAACAAATAGAGAGTATGTAGTATAGTGGGAAAACTGACAAAACATTATTTTAAACATGTAGGGAAACATCGAGAAAACTAGTTCAACGTATACTTATGAGACAATATTTAAGAGAAACATATGAGGAAATGTTGCTCCAGCATTGGTCAAGCCAAATGGCATCCTAGCATACATGAATGTACCCCAGGGTGTAGTAAAGGTTGTCTTCTCTCTGTCCGTTGTATCAACATTCACCTAATTATAACCTGAAAAACCATCAAGCATAGAAAGTCTTTGTGCTCCTGAAACCATTTGAAGTAACTGATCCATTTTGGGCAAAGGATAATTATCTTTTAATGACGCTTTTTTCAAATTTCTAAAATCCACGTAGAGTCTTATTTCTCCATTTTTCTTTCTAACAGGAAATAGATTTGCGACCAATTAGAATATCTAAGAGGGAGGATGATCTGAGAATCTAGCATTTTCTTAATCTCCCTTTTTACAGTTGGTAGAAGGGCTGGATTTATCCTTCTAAGTTTCTGTTGATAAGGTTTTGCTTCTAGTTTCAAAGGAATCTTATGTTGTATTAATGAAGTATCATAGGTCTTTAGATCAGCATAAGTACAAGCAAAAACATCCTAATAATTTTGTAGTAACTTAAGATATTGAGCTTTGATCTCAGGGTCTATAGATGCAAATATTTTGATGTTTTTGATATCTTCAATAGTTCCAATGTTAATATCTTCTATGTCATCTTCTGAAGAAATTGACTGAGGGTTTCAAAGGACATCATTTTGATCAAACAATCTTTCTAAAGGAATGAGTCCTTTTGGAATAAAATTATTAGATAATTGAATAATGTCATGATTAGCAATTTGTGTCTTAAAATCTAAAGTATCATTCCTGTCTGCATTTTCATTTGTTTCAGTTCTATCTTCATCAATTTGCAGAAATGAAAAATCATCTATTACCTGCAGAAATGATTTCAATTATTCATCATCTTCGAATATTTGCCAATGTTTCAGATTATCTGGAATAGATGGCCTATATTTGATTTGTATCTGATAGAGTACATCAGTATGATCAGGAATTTTAAAAGAGCTAGCAGAGACAGCTAAGGCATCTGCATGAATATTCTGATCTCTGGGAATATGAGTCAAATTAAAAGCATCAAAGAATTTTTCAACTGAATCCCATACTTCATTTCGGTAGGACCTAAGTCTAGGGTGCTTGGTCTGGCAAGCATTTCTTACTTGCTTAACAATAAGTTCTGAATCAGTAAAAACACTTAAGTTTTGAACTTTTAAGCTTTTGGCTAATTGCAATCCTAAAAGGAAAGCTTCATATTCAGCCACATTATTTGTAACTTCGAAGTCTAATTTACATGATTGGGTTATATTTTCATTTTTAGGTGAAATTAAAACTACTCTAGCTCCTACCCCATCTTTTGTGCAAGAGCCATCAAAGAACAGTTTCCAAATATCTGTTTGGTTTGGTTCAGGACTTTCAACTACCTCTTCAATTTTGGCTTGAGTTTTATGTTGGTTTGAAGTGAGTTGAAAACAACCAAAGTCTTGATCTATTACATAAACTGGATGCTTCCTTGGCTGGTCAGTCTTACAAACAGTATGTACAAATCTTACCTCTCTATATAATCTTAATTGCTCTCCTCCATAAACAGGAATAGTAGCATATGACATATCCATCTGTAGAGTTCCCCCTAATTTGGCACAGCAAGACCTAGAAAGGAGCATTCCAAACTTGGGAGGGATATTTGTGACAACAATGTCAAGTACTACACTTTTCACTGGAATATGGGCAAGGGTAACCACCAGATCCTTGATCAATCCTAAACAGGGCACCCTTTTAGAATCAAAGGTGTACAGGTCATAGTAGGATTTAGTTATGTCGAGCTTCAAATGGTCCATGATGGATTTTGGCATAAGGTTGTGTGATGCTCCTAAGTCAACCATACAATTATACAACATGGAATCATTTGTTTTAAGAGTTACAAAGAAAGGAGGCACTATCTCATCTATCATGTCTGAACTAGGGCCAAAAACTACTGTTGGTTTTTCATCTTGCAAAATTATGACATCACCTTCAGCATCAACTGAGGTATTTTGTATCCATTTTGATACTTGGCTTTTATAGCCCGGGTTTTTAGAAATTTCTGACAGTGGAATTGGGATCTTAACCCTCTCTAATTTTTTTTCAACATTAAATGTAGTCAAAATGTTTTTACCAGTTTGAGTAGTATCAATTGACTGATATAAGGGCTGAATAAGAGTTGTTTGAGCTTCAGCAGTTTTGGTGCGTGATTCTATTATTGGATTTTCCTTTGGAGGTCTCCCAGGACCAGGCCTAGGCCTACGATCATACCTCTTGTTTAACTCTGCAATTAAAAATTCAGAGAAAGCATGATGTTTAGAGACTTGTGAAGTTTCATTATCTTCTTGAACCAGATTTTGTTGTGAGAGAAGAATGATGGTTGTTTGATTGGAAGAAGAATCCATACTATTAATATCTTCAGTAATTTTCATAGTATTATCATCAGGTTGTTGGTCATCTATCAATAGAGGAGTAGGAACCTGTTGATCATTGCTAGGTCTCTGAAGAATTTGTAGTGGTGGATTTCTTTTATACTGACCTTGATTTTGGTTTTGAGGTCTAGTAACTGTTTGTTGTATTGTCCTTGGTTGAGTCTCAATTTTGAAATCCTATTGGATAGGTTTCTAAGAAGAGATGTTATCTCATCTATTTTTGAGTCTTCTGATTTAGTCTTAGAGGAACTAGAGGCTTCTTGAATAGATTTGAGTTTTCCTTGGGCCCTTTCTTCCTTAAGTTTTAAAGAAATTGAGGCTACCCTATTTGCTTCTATTTCTATAGCGTTTGTTTGCATATATTCAAGAGTTCTTGAAGTTCTCTCTCGTAGCATAATAGCAAAGTCATCATCAAAAGCTTTAGAGAATCTAGACTTAGCTGCTGCTACAAGGGGCTTACAATCAGCAAGCATTTTGTGATAGAGTTTATTGAATCTTTTGATAAAATCTGATACTGGTTCACCAAAGTTCCTTTTAATCTCTTCAAATTATGTGAGGAAGTATAGAGGATCCTTTTTCACACCCCATTGATTTTTAAATATGTTTGTAAGCTCTTCCAAATTATGGTAGCTACTAGTAACTGCCTAAACCAAATCCTCACATTTCCTTCAAGTGATTGTACAAACAATCTCATATAAACATTTTCTTGTTCAATATTCATGTTGTCTGCAAAGTCTAGGAAAGCTTGAAGATGGTCCTCAGCTGAGGGACCAGTTTCTCCATTGTACTTGGGAAGGTATTTTAAGTATCTAGCTGGGAATGCATCAAGGTTATTAGGTAAGACTAAGGAACATTATCTAGCCTGTACAATAGGTCAGAAAGCCATGACAGCAGGTGGTGTATGAGGTACTTGAGGTGTATGAGGTTGTCCAGGTGGAGTATGAGGTGTTTGTGTGGATGTATAGGATGAAGAAGAAGTAGAGGAAGAAGATGGTGATTCAGGGGTTGATGGACTAGTTGGAGATGAAGGAGGGGATGAAGGAGGAGATCTCTTGAAAGACTTCAAATGAGTCCTAAGAACTAACTTTAGGACCTGTAAAGGAATACCTTCTTTTGTTTCAAAGAGAGGATTGGAATATATACAGAAGGTCTCCTTAGATTGTTTATAAGAAGAAGCTTCGGGTCGGTCAAAAATGGAAGGAAAATGATAGGTGGCAGGGGATATGAAATCTGTGGGTTTATATTCTGGTAGATTGACACCCAAATGAGATTCAATTTTAGGTGATCCTGGTGGTAGTGTGGGTATTGGATGAGATTCTAATGAATGAATAAGGTAGGCTGACTTAAAATCAACTCCTTTATATAGAAGTTCAGCAACCCTAGGTGATAAATGGGAGTACTCAGGATCAGATGGGATATTAATATAGGGGTCAAATGATTCTAATTCTTCATACTGTAAGACTAAAGAGGAAGAATAAGATGGTTGGTGTCCCCTTTTAGAACTAGCTTTTCTGAGAAGCCTTTCAGGATCTGGCAGAGGCTTAACTATGTCAGCTTCTGAACGAGATCTGGTATGTTTAAAAGGTGCCAGCTTGGGAGTGTGGAGTCGCCTAGGTGAATGATTTTAACCTTTCTAAATCCTTTAATCACCTTTAAAGGAAAACAATGAATGAATATCGTTGTTCCAAGGGAAACTTAAACTAAATTCGAATCCCCGGCAACAACTCCAATCTGATGTTGTACTTCTGAGATAGTGGTAGGTCAACTACCAATGCCAGAGCATCTAAATTCATTGTTTTGGGGGTTTTTGGTTTTAGTTTTGGAAGACCAATGAATGAAGACAGATGTAGAATTGAAATACTTAATCCTTTGGGTTATATTAATATCTCAGCAAAGGGATGCTATAAAACTTTACACAGTGATATAGATCAAAAATAGTGGTGAGAAGAGGACAAAAAATAATATGATTATCACAGTTTCTAGACTGTAAAACAGAACAATCATAAGTAGGAAAACCTTCTAAACTACGTTCCAAAGGTTCAAGGCAATATACTTAAGCTTACACAAGATGCTGATGATTTATTGATTAGAGGGGATTAGCTAAACAAACAGTTCATTAATCCATTCTCTTAGAAGATGATCACTTCAAGAGCTTATAGGAATTAATTGTGACACAATTATTCCTACCTAGATATCTCTATAAGTCATAAGCATATGAAGAAGAACATGATGATTGATAACTAGAAAAACTTACAGGATAACACAAACTGTGTAAAACCAAATTTAGAATCCTCTACTTTGTATTAAGGTTCCAGAAAGACTAAGTACATCAAGTGTCTAGAAAAGCTTCCTTCAAAGGTGGCTTCTAGGTTCAAAGTAGAATTAACAGTCAAAACTTAACAAGCAACGAAAAATGAATCTTGAACTTCGAACCACTAATAACTCGAGAAGAGAGTTATTTATACAATAACGAAAATAAGGAAATATCCTAAAACTGCTTAAGATTTATTCTAGGAAAGGAAAGATCTTCATACAAGAAGATAGGGGCAGCTGTTGAACTACTTCTTATTGTCCCTTTTATTCAGGTTGTGTTGGCTCTATTGTTTGATATTTTGCCCTTTAAGCTGCTTGATTGTTTGAATCCTTTACACTTGGTTGATTTCTTCATTTGATCTTTCATCTGATACTCTTTAAACTCTGTGAAAATCATTTGACCCTGTTGATTAACCTTTACTGTGTTCCTTTTTCTTTTACTATGCATTTCAGGTTTTTACTGTGTTTTTCAACAGTAAATCCCTTTAGATTTGTCTTCAAACTGTATGTAGGCTTTTTCTTTGTAAGCCTGGAACAGGGGTTTTTACCTGCAAAACACATAAATTGTTAAGAAATCATAGGTGACAGAGGAGGTCTTCAATGGCTTTATTGAACTTGAAAGGATATTGGAAGGAGTCCGGAGCATATCGGAAGGTAAAACCATGGCTTAATTGGTCACAGAGGCTTATGGAGGGTTTACTGTGAAAACAGGCGAAACAAAGGCAAAATGGTAATTTTTGAGTTTAAATGGAGAAACGGCTTTATTTTTGAAATATGAGCCAAAGTGAACAGTGGTCATTTAGTTGTTATGCGGGAGGCGGTTTTGGTTTTCTTCTCACCACTTTAAAGGCGTGGGCAGTTTTGGGAGGGGTTCACCCAAAATGATCTGAGATTGACATGTAGCAAGGGGAGTTCAATGGAATACCGCTTTTCGGGTGGGTAATGCTCGTATAGAGAGCCAACCCGAAATTACTGAGGTCGTTGGATTTCAGTGGTCGTAATCGGATGGTGGAGGAGTGAAAGAGCAGTGTGAAAGAGCAATGGAGGGGCCCAATGATTAATTATGGTGGAATGGCTTTATCATGGTTAAAAACCCAGATTAGCAGTGTTTTATAGTTAAACAAAGGTTTTAGTTTAGTTCTTCGTTAAAATCATAAAAATGATTTAACAAATAAAACCTTCGCAAAACACATATGGCGGACCTGAAATAATATGAACTCGGGCGGATAATTGATATCGGGTCTGGTTTCATATCGCATATCGCAATTGGGGTTTAGCAGAGGAAGGCCCATCGTAAAGGAATGTGATAGGGGCCAAACACGACGCGGAAATATATCATGGTTAATACTGCATTGGGTCCGGGTTCCCGTCGCATATCGGAGATCCAATGGCAGAGGGTTATTGCTTTAGCGGGACTTGCGATGGAGGCAGATGTGATATGAGAATGAATTATAATATATATTGCATTGAGTCTGGATTCCCATCGCAATCAGAGATCGCAACTCGTAGAGGTTTATTACTTTAGCGGAACTTGCAATGGAGGCGGACGCGATATGGCATTAAGTTATGATATATATATATATATATATATATATATATATATATATATATATATATATATATATATATATGCGTCGGGTTTGGGTCTATCACGCATCGCATATCACAATGGCGGAGGGTGCATTCACATATATATATGTATATATATATATATATATATATATATATATGTATATATATATATATATATATATATATATATATATATATATATATATATATGTATATATATATATATATATGTATATATATATATATATATATATATATATATATATATATATATATATATATATGTATATATATATATATATATATATGCGTCGGGTTCGAGTCTGTCGCGCATCGCATATCACAATGGCAGAGGGTGCATTCACATGAAAGGCTTGCGATGCGATATTTTATTAAATACTTAGTTTTATAATAAAACTAAAGGTTTCAGGGTATTTTAATAAAGGAGTTAATATATATGGGAAAAGGACCTTTTAAGGGTTTAATACTATAGTTAGCGTTAATATGAGAATATGAGCGGAAAAGGGGAAATATATGAAATATGAGCAGAAAGGGGAAATGTACTAAGTATTATGCTTTTCGCATATATACATCAATACTTAGGGTAAACATATTTTTGTGGATTTTTTGGGTAAAAAGGGATTTTACATGGGGTTTTCACTTTTCTTAGGTAAAAAAGGAATTTAACCTTAGGAAAAGGGGTTTTGTGGAAAATGAATGAATATGAATGTATGAAGGAAGGAAGGGGAAATTAATGAATATAGGGATGAATGGGGATGAATGGGAAGTAATTAATTGATCTTGTAGACCTTCATTTGGTTTGTGTAATTGAATCATGGACATAGAAACATATGATAAAAGATGATAATGTACCTTTTGTCCAATGAATCATCAAACTTCTGCAACCTTCTTCTACTTACCCTTTGCTTATCCTATGATTTTTTCCTCACTTAATGGGTGCATTTAAGTTAGCAAACCCTTTTCCTTTCCTTTTATTTTACAAAACAAACTATCTAAATCTACCCTTATAACCTTCAAGTGCTCAGATTAAACTGATGAGCACCGTATTATTCTCTACCTAACTACTGATCTTCCAAGATGAAATAGTTTGGCCAGATCTTTATTCTCTAGATATAACATCAAATTTAAAGCATGAAGCAGTCAAGATTAAACAGTTTGACTATCATGGGTTGTGGCATTTAAAACAAACTGCACATAACCATTATTTTGCAGAAACAATAGTAGTGGCATTTAGACTTGCTCACTTTTAGAGTTTATTTGTTTTATTTTCTTTCTAACCTAACATTTTATTTTTGTCTTGATTTTTTAGGACATCTAACCTAACATTTTCTTTGATATGGACATCATCATCAAGATATATTTTTTTTTAAACATTCTATTCACTATTATTATGTCCATATCCTAACTTAACATTTTTTCAAAATTTCTATCTTATCAAAACCAAAAAATGCTACAACATTGGCTCCATCTAGGGACTGCTTTCTCCTGTATAATGCAGAGAATTTGCAAATCCATGTGCCTTCTCCTTGGGCTATGGAGTCCTTGTTGTAAAGAAAATCACACTGACATCTTGAAAGGTAAAATAAAACCTGAGTATTTACAATGAAAATTATTTCAACTTCTTAGTACTGAATGTAATGTTTGAGAAACCTTCCATTTACTGGATAAGTGGAATATTGCCCCTCAAGATTCTGCAACACAAAAGTGTTGTTACCCTTCACTTCAGCAATTTCTAAAGGTCCAAACCATAGATTGTCAAATTTGCCATGCTTTCCTTTCTCTTCTCTCCTGGCATCCCATCTTAGAACTAGATCACCTTCCTTAAAGTCCCTCTCCCTGGCTCTTTTGTCAAACAGGACCTTCATCTTATTCTAATACTTATTCAATTTGTATTGAACTTCATCTCTGTTTTTATTAAGTTCAATAATATGATTTATTCTTCTTGAAAAATCATCAGGTTCACCTCTAGAATCCTGTAGGAATTTTAAAATAGGGAAGGCCAAATTGGTAGGGAAAATTGCATCTTTCCTATAGACTAACTGAAATGGAGATTTCCCAGTTGATCTCTTTGGAGTAATTCTGTTTGCCCATACTGCATAGATTAAATGTGAATCCCGGCTCTTCTTATGATCAACTAGAGTCTTTTTTATTACCTTTACCAGACTTTTGTTTGATGACTCTGTAGGGCCATTACCTTGAGGGTAGTATGGAGTTGAATGATGTAACAGAATCTGATATTTCTGGCAAAATTCAATCATTTTAACACCAACAAAAGTTGTTGCATTATCAGTGACAATTTGAGTTGGGCAACCAAATCTAGATAAGGTATTACCCTCAATAAACTTAATTACTACTGAATCAATACCATTTCTGACTGGAATTGCTTCCAACCATTTAGGAAAGTAGTCTGTTGCAGTGAGGATCCATCTATGTTGATTACTTGAAGTGGGGTGAATCTCTCCAACAAAATCTAATCCCCATTGAGAAAAATGTGTTGAAACTATTGATGGAACAAGTGGAAGAGCTGCTAATTTTTGTTTACCAGCAAACATTTGACAAGGAACACAACCTCTAGCCTTTGCCCCTACTTGTAAGAACAATGTGGGCCAATAAAATCCTCCCCTTAGAATCTTGTATGTTGTTTCTATCCAAGCATAATGTCCCCCACAAAATCCTGTATGAAACTGATCAATGATTCCTTCATATTCTAATTCTGTTAAACATAATAACAAAATATTCAGTGGATCTTTCCAGTATAAATTTTCATTTATAATGCAGTACTTGACTGATTTTAATTTAAGGGTTTTACACTGGGTTTTGGAGAACGATGTTGGACACTCAAAATGGATCAAGAAATTTACAATATCCTGATACTAGTTTGACAACAAGAATTTTTCATCAGTGTGTATAGGATTGATCTGCTCTGAAGGCAGAGGTTCTTGTGGATTCTCCCCTTCTGCATGAAATAAAGGTCTTGTGGATTCTCCCCTTCAGGATGAAAGGAAGGTTCTTGTGTATTCTTCCCTTGTATTTCTAAAACAGAATTGATTCCAAGTACTTTGCAGTTGGATTCAGCTAGAAGCTTGGCTAATCCTTGACCTTTTACTAGCTTGGTAGTCTTGATAGTTAGATCAAACTCCAGAATTTGAGTGATCCATCTACCTCTTTTCCCATCAGTGTCTGGTTGGGTTAGGACAATTTTCACAGCACTATTAGGGACATAAGTAGTAATAGGTGAATGTAAGACATACATCCTGAATGATTTCAAGGCTTGAATAAGGGCATAGGCTTGTTTCTCAATGATGTCATATTTTAGCTCAGCATCTCTCATAACCTTGCTGAAAAAGGTGGGTTAGTCATGGGAATCTTCATTTTTCTATAATAGAACAACAGCAAGGGTTGTTTCAAAGGCAAAAGAGAAAATACTAAATGGCTTAGTATAATCAAGGCTGGCTAAGGTGGGAGCTTCAGAGATAGCCATTTTTATTTGTTCAAATGCATGCCTAGAAGTGGGGGTCCATTTGACTTCATGGTCCGTTCGGAGCATGTCAGTTATATCCTTTACAATATCTGCATAATTTGGAATAAACCTCCTTAGAAAATTAATCTTGCCTGGAAAAGCTTGAATCTCCTTCTTGTTTCTAGGTAAGGTCAATGTTTCAATGGCAGATACTCGTTTGGGGTCAATTACTACTCCCTCCTTTGAAATTATATGGCCCAAAAGTTTCCCTTCTTTGATAGCAAACAAGGACTTCTTAAGGTTCAATGATATTCCAAACTTTCTACACCTATCAAAAACCTTCATCAAGTGCTTTAGATGTTTCTGATTAGATTTAGAAAAATCAGTTTTTTCAACAAGATAAATAACCACAAATTTATTTACCTAACCCATAAAGGCTATATCCATAGCTCTCTGAAATGTTGCTCCAGCATTGGTCAAGCCAAATGGCATCCTAGCATACATGAATGTACCCCAGGGTGTAGTAAAGGTTGTCTTCTCTCTGTCTGTTGTATCAACATTCACCTGATTGTAACCTGAAAAACCATCAAGCATAGAAAGTCTTTGTGCTCCTGAAACCATTCGAAGTAATTGGTCCATTTTGGGCAAAGGATAATTATCTTTTAATGATGCTTTGTTCAAATTTCTAAAATCCACATAGAGTCTTATTTCTCCATTTTTCTTTCTAACAGGAACTAGATTTGTGACCCAATTAGAATATCTAAGAGGGAGGATGATATGAGAATCTAGCATTTTCTTAATCTCCCTTTTTAAAGTTGGTAGAAGGGCTGGATTTATCCTTCTAAGTTTCTGTTGATAAGGTTTTGCTTCTGGTTTCAAAGGAATCTTATGTTGTATTAATGAAGTATCATAGGTCTTTAGATCAACATAAGTCCAAGAAAAAAAATCCTTATAATTTTGCAGTAACTTAAGATATTGAGCTTTGATCTCAGGGTCTAGAGATGCACATATTTTGATGTTTTTGATATCTTCATCAGTTCCAATGTTAATATCTTCTATGTCATCTTCTGAAGAAATTGACTGAGGGTTTCAAAGTACATCATTTTGATCAAAAAATCTTTCTAAAGGAATGAGTCCTTTTGGAATAAAATTATTAGATAATTGAATGATGTTATTATTAGCAATTTGGGTTTTAAAATCTAAAGTATCATTCATATCTGCATTTTCATTTGTTTCAGTTCTATCTTCATCAATTTGTAGAAATGAAAAATCATCTATTACCTGCAGAAATGATTTCAATTGTTCATCATCTTCGAATATTTGCCAATGTTTTAGATTATCTGGGATATATGGCCTATATTTGACTTGTATCTGATAGAGTACATCAGTATGATCAGGAATTTTAAAAGAGCTAGTAGAGACAGCTAAGGCATCTGCATGAATATTCTGATCTCTAGGAATATGAGTCAAATTAAAAGCATCAAAGAAGTTTTCAACTGAATCCCATACTTCATTTTGGTAGGACATAAGTCTAGGGTGCTTGATCTGGCAAGCATTTCTTACCTGCTTAACAATAAGTTCTGAATCGGTAAAAACACTTAAGTTTTGAACTTTTAGGCTTTTGGCTAATTGCAATCCTAAAAGGAAAGCTTCATATTCAACCACATTATTTGTAACTTCGAAGTCTAATTTACATGATTTGGTTATATTTTCTTTTTCAGGTGAAATTAAAACTACTCCAGCTCCTGTCCCAACTTTTGTGCAAGAGCCATCAAAGAACAATTTCCAAATATCTATTTGGTTTGGTTCAGGACTTTCAAATACCTCTTCAATTTTGGCTTGAGTTTTATGTTGGTTTGAAGTGAGTTGAAAACAACCAAATTCTTGATCTATTGCATAAATTGGATGGTTCCTTGGCTGGTCAGTTTTACAAACAGTATGTACAAATCTTACCTCTCTATATAATCTTAATTTCCCTCCTCCATGAATAGAAATAGTAGCATATGACATATCCATTTGTAGAGTTCCCCCTAATTTGGCACAACAAGACCTAGAAAGGAGCATTCCAAACATGGGAGGGATATCTGTGACAATAATGTCAAGTACTACACTTTTCATTGGAATTTGGGCAAGGGTAACCACTAGATCCTTGATCAATCCTAAAGAGGGCACCCTTTTAGAATCAAAGGTGTACAGGTCATGGTAGGATTTAGTTATGTCGAGCTCCAAATGGTCCATGATGGATTTTGGCATAAAGTTGTGTGATGCTCCAGAGTCAAGCATACAATTATACAACATGGAATCATTTGTTTTAAGAGTTACATAGAAAGGAGGCACTATCTCATCTATCATGTTTGAACTAGGGCCAAAAACTAATGTTGTTTTTTCATCTTGCAGACTTATTACATCACCTTTAGCATCAACCGAGGTATTTTGTATCCATTTTGATACTTGGCTTTTATAGCCCGAGTCTTTAGAAAGTTCTGACAGTGGAATTGGGCTCTTAACCCTCTCTAATTCTTTTTCAACATTAAATGTAGTCAAAATGTTTTTACCAGTTTGAGTAGTATCAATTGACTGATCTAAGGGCTGAATAAGATTTGTTTGAGCTTCAGCAGTTTTGGTGCGTGATTCTATTATTGGAGTTTCGTTTGGAGGTCTCACAGGACCAGGCCTAGACCTAAGATCATACCTCTTGTTTAACTCTGCAATTAAAAATTCAGAGAAAGCATGATGTTTAGAGACTTGTGAAGTTTCCTGATCTTCTTGAACCTAATTTTGTTGTGAGAGAGGAATGATGGTTGTTTGATTGGAAGAAGAATCCATACTATTAATATCTTCAATAATTGTCATAGTATTATTATCAGGTTGTTGGTCATCTATCAATAGAGGAGTAGGAACTTGTTGATCATTGCTAGGTCTCTGAAGAATTTGTAGTGGTGGATCCTTTTATACTGACCTTGATTTTGGTTTTGAGGTCTAGTAAATGTTTGTTGTATTGTCCTTGGTTGGGTCTAAATCTTTGAAATCCTATTGGATAGGTTTCTAAGAAGAGATTTTATTTCATCTATTTTTTAGTCTCCTGATTTAGTCTTAGAGTAACTAGAGGCTTCTTGAACACATTTGAGTTTTCTTTGGGCCTTTTCTTCCTTAAGTTTTAAAGAAGTTGAGGCTGGCCTATTTGCTTCTACTTCTATAGCGTTTGTTTGCATATCTTCAAGAGTTCCTGAAGTTCTCTCTCATAGCATAACAGCAAAGTCATCATCAAAAGCTTTAGAGAATCTAGACTTAGTTGCTGCTATAGGGGGCTTACAATCAGTAGGCATTTTGTGATAGAGTTTATTGAATCTTTTGATAAAATCTGATACTGGTTCACCGAAGTTCCTTTTAAGCTCTTCAAATTCTGTGAGGAAGTATAGAGGATCCTTTTTCACACCCCATTGATTTTTAAATATGTTTGTAAGCTCTTCCCAATTTCTAATGGTAGCTGTTGGTAACTTCCTAAACCAAATCCTCACATTTCCTTCAAGTGACTGTACAAACAATCCCATATAAACGTTTTATTGTTCAATATTCATGTTGTTTGCAAAGTCTAGGAATTCTTGAAGATCATCCTCAGCTGAGGGACCAATTTCTCCATTGTACTTAGGAAGGTATTTTAAGTATCTAGATGGGATTGCATCAAGGTTATTAGGTAAGACTAAGGCAGCATATCTAGCCTGTACAATAGGTCAGAAAGCCATGACAGCAGGTGGTGTATGAGGTTGTCTAGGTGGAGTATGAGGTGTTTGTGTGGATGTAGAGGATGAAGAAGAAGTAGAGGAAGAAGATGGTGATTCAGGGGTTGATGGACTAGTTGGAGGTGAAGGAGGAGATGAAGGAGGAGATCTCTTGAAAGACTTCAAAGGAGTCCTAAGAACTAACTTTGGGACCTGTAAAGGAATACCTTCTTTTGTTTCAAAGAGAGGATTGGAATATATAGAGAAGGTCTCCTCAGATTGTTTAGAAGAAGAAGCTTCAGGTCGGTCAAAAATGGAAGGAAAATGATAGGTGGTAGGGGATATGAAATATGTGGGTTTATATTCTGGTAGATTGACACCCAAATCAGATTCAGTTTTAGGTGATCCTGGTGGTAGTGTGGGTATTGGATGAGATTCTAATGAATGAATAAGGTAGGCTGACTTAAAATCAACTCCTTTATCTAGAAGTTCAGCAACCCTAGGTGATAAATGGGAGTAATCAGGATCATATGGGATATTACTATAGGGGTCAAATGATTCTAATTCTTCAAACTGTAAGACTGAAGAGGAAGAAGAAGATGGTTGGTGTCCCCTTTTAGAACTAGCTTTTCTGAGAAGCCTCTCAGGATCTAACAGAGGCTTAACTATGTCAGCTTCTGAATGAGATATGGTATGTTTAAAAGGTGTCAGCTTGGGAGTGTGGAGTCGCCTAGGTGAATGATTTTAACCTTTATAAATCCTTTAATCACCTTTAAAGGAAAGGAATGAATGAATATCGTTGTTCTAAGGGAAACTTAAAAGAAATTTGAATCCCCAGCAATGGCACCAATCTAATGTTGTACATCTGAGATAGTAGTAGGTCAGCTACCAATGCCAGAGCATCTAAAATAATTGTTTTGGGGATTTTTGGTTTTAGTTTTGGAAGACCAATGAATGAAGACAGATGTAGAATTGAAATACTTAATCCTTTGGGTTATATTAATATCTCAGCAAAGTGCTGCTATAAAGCTTTACACAGTGATATAGATCAAAAATAGTGGTTAGAAGAAGACAACAAATAATATGATTATCACAGTTTCTAGACTGTAAAACAGAATAATCATACGTAGGAAAACCTTCCAAACTACGTTCCAAAGGTTCAAGGCAGTGTACTGAAGCTTACACAAGATGCTGATGATTTATTGATTAGAGGGGACTAACTAAACAAACAATTCATTAATCCATTCTCTTAATAGATGATCACATCAGGAGCTTATAGGAATTAATTGTGACACAATTATTCCTACCTAGATATCTCTATAAGTCATAAGCATATGAAGAAGAACATGATGATTGATAACTGGAAAAACTTACAGGATAACACAAATTTTGTAAAACCAAATTCAGAATCCTCTGCTTTGTATTAAGGTTCCAGAAAGACTAAGTACATCAAGTGTCTAGAAAAGCTTCCTTCAAAGGTGGATTCCAGGTTCAAAGTAGAATTAACAGTCAAGACTTAACAAGCAGTGAACAATGAATCTTGAACTTCGAACCATTAATAACTCGAGAAAAGAGTTATTTATACAATAATGAAAATAAGGAAATATCTTAAAACTGATTAAGATTTATTCTAGGAAAGGAAAGATCTTCATACAAGAAGATAGGGGCAGCTGTTGAACTGCTTCTTGCTGTCCCTTTTATTCAGGTTGTGCTGGCTCTGTTGTTTGATATTTTGCCCTTTAAGCTTCTTGACTGTTTGAATCCTTTACGCTTGGTTGATTTCTTCATTTGATCTTTCATCTGATACTCTTTAAACTCTGTGAAAATCATTTGACCCTGCTGATTAACCTTTACTATGTTCCTTTTTCTTTTACTATGCATTTCATGTTTTTACTGTGTTTTTCAACAGTAAATCCCTTTAGATTTGTCTTCAAACTATATGCAGGCTTTTTCTTTGTAAGCCTGGAACAAGGGTTTTTACCTGCAAAACACAGAAATTGTTAAGAAATCATAGGTGACAGAGGAGGTCTTCAATGGCTTTATTGAACTTGAAAGGATATTGGAAGGAGTTCGGAGCATATTGGAAGGTAAAACCATGGCTTAATTGGTCGTAAAGGCTTATGGAGGGTTTACTGTGAAAACAGGCGAAACAAAGGCAAAATGGTAATTTTTGAGTTTAAACGGAGAAACGGCTTTCTTTTTGAAATATGAGGCAAAGTGAACAATGGTCATTTTGTCGTTATGTGGGAGGCGGTTTTGGTTTTCTTCGCACCGCTTTAAAGGCGTGGGCGGTTTTGGGAGGGGGTCACCCGAAATGATCTGAGATTGACACGTAGCAAGGGGAGTTCAATGGAATACCACTTTTCGGGTGGGTAATACTCGTATAGAGAGCCAACCCAAAATTTCCGAGGGCCGTTGGATTTGAGTGGTCATAATCAGATGGTGGAGGAGTGAAAGAGCAACGCGAAAGAGCAATGGAGGGGCCCAATGATTAATTATGGCAGAATGGCTTTATCATGGTTAAAAACCTAGATTAGCGGTGTTTTATAGTTAAACAAAGGTTTTAGTTTAGTTCTTCGTTAAAATCATAAACACAATTTAACAAAGAAAACCTTCACAAAACACATATGGCAAACCTGAAAAAATATGAACTCGGGCAGATAATTGATATCGGGTCCGGTTTCATATCGCATATCGCAATCGGGGTTTAGCGGAGGAAGGCCCATCACAAAGGAATGCGATAGGGGCCGGACGCGACGTGAAAATATATCATGGTTAATACTGCGTCGGGTCCGGGGTCTCGTCACATATCAGAGATTGCAATGGTAGAGGGTTGGGACTTGTGATGGAGGCGGATGTGATATGAGAATGAATTATAATATATATTGCGTCAGGTTCGGATTCCCATCACAACTGGCGGAGGTTTATTGCTTTAGCGGAACTTGGGATGGAGGCGGACACGATATGGCATTGAGTTATGATATATATATATATATATATGCGTTGGGTCCGGGTCTATTGCGCATCGCATATCACAATGGCGGAGGGTGCATTCACATGAAAGGCTTGCGATGCGATATTTTATTAAATACTTAGTTTTTATAATAAAACTAAAGGTTTCGGGGTATTTTAATAAAGGAGTTAATATATACGGGAAAAGGACCTTTTAGGGGTTTAATACTATAGTTAGAGTTAATATGAAAATATGAGCAAAAAAGGGAAATATATGAAATATGAGCGGAAATGGGAAATACACTAAGTATTATGCTTTTCACGAGTTATTTTCTTTTCGCATATATACATCAATACTTAGGGTAAACATATTTTTGTGGGTTTTTTGAGCAAAATGGGATTTTACATGGCAAAAGGGATTTTACATGGTAAAAAGGGATTTTATGTGGGGTTTTCACTTTTCTTAGATAAAAAAGGAATTTAACCTTAGGAAAAGGGGTTTTTGTGGAAAATGAATGAATATGAATGTATGAAGGTAGGAATGGAAAATTAATGAATATAGGGATGAATGGGGATGAATGGGAAGTTAATTAATTTATCTTGTAGACCTTCATTTGCTTTGTGTAATGGAATCATGGACATAGAAACATATGATAAAAGATGATAATGTACCTTTTGTCCAATGAATCATCAAACTTTTGCAACCTTCTTCTACTTACCCTTTGCTTATCCTATCATTTTTTCTTCACTTAATGGGTGCATTTAAGTTAGCAAACCCTTTCCTTTCCTTTTATTTTACAAAACAAACTATCTAAATCTCCCCTTATAACCTTCAAGGGCTCAGATTAAACTGATGAGCACCTTATTATTCTCTACCTAACTACTGATCTGCCAAGATTAAATAGTTTGGCCAGATCTTTATTCTCTAACTATAACATCAAATTTAAAGCACGAAGCAGTCAAGATTAAACAGTTTGACTGTCATGGGTTGTGCCATTTAAAACAAGCTGTGTACAACCATTATTTTACAGAAACAATAGTAGTGGCATTTAGACTTGCTCACTTTCAGAGTTTATTTGTTTTCTTTTCTTTCTAACCTAACAATTTCTTTTTGTCTTGATTTTTTAGGACATCTAGCCTAACATTTTCTTTGATATGGACATCATCATCAAGATATATATATATATATATTTAAAAACATTCTATTCACTCTTTTTATGTCCATATCCTAACTTATCAAAACTAAAAAATGCTACAACAGTTTACAGTACTTTTCCTTAAATGATAAAAACAAAAAGATCATGATCATTATTACTATTCTAAATACAAAGTGTCCTAACAACTGTCTAAATCATCGAAACATATCCATTGCATAACAAAAATAGAAAAAGTAGAACACTGGCAGTGAACTGGGACTAGTGCGCATTGGTTGGGTTGCAGCTGGGTAGCACGTTGCACTGCTATGTTTTCCTTCCAAAGTTGACACATAGCTACTAACTGGCGGTCTAACCTAGCTTCCAACTCCACTACACATCCATCCACTCAGCTTTATGACAGTTGGCAATCTCCAAGAGCTTGTAACAACCTGTATGTAGCAATTGTGCAATGGTTGCGTAGCAACTGTGTAGTGACTACGTAGCTGAATTTCATATAGGCACCCTACCTTCTTCACACAATTAGACTTCATGAAACAAAACCACAGTACTATAGGACCCTTCATACACCTAGAACCATCCCAACATGCTAACAAAAACACCACTTGCAGCTTGTAAACAAAAATGGACCCCTACTACGCAGCATAAGCAACCTTCAGTCATGAACAAAATTGCAAAATTTCAAACAAAGGATTTTTACCTCCTTTTCCTCTTGCTGGATGTTTTGCTAGTGTATGCTTTTCCAGTGGATTCTTTACCTTCTGTGAGTTTAGGAGGAGCGTATTTTCTTTAAGTTGAATTGCTTCAATCTCCTCCACCTCCTTTTCTTGTTTTTCCTCTGAGACCTCAACAGTTGTTTGAGGAGTTGACTCCTCCATACCTTTCTTAACTTTCGACCTAGTTCTAGGTCTTAGCACAAATTGTTCATCCTTGATTGTTTCCTCTGTTGTCACTGAAATCTTCATTGTTTGGGATGGTGCCACATGAACCTTTGGATTTTGGTCTTTCTCCTTACCCTTTGTGCTTTGTCCCTTACTCAACTGCTTGCCAGGTTTGCCTTTAGGTTTCTTGCTGGGTTGTTCACTTATTTCCTCACCTGTCTTTGCCTCTTCCACTGTCTGAGTTACTTTTTCATCATGTGTTCCATGAGCTTCTTGTTTTTCTTCACAAATTTTGATTGATGAAGAGTCTGTCTGAGGTGATATACCAAGACTAGACAGAAAATCAGACCAATGAACCTTCTTTTTGTCCACTACAAACTTAACAAGAATTTTGATAAGGGAAAAATGAAACAAACTTGACATGTGATTATCCTTTTGGAGTTGAACCTTCCCTGCCATTCTTTCCAAACTCTTGAGCAAGAAAAAAGTTAAATTCATGGGCTTCTTATCTGTGAAATGCAACAGGAGTCTTAGGTGGTATTGGTAAACCTGGCTAAATCTACCTTCACATGTGAAGTATCTTTGTATAACCTTCAGCAACTCACTGTAATGGTCTTGAAGATATACAGTTGGGAAGGTTGTAGCAAATTTGTTGCTAAACTCAGGTTTGACAAACTCCTTAAAGGCTGAGACATCCATATCATCCCCTTTAAACCACTTCTCACCAGCTGTAGGAAGCCCTGTAGCATAAGCAATGAGTTTTTTTGTGAACACTATCTCCAAATCTCCTAATTTGACCCTATCATCCTTAACAAGCTAGCTAGTGGAGTGCGATGACCTACCTTTTGGACCTTTTGACAAAATGGAATGCACCTAGTGTTCTCAAAAAAAACCCTAATGGCTGGGGAAGAATTAACTAGGGCCAAAGTTTGAGGCTCTGTACGCACAACATCCCCTCCCTTTTTGCTTGTGGTGGGAGCCATTTGACCTAAAAACACCTGGCAATTTTCCCTTCTATAGCAGACTACATGTACACAAATAGAAGCGGGAGATTTCACTTTTTGTGACAGCAACAAAAATTCAACAAACAGGGGTATTGCGCAATGCTTACAGGGCATTAGAGCAATTTGGAGGGTGAGTGGCAAGATTTATGACCTTCACTAACAATCACCCTAACTACTCAGCATTCAAAATCAACAAACATGTGTACATAACCTTGACTCTAAGATTAAAAGCGATTATGTGCATAGTAGACAAGGTGCACATCAACTTAATAACACAACTTGATCGCATCTCACCAAGACTTGAATTAGGCAAGAAAACACAATCTGAGAATTGGGTGACATGAACCTACCTCCAAAAACAATATTAAACTGTGTCTATGCTGGGGTGACCATGGGGAAGGCACTGCATAGCAAGCTGCGCAACACTCTGTGTGCCACTGTGTATCTCCTTTGCATAGCGCACTGCTCTGTAACTGCTAATGGTGATGCGTTCTAATCTTAGGCTTAGTTAACCTACGAACAATCCTCAAATTTGAACCACAAACACTTAATTGAGCTTGGAAAACAATTGCATAGGAAATGATGGAGATGGGATGGCGGCATACCGTTTTATGGTTGAGTGATGTAAGTCATGCGTATAATAGTATGATGAATTAGGTAATTATTTTAAATCATAGGTATGATATGACTATTGGGTAGTGGAGGTGAGTGGGAGGCATACGAATTCGATTTGTAATGATAACCATTAGGGGATAGAGGGGATGGAGACTTAGGGTAAATGGGTAGTACTCATACATGGTGCGCCATAATGGTTTTTTAAATGGGATTAGGCTTAGAGTAGGATAGGAAATACAACACTATGTATTGAATGGGGGATGAGGGAATAGGTGGGATTAAAAGGTAGAATAGGGTGATAGGGCAAATGAGGAATATTAGAAGAGGGAAAGAAGTATAGTATCCCAAAAACCATGCTTATTTGAACAACATAACCTTGACTGTACTTGATTTTCAAATGAAACCTTTAATAGACCTTCGCTTTGACAATATACCCCATGACCCAAAAATCTGTGATGACGACTCCCAAAGATTCAACACCACTTCACGATATCAACCAAAAACTTTAACGACTAGATTCATGGCAATTTTCAAACAGTGATTAGTGGAACTCATGACAATAAAAAAAATTCGTGAATTTGACTTATTCCATGACAGCAAAATTATGGATTCAAAGACATTTGACAACTGAAAACTAACTAACTCTAACACACGGATACTAGGATGTTTTGCCCAACATTCAGCTTGGAATAAGTGTCCCATCAACAATGGTTATTATTTTGTCCTATATTAACTTTTATTACATGTAATTTTTGCTAGGGTTGTTACACTTTGCATCCATGTCTGACATAATATTCTTTGGAATGACCACATCTCTGATGAATACCTATGCCACATCGCTAGTTGAGAATGTAGACTTCACTAGAATGAAGTGTGCAACCTTTGTCAACATGTTCACAACAACCATGATGGAATCATCTTGTCTCATTGTCCTCAGAAAACCTGCAATGAAGTCCATGGAAATGACCTCCCATTTCCATTCTGGAATCACAATCAACTGTAGCAGTCCACCTGTATGCTTACACTTTGCCTTCACACACTGACAATTCAAACACCTAGCCACAAACTATGTTACATTCTTCTTCAGTTTTGGCCAATAATAAAATTTCTTCACTATGGTCAATGTATTCTAATAGCCTTGGTGTCCTGAATATGGTTTCGTATGAAACTCCCTCAAGGTCACATTCTTGAGCTCACTATTGTTTGGCACATATACTCTAAATCTAACCAATCCATATGTTGTAAGGCAATAGTCTACATCTTGTGTACCTGCACTTGTATCACCACCTGTACCTATACTTGTACTATTACATGTACCTGTACTCTACTGCAACCTATGCATAATCTCCATATACTTGCCGACCTGCTTGCAAGATCCTATCATGTAAGTCTATCCCATAGGAGCTCATAGCTTCTAAGTGATTTACCTGTATCCGCCTGCTAAGAGCATCTACCACCCTATTCTCTTTACCTTTGATATACCTAATCTCAAAATCAAACTCATTGATCATGGCCAACCATCAATCCTGCCTACCATTTTGGTTTGGTTAGTCAAATAGATAGCGCAAACCATTGTGATCACTCATCAACACGAACCTCTTGCCTAGAAGATAGTGCCTCCACATCTTCAATGCATTTATGACAACTACCAACTCAAGATCATGTGTGGGGTAGTTCTACTTGTGCTCATTCATTTTTTGTGACTCATAACATACCACATGTCCATCTTTCATAAGGAATCCACCAAGTCCTTTCTTGCAAGAATTTGTGCATATTACAAACTCTTTGTCCAGATCTGCAATCTTTAACACTGGTGCATGTGTCAAAAATTGCTTGAGCTGCTCAAAACTAGCCTCACACTCCTTTGTCCATTCAAACTTCTTAATTTTTCTCTGCAATGATGTGATAGGATAAGAAATCTATGAGAAGTTCCTGATGAATGTCCTGTAATAGCCTGCGAACCCCATGAAAGATCTCACGTCATCTACATTTCTAGGAGCTACCCACTCCATGATGGCCCTTATCTTTTCTAGATCTACTACAATTCCCTACTTGGAGACAACATGTCCCAAGTAGTGTACCTCAATCTAAAAGAAACTGCACTTGTTTATCTTAGTATACAATTGAAGCTCTCTCAACAACCTCAACATTGTTGCCAAATGCTCGGAATGCTCTTCCTCATTTTTATAATATACCAATATGTCATCAATGAAAACAACAACAAACTTATCCAAATACAAATGCAACACACTATTCATCAAGCACATAAATGTATCTGGAGCATTATTCAAACTGAATGGAACTAAAACAAACTCATAATGCCCATACCTGGTCCTAAAAGTTGTATTGTAAATTCCCTTCTCTTTGATGCGTACTTGGTGATATCCAGATCTCATATTAATCTTCGAGAAAAATGTTTCTCCCTTCAACTAATTGAACAATTCATAAATCCTCGATCGCGAATACCTATTCTTAATGGTCACTTTGTTCAACTTCATGTAGTCAATGCATAATTTGAGAGTGTCATCCTTCTTCTTCACAAATAGTACCGGTGCACCCCATGGTGATATACTTGGCCTAATGTATCGCTTATCCATTATTTCTTTCAAATGCAATGTCAATTCTACCAACTCAGGTGTACTCATCTGTAAGGTCCCTTTGATGTCAGAGCTACCCCTAGCACCAACTCAATGGAAAAATCTACCTCCTTGTGAGGTGGTAACTCTGAAATATCCTTAGGAAATACATCATGGAACTATTGTAGAACTAGGTACCTACTCAAAACACATGCATCCTCAACCCCCTTACCTTTCTCACTAGAAATTTTCACTGTGAATAACACACACCCTTTCATGTGACTACGCTTTGCCTACATAGTTGTCACCATTCTAACTAATGTTTCTTTCTTCTTACCTCGCAAAACTCTTTGTTCCCCATTATCATCCAAGCACTCAATGGCTTTGTCATAACAATCCACCTTGGTTCTATGAAGGTACAACCAATCCATGCCCAACAACATAATGTATGATCCAAACGGTAATACATTCAAATGTGCTACGGTAGGCATACCATTCAAATCAAATGCACAAGCTCTTACCCAATGATGAACTCACTTCTTTGTACTTGTAGCCAACTGCACTAACCAAGATCATGCATGCAATTCCTTACTCAAACCACACTTATCCACCAATTTAGGACTAACATGGCTATAATTAGATACAGGGTCAATCAAAATAGAAATATCTTGATCACAAATCTTACCGTCCATATCAATGATAAATTCTTGACGGTTTGCCTGTTTGTTATCCAATGCTGCATAAATACGAGGAACTCTCTTACCAACATCCCCAACATTCTTTGTCTCCAGCGCACTATATATCTAAGGCCTACCACCCTGATACTATGGACAATATATCCTGCGATGATCCCCTCCACAAGTCCAACACCGCATGGGCTCCTTATTTTGCTCCTTTGTTTGAATTCCTTGTCCCCTGTCAAATGCATTGAACTTCTTAGGTGGTGAAACGTTCTCTTTATTACTTGAATCCTAAGGTCTTACTCGCTTCTTGTCCTATTTTCCCTTGTTCTTTGCATTACCTTTCCATTCTGGCTTAGTCTCAGACTTGTGCTTTGATTGGTCATAGCAATGATTTAGCTTTTGGATGGCCTCCTCCAATGATCTAGGCTCATTGAACTTAATCCTCTCTTTAAATGCCATCGGTAACCCACTAGTGAATCTCTGAATCTTAGCCTTCTCCTCCTTGAGGTAAGGCACATACCTCAGTAGCTCCAAGAAATTTATAGTGTACTCCTCATTTGTCATAGATCCCATCTTTAGCTCATAGAATTCTTTTGACCTGTCATCAAACTATCTCTCTAATGGGTACTTCTTCTTGAATAGTCGATTGAACTCATTCCAAGTCAAGTTCTCCTCATGTATGCCTCTGAAATTCTTCACATCTTCCAACCAAATGTCTGCTTTACCTTTGAGACTAAATGTAGCTATTATGCCTTTCATGTTGTCTGAGTAATCATGCAACCTGAAGAACTTCCTTATTCTAAGCAACCATGCCTCTGCATCCTACGATTTCTTCATCTCTCCATCAAATGTAGGTGGCTTTGCTTTCTTAAACTCATCCAGAAAATACCCCCTATCGCTCCTCCTGTAAGGATGATAATGATGTTGATCATCATGCTTGTTAGAACCAGAACTAGAATAGTACTTGTGTTTATCACCTCTACTATCCGGAGTATCCAACAATTTTCCATATTTAACTGTGTCATCTCTATCTAACCTATGACCACCATTCGACCTACTACCATATGCCCCATTAATTTTTTCCTCTTGCTCATGGCTGTTCTGAAGTGGTCACTATTCCTACAACTCTGACAAACTTTGAAGTATCGCTGCATTTACCTATGCAAGTTTCTCCTGTGCCTGTATGATTCAATCATTGTCTGCCTTACAACTCCTTATTTCTTCCTTTAAGATTCTCAATGTATCTACCAAATCGGAAGAATTCCCAACACCATGTTGCTCATCTAATCCATAGGGAGAGTCTTTGTAGTCTACCATCTTGCTAGCCATTTTGATATTCTTCCTGTAAGGTATATCATGTCAGCTAAACCAAATCACAATAAATCAACGTACCTTAGTATAGTTCGGGGAGGATACCTCATCTGCAAGATCAACAAATTAGTGTGATAGATGTATAACATACTCATGACAACATATAGAAACATAACACATAAGCATATAACCATGTACCCATCATTCTAGCTAGAGTCCAATCATCAATGCATGACCATATCAACTACACATACCATGACCTCATGCATGACAACAACCACCACATCACTGTGCACTTGACCACATGTGAACATTATCGTGCATAATCAATCATACACTCATGATGACACACTCCACAACAACACCATCAGTTTTCCATGGCGACACCACTACAACCATGACCCATACCATACAAATGCAACAAGCACATGGTCCTACAACACAATAAACACATATGCAATCAACATGAATGCATGACCAACACACAACCCATCTAGTCTGAGGGGTGAACCATGCTTTGATACCACTCTATAACACCCTCCTCCCACATCTACCCAAGTAACTGGCCAACCGAGGTAAACATGTGACGAGAGGCTACTATGATATGATTCAACCTCCTAGGTGACCTTAAGGAAATGGAATCGATAGAAACACATCATACAGACCTTCCACATCAGCTACAAGACCCCTAAGAACCATCCCAACACTTCTGGTAACCAACCCATGGGTCCCACTGAGGTTTTAGACCTCTTTACCTCTAGACACTCCCATGTTATGGGCCTGACAGTGTCCAGGAGGCTCTAGATGCTCTCATGACAAGGTATGCCAGCATCCAAGAACTATTTTTCTCAATGTTTTGCCAGCGTCCCAAGGATTTGAACCACTTTTTCAGGCCCAGAGCCTAGGTCACTGCCTAAAACTGAATGACACCTTCAAAAAAGAAAGATAACAATGAAATAATGATGCAAATAAAAATACTTGAACAAACCCTTGACTGGACCCATACTATCCATGATAGGAATTTCGCTAGACATATCACAAATATGTGATCTATAGTTGTAAACAACAGATCTAAGCATAGGGGTCTCATACTCATCTGAGAATCGCAAAGAAGCATTGATGCCTCAACACATTAACTGCAATTTCATCCATTATGTCATAGATACATTGTTCATTCATTTACAAGTAAAAACATGATGAGAGCGATACACAAATATTGTCGTAAAACATATACATAATCAGCATAATGGTGACAGAAATACCAAGGAAATCACAGCCATATGATCCTCATATAAACCAGTATAATACTCATAGAAATACAAGGATAAATAACCTCATATTGATGATGCAAAATCCAAACTCAGGATGGGACTACCACGTTCCACTCAACCGTAGAATGGCTGAGCCAAATCTCTCTTCATCCATTCACCCCTGTGCCATATTCCAAGCATGAATATGGGATCTCATAAAAGACATCAATCCAAAACCATCCAGGGCTTCTAGAGGCCAACCACCTCAACCAATCAAACAGTGATTCCACCTCACATTCGGACATCAAAAACCATCATCATATTGGTCTCTCTCCAAGCCTTGCAAGGCTCCAAAGCATTTGTTCCAACCAAGGCTCTAGGATTAGTAACTCAACCCACAGCTTATACTGGGCTCCAGATCATTTGTCCAACCAAGGCTCTAAGACTAGTAACTTAACCCAAGTTTTTACAGGGCTTTGGAGAGTTTTCCCAACTAAGGCTCAAGGAACTAGTAACTCAACCCAAGCTAAGGAAACATGAGAACCAACCAAAAAAAAACAAGGAAATAAATCCACAATCACCATGGTCATCTGGTAAATGGCAAGGCTAGGAAAATCCACTGTCAATCCAGGCAATCTTCCATGCCAGTGACAGTTCATGAACAATAAACCACATGCATATTCCATGCATTCCAAAACTAGTGAGGAAAATATACATGTAACTTGGTACTTGTAAGCCAACCCTGCTCTAATTGTTGATATCGATGTCCTCTTGCACTTTCCTGCTCTTTCTTTTCCTTCTTGCTCCAAAACTCCAAGTATGCCACACCCTCCAAGAGTGCTCTAAGAAAACTCTAAGTGTCCAAGAGTGAGAGAGAGAGAATAATGAGAGAGCTCCAAAAACTGAACTGACAAAAGGTTACAAACTGATCCTCAGAAGCCTTTTTATCAATTAGGCCTTTATTTTCTTCATTTTCCATTATTTTCCTTCAATTTCCTCCTCACATGCAACCTGTGACCTTTCACCTCCCTTTTCTCCTAATTTCCATTATTTTCATAAATAAATGTGCCAAAAATGCCTTTTTGTCTTTCCAAAGCCTTAGCCATTGCCTTTTCCAATTTCCTTAGCCATTAATAAACCAATGAACACCCACACTAGGATGTCTTGCCCAACATTCAACTTGGAATAAGTGTCCCATCAACCGTGGTTATTATTTTTCCTTTTATTAACTTTTATTACATGGAATTTTCACCAGGGTTGTTACAACACATTCCACCCATCCAGTCCAAGTGTTGAACCATGCTCTGATACCACTTTGTAACACCCTCCTCCCACATTTACCCAATTTAACCAGTCCAATGGGGTAAACATGTGATGAGAGGATACTACAATATTATTCAGCTCCCCATGTACAGTAAAGGAAGTGGAACCAACACAACACAACCAATCTAACCTTCTGCACATGTCACGGAACTAAAGGAGCCAACCAACACTTCGAGGTGATCAACCCCTGAGACAACTTGACACTTCACTACCCTAGAGCCTCATTCTCTCCCATGACATGGGCATGTATGCAACTGGGACCCTCTAGTCGCTCTCATAGCATGGGCATGCAAGCGACTAGGGTCTTTTTCCACTAGTTCTGAGCCTGTGACCCCAGATTTTGTGCCACCTTTTCAAGGCCAGGACTCGAACCACTGCCCAGAACTCCATGAAACCTTTAGGAATGAAAATTAACATCGATAAAACGATACAAATGCAAATACTTGAACAAAGACTTGATTGGACCCCTACTAGCCATGACAGGAATTTTGTCAAACATGTAACGAATATGAAATCTATAGGTCATAACAACAAATCTGAGCATAGGGATCTCATACTTATCTGAGAATCACTAAGAAGAATTGATTCCTTATCACATTAGTTGCATTATCATATATTACGTCATATATTCATTGTTCATTCATTTACAAATCAAAACATGATGAAATCCATACATCATTACTTTCATAAAACATACTCATAACCAACAGATAAACAACAGAAATAATGGGGATACATTAGCCATAAATGCTACATATGAACTAGTAAATTTGCTCATAAAATACCAAGGAAAAGGAATTATTATTAATGAATGTATAAGCCATCCAAGTTTGGGACTTCCATGTACCACCCAGCCATAGATTGGTTGAACCAAATCTTTCTTTTAGCCAATCACCCCTGTGCCATATTCCAAGCCTAAATGTGGGACTCATAACCAAAACTCAACTAGGTCTTCCTGAGGCTACACCACCTCACCCTCATTAATAGAACCAGGCTTTAGCGCAATCCTCATCGGATCACTAGGCCAGAACAAGCAAGGTTTCCATCAGAGTTTCTCCACCTACATCGTGAGAAATTTTCATGTCTCCTAGTCTTTAAGCTTTACCACAATCAACAGTCTTATTCAAAGATCACTAGGCCATAATCGAGACACCAGTCTCTAGGCTTTACCGTATATCCCATCCCAGGATTCCTAGGCCTAATCGACACTCCACCCTCCAGGTTTTACCATATATCCCATCCTTGAATTCCTTGGCCTCATGGAGAGCACCCACCTCTAGGCTTTACTGTATATCCCTCCATTCATTGATTGAGGATTCCTAGGCCCACTGAGGTAACACAAAATATAGCTTTACTGCAACCCACAATTTAGTTCAAGGGTCACTAGGCCAAGGCTTTACCATAATCCACATTGGATCATTAGGCCATGTGTTATTTCTTTTAGAGACCACCTCACTCAGTTCTGAATCTATCCAGCAATCCAGCTCAACCAAAAACAGGAGAACCCATCACACCATGGCTATCCGGAAATGGAAAGGAAATGTTGAATAACATCATCACACTTAGAAAAACCCATGCCCATGACAGCAAAAGAACCAAGAACACACATGCATAACCATGCATGGCAAAAACTAGCAAGGAAATCACACATGCAAATCGATACTTGCAAATAATCCCATTGTAGTTGCTTGATCCTGCTCTTCCTTGCTTGATATTTGCTTCCTCTTGCCTTCTTTTCTTTCCTTGACCTAATGTTGAAGTTCTCCAAGAAAAATCTAAGTATCCAAGAGTGTGTGAGAGAGAGAATAGAGAGAGATCCAAAATCGATCTAACAACAGGTCTATGAATTGATCCTCATAAGCCTTTTTTATCAATGAGGCCTCTATTTTCTTCAATTTTCCATTATTTTTCCTTCATTTTCCTCCTCACATGCAATATGTAACCTTTCACTTTCCTTTTCTCCTAATTTCCATTATTTTTATAAATAAATGCCAAATAATGCCTCTTGCCTTTCCAAATCCTTTTCCATTGCCTTTTCCAATTTCCTCTAGCCATAATAAACTAAATGAACACCCACACTAGGATGTCTTGCCCAAAATTCAGTTTGGAATATGTGTCCCATGACCATGGTCTTATATTTTTTTTACATGAATTTTTACCAGGGTTGTTACAATTTTGTTTTGGAAGATTTAGACCTCAAATCTGATTTGGTCCAAGAAGCGGTTCTCTTGGAAACTTCTTCTTCACCTCACTATCTCTTGCATTTTATTGTTTTTAATGCATCAACTTGTGAAGAAGATAATCCATGCTCTTCAATTTAATCATCTAATGAGTTGGATTTTGAATTGACACAAGATAGTGAGGTCATCCATGATGAAGAAAAAGGTAAGTAGCTTATCCAGTATCCATTCCTTTGTTTATCATTTCCAACTGTGCATGAAGAAAATTCTTCTATTCAGGTTAATCATGAGATTTATCCAATTTATGCATCTTTAGATGTGCAATTAGAAGAATCTTTTGACTTGGGTAATTTGTTTGTCGAAGATATATGTTTTGACCAAATCAGTGATGTAGATGGCTACCATCTGGATATTAGTGATCTAGTTGAAATTACTAATGATAGTTGTCCACATGCCATGCATGATCTCACTCAATCTTCAAAATGTAATTCTACAATTATTGAAAGTTCTGGGACTCATCAAGAAGTTGAGGCACTTCAACTTTCGTTGATGGTTATGTCAGGTCCTCACTATCTTGGTAAGCTCCCTGAACCAAATCAAATTTGGATATTCTCGCATAATTCTTTCCTTTGCATGATTTCATTGGATGCAAATTCCCCCTTGAAATATGTTTGTTATTTTGAATATGGCTCTTTCAACTTTCAATATTTTGTTTCCAGTTGGATTGAATATTTTTCTTCAGTTAGTTCATCTTAATGCAAATCTCTTATATCAAAATCAAGTTTGGAATGTATACCTTTCATAAATAAGTGAAGTTGTGAAGTTTATCACTCTAAAGATTATCTTTGGCTAACAGATTCATACCTGTCACATTCTTTTGAAAGTAATAAGCTCCTAATCCTTCTTGTGAATATTTTAATGCTAATCATTTTCATTTTGGCACCCAATCTCCTCTTGAGTATTAATGAATTCTTGTGTTATTTGTTGAATCAAGTTCCTCTTTTTCATCTGCTACATCTCGACTGGTTTCATGTGTTTTCCATATTGGCATTCCTTTTTAATGATTATGATGTCAGTATTGGTTGTAGCCAGTCACAAGTAGATGGTTTGTCACATTCAGCATATGAGGAAGATGATTCTTTCATTCAAAGCATTTGTAAAGTTTTTCAAACTGATTTATCTTTGTTGTCTTCCAATCAAGAATATTATGTCTTAATCATCCCATCTGATCATGGTTCTTGTTCTAACAACTGTCATTCAATTGATAATTTTCCCACTAGTGTACATAATGATGGTTGTTTTACACCAGTTGATCTTTATGGTTTATCATCTCAATATTTAGATACTTGTCAAGCAGTTGAGACACTTCAGCCTCCACTAATGGTTATGTCAGGTCCTCACTATCTTGATAAGCCTTCTAAATTTGATCGGATATATTTTCCCTCACAAGATTCTCGTCTTGATTCCATGCCATTAATTGAGAAATTATCTTTTCAAGGATTTTAGTTTTCTCAAGAGGATGTTTTTGAATTTCATGATCCAATCTATAATCAGTTGGAGGCATCTTACTTAGCAAGCCCATTTTCTAGAAACAAGTTTCAATTTCTCTTGATGTTTGCTAAGGAAGACAATATAAGTGCAGGTGCTTTCACAAGGAGTTGTAGAGGTTTGTATGATTTCTATTCTTATCGAAAAGGTAAGGTGGCAGGTTGGGTAAAGTCAGGTGGTATGACACATATTTATTTCTTTAAGAAAGACCTTCTATTTGTTGTGTAAGATATTGAAGCTTTTATCTTTTCTAATGCAGATTATCATATATTGGTTTTCATTACTCATATCTTTGCAATTGCAGGTTGGAAGAAATTACGATGAATGCATTGGAAATATCATTACACTTAGCCTGACCTTCTAGTTGATTAGGTTAGGAGTAGGCTTATTTGCATTTAGTTTCCTTTGCATTACATCCACCTTATTTCATGCTCTCCATCGAGTCTCTACATTCACTTGTTTTCTTATTATATATTATGCATGTTGTTTTATGTCCCGCCTCCATTTGCTTGGTTCTTTTGGTTTTGTTTCATTGTTTTGTCATGCATTTTATTTTTGTTTTTTCCAATAAGACCTTGTGTGAAAAGTGTTTGGCTCTAAAGGACTTTATGGTGGGATAAAAGAGAAAGTGTGACAACCACAATACTTGGATTTTTGTTTGTTCTCCTTCTTTGTCTTGGGAAGATGTTATAGGTTGATCTAAGTTTGAATGGAAAATATGATTCATCCAATAAGAGAACCTTGAGGGAACCTATTAGATCCGTGCCTATGCTAGTATCTAAACTACTCAACTTGGTGTAAATCTACTTGTGTGTTAACGCTTGTCCAATCTAGTAGAGAAGGGATAAGGGAAAAATCTAAATCGAGCAAACCAATATCAGAGGTCTTAAAATAATTCTCTGAAGGGGAAACCCCCTCTTCTCTCAATAATTCGGGATCCCTCTTCCACATATTAAAAATAATAAGTGTTGATTCACATTTCTTTTAAATAAATAAATAAAGGGTGAAAGAATAGAAAGGCTTCCTACGCAGGGAGGTGAATCAAGTGACTTCTTCAGGGTACTATCCAGGCTCATTGGCAGCGAAGAAACATTTGTGCTCCTAAAGTGACTATGTTGGGGTACTGTCCAGGCCTGTTGGCAGGGAGAAACACCATAGATGAAAACTTCAACTATGAAAATCATAAACTCTTCATGCACATTACCCTTTCCTATATCAAAACAATTGTGATATAGTGTATCTTATGTATGTGTTTCGACCAAGTAGAGAAAAGTAAGGTGCTATGTATAAAACTGGGTCGAAAGGGGGAATTTGGAGCAATCAATACTTCTTGGAAGTCTGACCCTTAACTAAAATCTATTCCCTGATGAAGAAGCTGAAGTCCACCCAGTGTGTCGCCAAGTATTGTCGCTACTACAACACCCTCCAAAATTTCACTACATCTAAATTTTGGAGCCTACTTCATTGCCATATCAAGTGTCACCTTGGTCGTCAAGTGTTGTTTTGTGTTGTTTCATATATATTAAGTATTCTTGAATGTTCTCAAGTGTCTTCACATTGACTAGAAAATATCTATATGCATTTCATGGTCATAACACCTTTGTTGTTGTAAAACAACACTTTCAGGTCACAGACACACATACTTCACTGGTTAGACTTGGGAAATGTGCATAAAGTGGCATTTTGATGTATATTCATTGTTGATCAATCTTGTCTAAGTCTTATCGATGAGTTAGTATGTGTCTCGCATGGTTTTATGTCTCGAACTCATCTTTCTCACCTCTTGACCAATCATCCAGACTTAAACAAATTTGAGTTGCAAAACAATCTCATTAAGGCTAAGAGCACATGAGCACACTCTGAAGCCTTAATGGGAGACCCCTCGTTGTTCATAGTGTGCCTTGTACACTCCTTGAGAACTGGGTGCACTCCTAAAGCACCAAAACCCTTCCTTGTTCTGAACTGCAACCTTCAAAAACCAAGCCTTGCTTTGAGCGCACTCCTTCAACCTTAAGGAATGCGCCCTCCTTAGGAGCACTCCTTCAACCTAAAGGAATTCGCCATCCTTTGACCCGAAGGAATGCACCCTCCTTTAGCACACGAGCATGCCCCAAAGGCCTTAATCTCCACCCTTCAGCTTTCCACAAAGCACCATGCACCCTCTACACCCTTTGACTGCATGAGCGCACTTCGAAAGCACAAAGCATCAGCCTTCGGACTTGCACCATGCACCCTATTTGGTCACTTGAGTGCATGAGCACACTTAGAAGGAATGAAGCATCATCCTTTAGCATTCAAACTTGCACCATGCTCCCTCATTGGTTTCCTTTGAGTGTACTCCTTCAACCCAAAGATATGTTCCCTCCTTGAGAGCACTCCTTTGACCCGAAGGAATGTGCCCTCTTTCTCTCCCTTGAGCGCACATCACACTTAGGAAACCCGAAGCCTTCCCCTTCATCCTTTGGAATTGCATCATGCACTCTGCATTGACTATCTCCCTCTATTAAGCACATGAGCGCATACCAAAGCCATGAAGTCTTTCCCAGTCATCCCTTCAACCTTTCAAAGTGTGCCCATGCACCTAAAAGTCCCTTTGACCCTTTTGAGTGCACCGAAAAGGCATAAACAAAAAATATGCATAAAACATGGCAGATTAGGAAATTTTCAGGCTTATAGTTGCTCGTCATGGGTGATTGCAGAAACAGGTATTCTAGGGACCTCATGGAAAGCACACACGAGGAAGATCGGGAAAAGAGGATAGACAAAGGAAGCATGAAAATAAACAAGAACACACTTGAAAATTGATGATTGAAGCACCCCAAAAAACTCGAATATTGAAGACCCTTTGGAGGGTTAAAGTGCCATGATCAGAAGATAAGCAAAGAGTAAATACAAAGTGGTATTCATGTCACCACTAGAGAAATTCCATGTCATCAGTCACTATCAGTCCCAGTCGTCAAAGAAAGTGACATGTCAAGTCTCATTATATGATGATGTGGAGGTTATGATGTAGTATTGTAATCATTGTAAAAGAAAAATAAGTGGAAGGACAAGATTTAAATGTGGAACATGAAGAGTCACATATTCATATATGGACAAAGATTTATAGAATTACAGAAGCCTTTTAGAAGTTCAAGAATTATTTTGAAGTATAAAGGACACACTAGAATTCCAAGAGTCATGAGGATATGAAAGGTCATTCCTCTTGTTATAAAAGAAACCTCATAACTCAAGAAAATGGCTTTTGGAGGCTTAATATTTGGAGAGATAGTCTTAGCTTCTCTATTTGGCATAGGAGAGAAAACTATTCTTTGGAGAAGAAAGAATTGACTTAATGTTCCACTATTGGAGCTATTGTCTCATAATTGTAACTTTGCACTTGGTATTTCACCTAATTGAATCTCTATGAGCCGACACATTTTCATGCATGTATTGCAAATGTTTTAGTACTATTCTTGGGATGTTTATGGTATATGTTGTGTTCATATGTACTAGAGAAATTGAACTATTTCGGTGGCATCGATACTCATCTTGTTGAATGTGTGTTGTATTCACTTTAATATCGTTATGTGAAGTATTTCGCTAACAAATCTTTTTTTATGCTCTCATATGTCTCTCTTAGGTTAGTACTATTATTTTCCTTCTATAGGCTCACTTTTATCTATCCCCTCATGAAATTCTCCTTTTACACATTGCAATCAGCGTTTCACAATGTCAACTTACTTGCTTATTCAAGGTTTATGTATATAATATCTTATGTTATCTATTGAAACCAAGACGAACCCTTGTGTTATGGAATTTGGGTCGATACTCTGAATGGGACTCCTACTCCAATTGGTGTGAAGTCTAATTGGGGCTTCACATTGGGGAGACCCCCTATATGTTGGTAGTATCCAGCACTGTCAACAAGTCCCCAACACATTGATTAACCTTGGGGATGCAATCAATTTCATGATCTAGGAAACCATACTAAAGCTCAACCTCCAAGGAGCCTTAAGAAATACCACTATAGTGTTGTAGGTTGTGGATAGATCCAAAGTAGCCCTCCAAGGATTTATTGAGGATGTAATGGTCTCCATTGAATCCTGGGAATATCCAAAATATTTCCTTGTCCTCTAACCCAAAACCAAGTTTAGTGGGTACCCTCTCGTTCTAGGGAGACCTTGGTTAGCCACTGTTGATGCTTACATTAGTTGTAGGGCTGGAAACATGACCATTTAAAATGGGCATCTCTCAAATAAACTTGTATTATGCCCCCTGCTCAACCCTTTATTGAGCATGATTTACATTTGTGGGTAGAGGAAGAGGAAGCGGAAGAATATTATCAGTCATCCCTCTACCCGGTCTATACATTAGAAATTATTATTATAGTAAGTGGGCAGCTAGATGAGGATAACCTTATTGATCACTTCCCGTAGAATCAACCTCCTACTACCATACCAATTGTTGATCTAGTGGAAGAATCCTTAGGGCAACCTAAGAACAATTCATGGGATGAACTTTGCTCTGCGAACTTTGACCCAAATCATGTTGAGATTGTGGAAATAATTCCATCCAAAACTCTAAAATTCAACCCTTCCCTCTTAGTAGAGTAAGAAGAGCAGTAAGCCCTAAGGGCTAGCTCAGTTGGTCAAGTTCCCATTGCTAAGTACCTTTCCAGTTGGGAGGTCACAAGGTTAAATCTCCTCGATGCCCTTGGGGTTAGACCTTGCTTGTTTGGCCGGTGGGTAGATCCCTTTGGGTTGATCTCCCTAGATTTAAAAAAGAAATTGGGGAAAAAGAGTAAGAAGAGAAGTTATCCATTGTGTTGAGGTAGCATCTCGATGCCTTTGCTTAGGACTATATGGAAATGAAAAGGGTGCATCCCTTAGTTTGTACCCATCATATTTACATTAAGGAGGGATGTAAACTTGTGCTCCAACCATATAGAAGAATTAACCCTTCCCTTCAAGATATTGTGAAAGAAGACTTGCAAAAACTACTGGATCTAGGATTCATTACCCCATTTCAGATAGCAAGTGGGTGTCCCTGCTTGTCATACTACCTATTGTAGCGGCTACAATCGCCCTCAAAAATTTTCCTATGCTTCAATTTTGGAGCCTTCTTTCCTATCCATGAGAGCTAATCTAACACTAATCCAGTATTCATGCTTCGACTGAGACTTATATTTTCAATTTTTCTTGTGTTCCCACACTTACTTGACCTTTCTAAGTCACAAGATGATCTCCTGACTTGGTCTCACAGCAATTCTAGGCTTGCCTCTAGAAACTGCACAATCCTTGAGGGCAAGCAACCTTGATGATGGGAATTGCGCGGTTCTGACTGGAAGTCATCCTTGAGCTTAGAAACTATGCAATCATGGAAATCATATTAGCTCTAAGCCCATCAACTACACAATATCTCACTAAGCTCATGAATTTCACAAGGAACTGAGCCGGAAAGTTTCCCAATTCCCCGAAACTATGCAGTTCGTCCATTATTTTTAGAAACTTCCACCAAGTGCCATTTTTTCCTTGATTTTAGGCATGAGCGTCATAAGCCCTAATTCACTCAAATCTATTTAATTGGTGCCTCTAGAACTCATTTGAAAATTCAATCTTGGAGCTCTAACATTCCTGAGGAGATCAAGAACATTCGGTGTGTTTGTCGTCGTTTTTTCAGGTGAGTTTCACTTTTGTCGTCTTTTGCCACTTTTTATGTCACTTTTTGTTGTTTCACTTGTGTGAGTGTTTTTTTACTTATTTAACTTCATAGTTACTGGAATTTAAACTTGTTTTAACTTGTAGAAGTGTTGTCTTAAGTTTTCACTTGCCTTTCACAAGTGTCACATTGGATTTCCTATTTTTGCACTGATGGTTGTCGTTGCGCTGACTCTCCTCACATACTTGATTTTCCTTCTGTTTGATTAGTTTTTGCACTTGATATACATTTATTTAGTCATACTTAGTTAGTTTCGTACTCAACCTCACATCATCACTCACTTCTGCTCATTTTCCACACTTCCACTGGGCGTATCTACACTTTGGACGGATTTTTCCTTACCCAGTTGGGCACTACGCAATCCTAAGGCTCAAGCCACAAGCTTGGCCTCTAGAAATACACAGTGTGTAGTACATTTTGGCTCCAACTATGCACACAGTTCCAATAGTTAGCCTGTCGCCTTGGCCACTAAGACTGCACAATGTGCAATCTCTCCCAGTCTTTGCCCAGGTTAGGACTGTGTATTGCGCAGTCCCAAGCCTTAAGCTTCATCCTTGGCCATTAGGACTGTGAAGTTCCCATAATAAACCAATCTCCCTTGTTGATAAAAATTATGCAATCCTTCTCTCTAGTTTCCCGACTTTCTACTTGATCATGATTTGAAGGTAGATTTGTTGAAGCTAATGTTTGCTTTCCATGAGTATCCTTTTTGTCCCACAGGTACCACACTTGTGAAGCAATTTTCTCCAACAGTCATTGTTACCATGGCACCAAAGAGAGTTGCTTCAAAAGAGACCACTGAAATTAGTATTGGGGAAGCAGTTGAGAAAACACTAGTAGACTTGCCATTGTATGCAGACACTCAGTTGTTTATAGAAAAGGGGTCAACACTAACATGGCAACAAGTTAATGAAGCTCTTTTAGTAAAGAGCCTTGAGGCATATCTAGAGGACCGGCGGGTGTATCTCAGTATCCAACTATCAGTACTACACAAGGTTGCATGTAGTAATCCGACCTTCCCATGTGCAGATGTCATCAGCTAGATTTTCTCACACATTAATGAGAAAATGGCATTGAGCAATTCCAACAGATAGAAGCTTGCTACCTTTCGGATATAAGATTATTAGTGCATGTATCACTTGCCTGAGCTAATGAAGCTCATCGAATCATTGTTCTATGCCATCCACATCTATGAGAATACACGAGACATTATCAAAGGTTCGGTGAAAGAGCCAGCGAAGTTTCGACAAACACCCTCCCATGTATACAAGACAAGGTCCCTTAGGAAGTGCTACCATCTCTTGGTTATCTTATCTTGTAGGATCCATGGACAACAAAGCATAGATATATTTCATGAAGGGTGGGAAATCTTATTGAACCAGGTTGTGAACGAGAGGACAACTAGTTGGATTTGTTGGCTTGACAGTTGAGGGCCCATGTAGCACATGCCTAGATTCCTCCCGGTTGTGATCAAGAAAGGTTCTATATGTTTTCATATTTACTAGATGCAATTTATGCACAACAACAGTTCCCTGGCATGAACTTGACATCGAAACCATGATAATTTTTTGTGATTGCATTCATCGAGGATTAATGGCATAGCTAATTGACCACTTCATCATCTCGCTTTACAAGCTCATCTTTGAAGAAGATCTGCCTTGCATGTCATGAGGAGCAATGAAGGCGATAGCAAAAATCGTAGATTGGTATGCCTCACCAGGTGGCATTTTCCTTAGATTTTTCAGTGGAGAGAAGCCTATGCATGTTTTACCCAAGTATGCCATTGATAATCTTGTCATGCAAGAAGTATCATATCATCTTTCCACAGGGTTGTCAGCATCTTTGCACAAGAAGAAGAAAGCACCATGGCCCACTCTTCCTTTTAAAATTGGATTATACGAGATAAATAAATTAAAAGTCACAGATACTGAGGGAAAGGAGATTGTGAAGTTTTTATTCGGTACATGAGACTTTAATCTGTATGATCCCCATGGTATTTTTAAAACCATTGTGCAAGAATTTACTTTCTGTGGATTAATGGGACATTCCATTGGCCATAGAAGGATCCATGAGGGAATTGCTACAATGCCTCCAGACTCTATGAGCCGGTCAGTTTAGTAGGGACTTCACAAGATGCTCCATAGACGGTAGAAATTCCAAAAGAAACAGCAGTAGAAGGCAGTAATCCTATGCAGGACAAGGGAAAGAGGAATATTGTCAACAGTCTAGAGGGAGAACAAAGCTGCAAGATGAAATCGGATCCTATTATCATGAAAGAAGCTTTATCGAAAGAAGCAAAGAGGAAGCAGAGGATAAAGAGAGTGGAGTGGAGGAAGACAGAAAAGTAGAGGTTACAGGAACCAGAACTAACGCTACATGGAGGTAAAGAAGAAACTAAAGGAAGAAAAAGAGTTGATGAGGAGGGAACAAGAAGAGAAGTGGAAGTAGGAGGAAGAAGAAAGGAAAGGTGTAATGACATAAGAAGCAACACTGGTACAAGTTCAAGAATAGGAACAAAACCAGCCAGTAGCTGCGGAGGAAGGTGAACAGATACAAGATCGGGAGCTTGCTCAGCAGATTGAGCACTTGATTGAAGTAACAGACACGGATATGGAACAAGAGCCGTAGAATGTTGGCAATTCAAGCACTATCAATAATACCCAAGAAATATTGGAAGTGGAGGATCTGTGTTGACTATATCGAACTCAACAAATCCGCAAAGAAGGATCATTTCCCTTTGCCTTTCATTGATAAAGTCCTAGATGGCCTTGTAGGGAAGAAATTATTTTCATTCCTAGATGGATTTAGTGTATATAATCAAATCCATATCAGCCTTGAGGATCAGGATAAGGCCACCTTCACATGCCCATGGGGAACCTTTTCCTATAGAATCATCCCTTTCAGTTTGTGCAATGCCACTGCTACCTTCTAGAGGGAAGTTTTGAGTATGTTTGTTGATCATTTTCATGACATAGTTGAAATATACATGGATGACTTCACCCCTTATGGAAATGATTTCCAGGATGCTCTTTCCAACCTATGAAAGTTTTAAAGAAATCCATTGAAATGAAGCTTTCATTGAGTCCCAAAAAGCATTATTTGTTTATGACCTAGGTCACTTTCTTTCTAAGGAAGGGATCCAGGTTGACCTTAACAAGGTTTCCATTATCAAAAGGGTCCCTATCCCTCAAAATCAAAGGGATTTCATAAGTTTTCTTATGTTGGTTTGATTCACCTCTATTTGGATTGTTGACTAAAAACTCTAAATTTTGTTGGACAGATAGATGTCAATAGGCATTTGAAGAACCGAAAAATAAGTTGACCACTACACAAATTCTTAGATGTCCCAATTAGGCATTGCCCTTCCACATCCACACAAATGCATCAGACAAAGTTGAAGGAGCAGCTTTGGTACAAGTGGAAGAAAAATTGCCCTATGCAGTATATTTCATTAGTAGGAACCTCTCCAAAGTTGAACTTAATTACATAGTTACTAAAAAAGAGCTCTTAGATGTTGTGCACTCTTTGAACAATTTTAGGCATTATATAATAGGGTACCATTTCTTTGTTCATACTGATCATGCAACCATTAAATACTTAGTGAATAAACTAGATGGAAATGCTAGGATCATTAGATGATTGTTATTATTGCAACAATTTGATATAACCATTGTTGGAAAACCCGGGAAAGAAAAGGTGGTTCCATTGTTGATATAGAAAATTTCTTGGTTGCTAGGAGGTTCCCTCCTAACCTATCCTCCAAAGAGAATAGCAAGATTACTATAAAGAGTACCTTTCAATTGGATTGGGGGAAATCTTTTCAAATTATGACCAGATCAGATCTTGAGGAGATGAGTGAGGGAGGACAATTTATTTGACATCCTCTCAGCATTCCATGATGGACCCTATGGGGGCCATTTTTTTGCTAAGAGGACAACCTTCAAAATCTTCCAAGTTGGATACTATTGGCCTACTCTGCACCAAGATGCTAGAAGATACACTGTTAGGTGTGGTGAGTGCTAAAGGATGGGCAAGCTTACACCCAGGGATTAGATGCTCTTTTAGCCCAAAGTAACTCTTAAGCCATTTGAGAAATGGTGCATGGATTTCATTGCATCAATTGATCCCCCATCTGGACAAAATAGATACATCATCATGCACATTGATTACTTGACAAAGTGGGCTGAAATAAAGGCAATAAAGGTGTTAGAAAATTAATTAACGCAACAATGAAATACACAAAATATTATGGAAACACAAATACAGAAACGCATAAAACAAGAGAGACATAGATATATGTGGTTCACCCAATTTGGGCTACGTCCACAGAGAAATAGCCAATCCTTCCTTTTATATTATCTAGCAAAATGAAGACGTACAACGTACAACATATTCCCTATAATTTCCTCTTCGCTCTCACACATCCTCTCTCTCTCTTGCTCAGAATAATCATCCATAGTCGCAATAAAATTCCCTCATATAAACTAAGGGTTTCCTTCTAGGGAAAAAACCCTAAATTAACATAACTTCTACCGTCAGATCATCCGCCTAATGAACATCCCGAATTGACTATGAAATTACAATATTTGACAAGGCAAATTTTCATATAGTTTTAGCTTTAGGGGCACTACCCCTGAACCCCCGCCAAGTGGGGCTCATAAAAGTTGTAATCGCCCCCCTATACCCCCCTAACAGTGATTAAATAGGAAACGTTTCCGCCCTGTTAGGAACATGGATCTAATGTGACTAAAACAAAAACCTCTGAACAATTAGGAAGATAATTAAGCTCCACACCCAACAATATCCCACTTGGAGACTAATTATAAGAACCCCAACGGTACTTCACTTGATGGACAATGCCTCCACTTTCGACCTGGTTATTTCTCGTCTTCATCAGCATACTTGAAGACCAATTGAAACTAAGCAGAATATCAGTTTCTCCCTGGTTACAACTTTTTTTAACATATCTATAGGATTTTGGCTAGTGTGTATCTTTTCCAGCTTCAACTCTCCATCTTCCAACACTGACCTTATGAAATGGTACTTGAGTTGTATGTGTTTAGTATTTGAATGAAATGTTGAGGTCTTTGCAAGATGAATGGCACTTTGGATATCACTGTATAACCTGCCCATCTCCTGCTTCTTTCCCAACTCAACCATAAACTTTTGTAACCAAATCATTTCTTTAATAGCCTCTTTAGCAGCAACATACTCTACTTTCGTTGTTGAAAGTGCAACAATGTTTTACAACCTTGATACCCAACTGACAGTTGTTCCACCTACATTAAACACATACCCTATGGTGCTCTTCCTATTATCTCTATCACCTTCCATATAAGCATCAACATATCCCTGTAGAGCAATGTTTGAACCACCAAAGCATAATGCTTTATTTTTGGTACCTCATAAATACTTGAGAATCCACTTCACTTCCATCCAATTCTCTTTTCCTAGATTGTTCATATACCTTCTTACAACTCCCATTGAATGTACCTTATCAAGCCTTGTGAAGATCATTGCACACACTAAGTTTCCAACTACTTATGCATATGGAACTTTACACATATAATCCATCTCTTCTTAGGTCTTGGGACACATCTCCTTACTTAATTTGAAATGGCTAGCCAAAGGTGTACTAATTGGTTTTGCATTCTGCATATTAAATCTTTCGAACACCTTTTCTATGAACTCACTTTGAGACAAAGTTAATTTCTGATTTTTCCTGTCTCTAGTTATTCTCATACCAAGGATTTGTTTTGCGGCACCCAAATCCTTCATTACAAATGAATTTTCCAATTTTCTTTTGAGAACATTTATTTCCTACATGTTAGACCCTACAACAGGCATGTCATCTACATACAATAGCAATGTAATATAGTTGTCATCATTTTTCTTTTTAAGATAAACACAATGGTCAGAGTGACATCTAGTATAACCTTGTTCAAACATAAACCTGTCAAAATTTGGATACCACTGCCTTGGATCCTGTTTTAATCCATATAAGCTCTTCTTCAATTTTCACACTAATTTCTCCTTTCTTTTGACCTCATACCCTTGTGGTTGCTTCATATATATTTATTCCTCCAAATCCCCATGGGGAAAGGTTGTATTTACATATAACTGCTCAAGATGAAAAAATTATGTTGACACTAGACTTAAAATAGTTCTAATTGAAGTCATTTTAACAACAGGAGAAAAAATCAATCAAATTTTATACCTTTATTTTATGCAAACCCCTTCACCACAAGTCTAGCCTTATACCTTTGTTTATCTCTATCTTATTCCTTCAACCTATAAACCCTTTTATTCTACAATGTTTTTTTTCCTACAGACAACTTAACTAAGTACCAAGTCTGGTTATGCATCAAGGAGTCCATCTCTTCTTCCATGACTTGCTCCCACTTCTTCCTAGTTTCTATCTGCATTTCTTCTTCATATCTTTCTAGTTGACTAGAATCAGTCAACAATACATAATATAATGAAGGAGAGTATCATTCAGGGGGTATACTTATCCAGGTAGATATTCTAACACCACTTTCAGGTGTTTGAGGTGCTTGTTGTTGTTGTGGTAGTTGTTGTTATTGTGGTTGTTAGTCATTATAATTTCTAGGCACCTTTACTTTTTTTGTGATCTCATCAAGCACTTCATATTCTTTGTTTTCCTTTTCCTATTTCATCTCCTGCATCTGATCCTTATACAAGACCTTTTCATTGAATATCACATCCCTTCTCCTAATGATTTTGTGATTTTCATAATCATATAAGCGATAACCAAAATCATTAACACCATATCCAATAAAGGTATGTTTCTTTTATTTTGCCTCAAGCATTTTTCTATTTTCTTTATTAATGTGGACAAAGGCTTCACAGTCGAAAGTCTTTAAAAATGAGTAGTTTACCTATTTACCTGTCCATGCCTCCTCTGGAATACCACCATCTAAGGAACCTAAAGGCCCTTTGTTTATAAGATAAATAGTAATATCTACAGCATCTTCCCAAAATTGCAAGGTCAATCCTGCATGCAAACTCATGCACCTTGCACGCAACATGATTATCTTTCTCACCCTTTCTGACACACCATTTTCATGTGGCATTCCTAGAATTGTCTTCTCTCTATGAATTCCATGTTTTGAATAGTAGTTATCAAACTCTTTGCTACAGTATTCACCTCCATTTTATGATCTGAGACACTTAAACTTCTTTCATGTCTCATTCTCAACCAAATCTTTCCATTTCTTGAAAGTACCAAATACATTATATTTATTTCGAATACAATAAATCCATGTTTCTCTAGTTGCATCATCAATAAAAGTAACATAATATCCAGAGCCACCAAGAGATGATACCTGAGTTGGTCCCCATACATCTGTATGCACAAGCTCTAATTTTTCTCTCTTCTTTTCCTTCCCAACTTTGATAAATATGACTCTTTTATATTTTCCATAAACACAATTCTCACAAAAATCCAAATCAACATGCTTCAAACCTAGCAACAAATTTCTTGAGTGAAGAATTTGCATCCCTTTCTCACTCATGTGCCCGAGCCTATGATGCCACAATTTCATATATACTCCTATGGAGGTTAAAGCATTAACAAAATTAGAAATACCATTGCATAAATACAATATACCAACCTTTTCTCCTTTTGTTATTACTAGGGCTCCTTTAGTGACCTTCTAGGTTTTGTCTGTGAATGTAGTTACACAGCCTTCACCACCTAACTACCTTGTTGAAATTATATTTTTCTTCAGATCTGGAACATACCTTACCTCCTTCAATAACCATTGGTTTCCATTTTGTTTCTTTATAAAAACCTTACCCATTCCAACGATTTTACAGGGTTTATCATCACCCAAATGAACGTGTCCAAAATCTCCTTAAACATAGTCATGAAAATGTTTCCTATCAGGTGTGGCATGGAATGAGGCCCCTGAATCTACCACCCAGGCATCAATAATATTATCTAATGAAAGAATCAAATCATATTTCAACACATCACCTATCACATTCGCTTCATGATTGTTCTCTTGTTTTCCATATCCTTCTTTTCCTTTTCGAGATTTGCAGTCTTTATTTAGGTGTCCTTTCTTCCCACATTTATAGCACACTATCCCTGATCTGGATTTGGATCTGCTTTTTCTTGACTTACTGCAATTTCCTTAGCTCCTTCCTCTTTCCATTTTTCTTCCCCTAGTCTCTGCATTCAAAGCATTACATGATGTCTCACCTGAGATTTTCTGTCACATTTCCTCGCTAAGCATAGCACCAACAACATCATCAAACTTTAAAGTACTAGACCTACAGACAGAGTTATTGATAGTCATAACAAAGCCATTCCAACTTTCTAGAAATGAGAAAAGAAAAAACAGAGCCCTAACTTCATCATCAAAATTTACCCCTACATAACTTAACTGACTAGTAACCGTGTTAAATTAATTTAAATGATCAGCAACAGATCCACCTTCTGACATCTTTATATTAAATAGACCCTTAATAAGAAATACCTTATTTGAGGTTGAGGTTTTTTCATATAGTTTTTCCAATGTTGTAATTAAACCTTTTATTGTCATTTCCTTTGAAATGTTGAATACCATCAATGCTGCCAGACACAGTCGTATTATTCCTAGTGCCTTTCTGTCAAGAATATCTTATTCTGCATATGCCATACTCATCGACTTCTTTGTTTTTCCACTCAATGGTAGGTACAAATATTTCTGATACATATAATCTTCCATCTACATCTTCCACAGGTGGTAGTTTTGGCTGTTAAATTTCTCAACCCTAAACCTACCATCTTCCACCATTGCTCCCACTTGAACTAGGAACCCTTCTCTCCTGTGAGTTTATTAGCCAAATAGACCATCGACTTTGATACCAATTGTTAGAAAATTAATTAACGAATCAAAAAAATACACAAAATATTGTGGAAACACAAATACAAAAATGCATATAACAAGAGAGACACAAATATACATGGTTCACCCAAGTTAGGTTACGTCCACAGAGAATCATACAGTCCTTCCTTTTATATTATCTAGCAAAATGAAGAGATACAACCTGCAGCAGATCCATTATAATTTCCTCTTTACTCTCAAACAACCTCCTCTCTCTCTCTCTTGCTCAAAATAATCATCCACAACCGCAATAAAATTCCCTCATATAAATCGAGGGTTGCCTTCTAGGGAAAAAAAACCTAAATTAGCATAACTTCTACCATCATATCACCCGCCTAATGAATAGCCCAGATTGACTATGAAATTACATTATTTTACAAGAAAAAATTTCGTCTACTTTTTGCTTCAAGGGTGCTACCCCTAAACCCCTGCTAGGGAGGCTCATAAAAGTCATTGTTCCCCCCCTAATAGTGATTAAATGGGGGCGTTGACACCCCATTAGGAATAAGGATCCAATGCGAATCAAACAAAAAAACCTTTGAACAATCAAGAAGATAATCAGGCTCCACATCCAACAAAAGGAAACAACCAAGCAGAAGGTGGCATAATTTCTAAGGGAAAATATCTTCTATAATTTTGGGTTCCCAAGGGATTTGGTCACTAATCAAGGAGTTTAGTTTATTTAAGATATGATTGAGGCCATCATGGAATAACACCATATCAAACACAGAAAATCCACTACATATCACCCTCAAGGAAATGGGTAGGTGGAGGTCACAAACAGATCTTTGGAGAATAGCCTGACTAAAGTTGTTAGCAGCAGCAAAAAGGATTGTGCAACCTGACTTGTAGAAACCACTTGGGCCTATAATACAATTTGGAAGACCACCACTGGATTCATCCCTTTGAGTTGGTTAATCTAAGAAGCTCCTATTTTCCATTGAGTTTGAATACAATACCTTAAGAACGACAAAAAAGTTGGATTTATACATCACTACAGCTCAGCAAGAAAGTTTGCACCAGCTAAATGGTTTGCATGAGTTCAGATTGCACCAGCTAAATGGTTTGCATGAGTTCAGATTGCATCCTCTCATGCATACTGAGGTGATCCAGCTGCATAGGAATATTTGGCATGATAGAAACATTAGGGAAAGGACCTTCCAAGAGGGTGATAGGCCCTTTTGTATGATTCTAGGTTCAAGTATTTCAAAGGAAAATTTATGACAAGATGGTTAGGTCCTTATCTGGTAGAAAAGTGTCATGAGAATGGGTTTGTCCAAATAAGAAAAATTGATGAAGAAGGAATTCCATTATTGGTTAATGGTTACCAGTTAAAGTTGTACAAGAGGAATTTGTCAAAGGAAGAGTTTACCAATTCAATAAGGAGTTGAATTTAATTGGAGGTCACATTTCTTAGTTCATCCAGTCTCTGATCAACAGAAGAAGGGGAAAACAAAGGAAAAAAAAAAGAGAAAAAAAGGGAAGAAAAATAAGAGAGCCTGGATGAAAACCTTCATGAGGCACCTAAGGCAATATCTAGGGCTAAAAACCTCTATGAGGTAGCTCAAGAGTAAAAAATAATAAATTAAAATATCCTCAGGAAAAAACTTCCTTTGAGACACCAGGGGCAAGCCTATAGGTTGAAAACCTCTTTTGAGCCTATTTGCAAGTCTCAAGAAAAAAGAAGAAAAAAATGAAAAAAAAAAATTGAAAAAAGAAGGGAAAATGATAAAGACAAGAATATAGGGAAAGTGGGGGAACCCTTACATTGATAGTTCTAATATGTTCTTGCAAGGTTCCAGCCATGGCCAAAGAAGGAAAACAATCAACATAAGCAGCCTCCGAACTCCACTTTTACCCCACCAGGCTAACCATCTGCATGTCCTTCATCATTCCATCATTCTACCAAAGCTCCTCCATCACCAGGAAACATATCCCACTCAATTCTACCTCAGTCCTGAAGTGTTATAGGATTTTCTTGAACCACAACAGGATTGTCTAGATTTTCTACAGAATTGATATTGACATGGGGAAAGGGTTCAGATCCTATGTTTTCCATGGGGGAACGAAAGAAGAGGTACACCACACCACCATCACCCATCCTCCATACCATTTATCCATGTATCCACCAAAATAACCACCTTTGTCCATAAAAAACCCCATTTTCATCCCTACTTTCATTATTTTCACCACAACCAAAGATTTTAATCCTTTTCCATGAGTTTGACATGAATAATTAGAGTTCTTGGATGCATTGTATGGGGGTTATTGTGATCATAGGAGGGTCTATGTGACTGCTACAGGAAGGAACCCAATCATGTATTATTCTACGCAAACCCCACAGAACCACAATCAGAAACACTTGGAAGCACCAGAGTGAGGAATTGACAATCATGAAGCATTGAGGGATCATCTCCTTGATCTTGGGTAGCCACAGAATTTCTACAAAGTTGTTGTAGGATAATTTTTCATCTCCAGCAGTAGCAGCTCGATCCACCATCAGTAGAACATACAGTGACAACACTAAGTCAAGTACACATCAAAACATAGCTGCAAAAAAAAAAGAGAATAATCTTCCAAAGTAGAGCTGAAGAATGAAGCAACATGTCTGGAAAAGGGAACCTCAACCAGTCAGCAGATCAAACACCAATCTTGAAGTAGCATGCAAACATCAAGACACTCAGCAACCCTTAGGTAAGCATAGGGATGAAGCTCCTCACCTCTTCCTTTAATTGCATGATATGTCGAAAATGTCTAAAATGTATGAGGAGAAAGGTTTTTTTAGGCTAAAGGTGGCTAGCATTCTTAGCCACCCTCGAAAATTTAAGTGGAGTTAATTGTCTCTCCCATGCAACATGGGGGGAAAGGACAAAAAATGGAAGTGATAATTTCAAGGGGTGGGACAACAGGCCTTTGATAAAGTATGAAGGTGGTAGGTGGGGACTAGCTCATACAACGTGATGAGCCCACCATCATGTTAGGATATTCCGATACATAGGAAATAGTTAAGTATAACTTGGTCTAGTATAGAGTTAGGTAAAGTGTGTTTCCTTACTATGTACATTTTGTAACTTACAATCCGACGGTCACGATATGTAGTGATCCGACGGTTCATTCTCTCCTCGGTATTACCGACACTTGATCCGTGGCTTAACACTCGATTGGTCCATGATCTCTATTTAAAGAGCATGGAGGGTCATTTGTAGGTTAATTGTTCATGAGAGAAGCTTATGTAAAATTTCATTCTTTTATTAATAAATTGCCTGAAGTGGCCGCGTTAGCTCAGGCCGTGGACTGTTTCCCTCTTTGAGGGTTTTAACCACGTCAAAATATTGGTGTATTGATCTGTGATCTGTGTGTGAGCGGTGTCCTTTGGTGTTCTGTCTGAGGAACTTACCCTGTAAATTCCTACATGGTATCGGAGCTATTTGAGGGCCGCGTCCGTTAGTGATCCAAATCTGAAGCCGGTAGAACTGCATCCGACTGCCATTTCCTAGATCTACTGTTTCTGACTACTTTCGGGCTGAGAGGACTGCTCTATTGTGTTGGGAGCATCTGTTCCAGTGAGGAACCCCTTTCGTTTCATACGAAAAGGTTTCTGGTAGCCCTAGCTACGTCATTTTTAAGATCTGGAGGTATACAGTGTTTATTTGCAGTTTACAGTTATTTTCTCTCTGTTTATTTCGGTTTCGATTTATTTAGCCTTTTTTTTATTACCAGATCTATACCTTTCATTTCTGCGTATGCTCTTTGCCATGCGACTCTGTGCGATCTGGGCAAATCAGAAACAGAAAGGAAGGATTTTTCTCATGCGTATGCTCTTTTCCACTGCGCCTTAGTGTGATCTCGGAAAATCAGAAACATTGAGGAAAATATTTAGTTTCCAGCTAAAGCTAACTTCGAGCCGCAAGGTTCGTTTTTTTTGTATGTCCATGTTGGGTTTTGTGTTTTTTGTTTTGTAGGGAAAAAGAGCTTTCTCAAAGCAAGCACGCAACCCAAAGCTTCAACCCCCCCCCCCCCCCTCTCTCTCTCTCTCTCTCAAACTTTTAGTATAGCTCACTTGGTCCAAAGCTAATTTATGAGAGTAGAGGTCTTGAGTTCAAGTCTCCTTTTTGTGGGGGCGGATTTTTCATTTCCGCACATTCCCACACTTTGTCGGCATCTTCATCAAATTTTCTTCAAAAAGCCATAAGTTCTTCATCCGGAAGCCGTTTTCAGAACCGTTTTTTTTTAAACGGCCTAATTTTTTGAGATCTTTCCATTGGAACACTTAGTTTTAGCATCTATAGCTTTAGTTTCTGTTAAAATGGGAAGTCCATACCAAGTTATTCTTGACATCACCAACTTCTTCCAATGGTGGTCCTACATTGTGGATTTACTTAGAAGTAAAGGTCTCTACAGAATAGCCTCAGGCTAAGAAACCAAACCGAAAGATGAAGATAAGGTAGCTAAATGGGAAAATAGGCAAGATCAAGCACGTGGGTTGATAGGGATGTCTATTTCTCCAGATCTTAGATTCCATATTGCAGAACTTGATACTCCTGATGAAGCATTGAAACAGATTACTAAAGTTTTTGGAATCAAAAATGAACTTAGAGCCCATCAACTTGAAAATGAGTTGCTTACATTGGACCCCAATAATTTTTCTTGCATTGAAGATTTTTTGTCCAAGTTCAAGACCCTTAGACTTCTCTTGGAAGGTGTTAAGGTTAAGAAAGAATATAGTAACCTTATCTATTCCATTCTTACTAAGTTGGGACCAGCCTACTCTGTGTTTGTTTCCACCTTCCATTCTACAAGAGAAGCCTTCATTTCTCAAGGACAAGACTACAAGTCCCCTTCCTTTGATTCTTTTTGTGATTCTTTAATAGGAGAACAAGAAAAACTCTTACACCTTGGTCTTCTTAATCTTGGAAACTCTTCTAAGAAAGCGTTAGCCGCCCAGCAGCAACCAAATCCAAAGAATCCTAAGAAGTTGTATCCTAAAAGGAATGGTCCTAAACCAAACAAGGGTCCTAAGCAATTTCAGCCTCAAAATGAAAAATCATTTCAACAAAATGATAAGACAAATAAAAACAAAGGGAAGAAGACTGATAGACATTGCAACTTTTGTAATCGAGATGGCCACTTAGAATCCAAATTCTTTAAGAAGATGGAAGCCTTGGAAGCAGCAATGAAGAAGCATAACATCCATTTGGAGCACTCTTCAACTTCAACTTCATCTTCAGGAATGGCACTTTCTGCATGTGGTTGTCAAGCGTCTCGGTCTGGCTATGCACTAAATGTATCTTCTTCTTCTCATTCTCATGAGTGGCTCATTGATTCTGGAGCTTCTTATCACATGCCCAAAAACAAAGCCATGTTTTCTTCTTTAAATGATTGTAACACCAAAAATATATATGTTGGTGATGATAGATCTCTTAGTGTTGTAGGGACTGGAACTGTTCATATAGACAATGGTCAATTTAATGATGTATTATGTGTTCCAACCTTATCCTGCAACCTTCTATCTATATATCAGATAACTCATTCAGGTGAAGGTAAAATCGTTGAATTTTCACCTCACGATGTTGTAATTAAGGACCTAAGAGATCCTAGACAGATTTTAGCTACTGGCATTGCTGATGATTCTACAAGGTTGTATAAGTTTCACAACTTTGGGTCATCAAATCTTCCCTTGGTATTTGTTGCTCATAATGATGAAGTGAGCAAACTTTGGCATGAGCGATTTGGTCACTTAAACTATCGCTCTCTTCAGAATCTATGTAAAGAAAATATGGTGACAGGTCTTCCAATGGTATCTTGCAGAGATGGTGTTTGTTCCGGATGTGTACTCGGAAAACATCATCGGGGCAGTTTTGAAAAACGTGCCTCTTGGCACGCCTCAGCCCCTTTACAGCTCGTGCATAGTGATTTATGTGGTACACTTCTAGTTGTTTCATTCTCTGGCTACAAGTATTTTTTAACTTTCATTGATGATTTCTCCAGACGCACTTGGGTATACTTCTTAAAACTCAAGAGTGAAGTATTTAGCATGTTCTTGGCATTTAAGGCCTTTGTTGAAAAACAATCTGGACATCAAATTCTTAAGCTAAGATCTGATAATGGCGGAGAATATGTTAACAACAAATTCATCAACTTTTGCACTGAGAATGGAATTCAAATGCAACATACTGTTCCATATACTCCACAACAAAATGGTGTAGCTGAAAGGAAGAATCGCACCTTAAAGGAAATGGCTAATTGTATGCTTCAATCTAAAGGACTTAGTCTTAATTATTGGGCAGAAGCAATTAACTGTGCAAATTACATAATAAATCGCACTCCTACTAAGGTTTTAAAGAATATCACTCTAGAAGAAGCATGGAGCTCAATTAAACCAGATGTAAGTCACTTTCGTGTTTTTGGAAGTGAAGCATGGGTCCATATTCCAGATGAGAAACATAAAGCTTTAGAACCTAAGAGTGAAAAATGTATTTTTGTTGGATATTCTAAAGATGTCAAAGGATATAGACTTATTCCACTTAAGTCCAAGAATGTTATCATTAGAAGATATGTAAAGTTTGCTGAAAATATATCGGCCTACGAGCCTAGTTCGGCGGATGTGCCACCTCTTCCTATCTCTTCTACTTTTGAAAAGATTTCTTCTTCAGATGATGAAAGCGAGGATGACAATCCTCCCCCACCTTCTCAGGATCCTCCTTCAACTCCTCAGCTTCCAAAATGGGTCCGTGCTACTCAGGATGCAACAGGTGATCTTGTCGGTGATCCTACAGATCAACGACGTACACGTTATCAGTTCGATAGAGCCTCTTCTTTACTGGCTCAAGCTTCAGTGAATTATGATCATGACACCTTTGCAGAAGCTTCAGGCCATCCAGATTGGGAAGCAGCTATGAATGAAGAATATCATTCATTATTGGCAAATGATACATGGGATCTTGTTCCTCTACCAAAGGGACGAAAACTTGTTAGATGCAAATGGGTTTATAGAACCAAGTATGGAACAGATGGGAAAGTTGATAAACATAAAGCTCGTCTTGTTGCTAAGGGTTTTTCACAAGTTGAAGGCATTGACTATACTGAAACCTTCACCCCTGTTGCCAAAATGAACTCTATCCGCCTTGCTCTTTCCCTTGCTGCCTCTTTCAAATGGGAAGTCCATCAGATGGATGTTAAATCCGCCTTCTTGCATGGGGACTTGCATGAAGAAATCTATATGGAACAACCTATTGGCTTTATACAAACAGACTCCAGTCTTGTATGTCGGCTTAAGAAATCCCTTTATGGTCTCAAGCAAGCTCCTCGGGCTTGGTATGCCAAAATGGATAGCTTTCTTTTAGAATCTGTCTTTTCTAGGTGTCATTCTGACAATACTGTCTACACCAACAAAGTGGGCAAGTCTCTTATCATTCTTGTTCTTTATCTTGATGATCTTATCCTCACTGGTAGTGATCCCAACCTTATCAACCATGTGAAGTCCAGCCTTAAAAAGAAGTTTGAAATGACAGACTTAGGACACTTACATTATTTTCTTGGTCTTCAAGTCTTGCAATCCAAGGAAGGTATTTCCCTTTCCCAATCCAAGTATGCCTGTGATATTCTACGCCATTTTCACATGGAAGACTGTAAGCCAGCCCCTTCTCCCTTTCAGTCTGGAGTCAAAATTTCAGTCACTTATACTTCTCCTGAAGTTGATGCTACCTTATACCGTCAACTTGTAGGAAAACTTTTGTATCTAACCCATACTTGTCCTGAACTTTCCTTTGTTGTTGGCCTTGTTGCTCGGTTTATGCAAAACCCACATGAAATTCATTGGAAAGCAGCTAAAAGAATACTTCGTTATGTTCGAGGTACAGTTCAGTTTGGGATTCATTACAGTACCGAAGCAGCTCCTCTATTGGTTGGTTTCACTGATTCCAATTGGGCTGGTGACCTTGATGATCGGAAGTCTACTGTAGGTTATGTGTTCACTCTTGGTTCAGGACCTATTACATGGGCTTGCAAGAAAGAAGGTGCCATTTCTCTTTCTTCAGCAGAAGTAGAGTATCGTTGTGCCGTAGAAGCTAGTAAGGAAGCCTTGTGGCTTCATCAGATCCTGTCAGAGTTTGGCTTTCAGCAGCAACATCCGACTACACTTTGGTGTGATAATCAAAGTGCCATTCGACTATGCAAAGATCCAGTCCAACATCAGTGCAGCAAACACATTGAACTGCACATGCACTTCATCAGAAAGCTCATTCACGACCATGTTCTTGAAGTGCAATATTTTTCAACAGATGATCAAGTTGCAGACATCTTTACAAAGGCTCTCATAAAGGCGAAGTTCACTAAACTTCGATTTATGGTTGGAGTTCAGGAAGCTGTCACTAAGGGGGGATAGGCTCTAGTGCCTCCTTCCTTCTCCTATTGTGTCATATTTGTAAATCCTTCAATCCTATCCCAAGTTGTTCTTAAGGGGGGATGTTAGGATATTCCGACACATAGGAAATAGTTAAGTATAACTTGGTCTAGTATAGAGTTAGGTAAAGTGTGTTTCTTTACTATGTACATTTTGTAACTTACAATCCGATGGTCACGATATGTAGTGATCCGACGGTTCATTCTCTCCTCGGTATTACCGACACTTGATCCGTGGCTTAACACCCGATTGGTCCATGATCTCTATTTAAAGAGCATGGAGGGTCATTTGTAGGTTAACTGTTCATGAGAGAAGCTTATGTAAAATTTCATTCTTTTATTAATAAATTGCCTGAAGTGGCCGCGTTGGCTCAGGCCGTGGACTGTTTCCCTCTTTGAGGGTTTTAACCACGTCAAAATACTGGTGTATTGATCTGTGATCTGTGTGTGAGCGGTGTCCTTTGGTGTTCTGTCTGAGGAACTTACCCTGTAAATTCCTACACATCAAACCGAAAATGAAATAAAAGGACGAGCTCAGACTTTAGTTGTACCAATATTTAATTCCAAAAAGCAGTAAGAGAGGCCCACTATGTCGTGAGAATCGAGCTAGCTACCACTAAGGGTCCCTAGGTTATTACAGAGGTGCTACAAAGCCGAATAGCAGTTTCTACAGGATTATAATTCAATGCTATAGTATTGACCCGAGGGGTGACAAAAAGACTTGGTGTGAATTCTCCTCCAAAACCCCAAGTTCCATGAACAAGTATCCAAGGGAATGGTAAGTAATACATTTCCCCCACCTTCCATGCAAGAAAATTGAAAAAAATGGGTCAATTTCTGCATCTTGTAGCAAACCATTGAGATTGGGATTTTTCAAACCCCTTTTTTTAGTGTGAAATCATGATGGTAGAGGAATGAATTTGTTTTGAATGTGGCATATGATTTTCATACATTCATAAGAGGAACATCATTTCTCTCATCCTTATTTTGAAACCCTATATTGCCCAAAAGTTGGTAATTGACTGAAAAGCCTTTGGAAGAAACTTAGAAGAGCCATAGTAAGGAACATGGGAGGAGGATTCGATAGAAGGGATCCCACATACTCAAAAATAATCCACCATCATCCTCCTTTCAGATACATCTTCACAAGTCACCAATGGATGGGTTTCATTGTGAAAATCAAGGGAGATGATGATGAAATAACCCATGAATTTTCCATGGACTTTCAGTCTCAGGGGGGATATAGTGCCACCATTGTTGTAAGAGGACTTTCCATCCATCTCAATGTAGAACTCATTAGCAAGGCGACCAAGTTGGCCTTAGGAGTTAGGTGGGACAAGGAGGATAGGACAGAATCCATCACAACTGAAAATAATTTCTTCCTCCCTAAAGAAAATCCAATTGAGGATAAAAATGGAGTTATAAGGGATAGCTTGCCTTACCCATGGGATGAAGTAGCCTACAACATCCTAAAATGCATATCCTTTGGGGGGGGTTTAAGTGTTGTGTATGCCTATCAGTTTAGGTTTCTTTATGAGTTAAGATTCCAAACATAATTGCCTAGTATTCCTCACTTTCTTCTTCAGTCTATGATAGAAATGAGCCAAAGGGTGAGGGAAGGGAAACACCAATACATTTCTAATAATGGGCTCATAAGGATAATAGTCATGGATGCCTTGAGTCACCTCAAGAACCTCGTAAAATGGATAGAATTTCTTTGTGGACATGGATAGGGAATCCTTCATTGAGACTCAAGCCCAACCTCTGATAGAACATGAAGGGACACCAACAAAAATTGCTTTTAAAGAGGAGGATATAGAAGAGAAGGAGGGAGGAAATGAAGAATAATTTGAAGGGGAGTAATAAGAAGAGAAAATAGGGACAGAAAAAGGGACCCGTGGGGAACCTTCTAGGCCTCAAAATAAAAGGAAACAAGAGTAGCAAGTAAGCCTCTTAGGAGGAAACTCTAAACAAGAAGTGGTTTCTAAACTCGCATCCCTTATCAAACCTGTCAAAATCAAAAGGAATAATCCCAAGCAAGGCCCCTTATATTTCAAAAGAATAAGGAGTACTAGAATCAAACAAGGGAAGCCTCAACCTCCTATAGCAGTCCCAATCACAATTAAGAAATTTGTCAGCCACTGAGAAGGGATTCAGAACAAGGAAATGAGAAAATTGAAGATTACAACTCCCTCAAGACCAAGGGTAAAAAGCCTCAAACCTCCCAAAGAAGGCCAAACATTATGGTAGCTAGGGCCAAGCAACTACAAGCAAAAACTTCCTAGCTATAGGAAGAGACAAGACTGTTATAGGAAATGGAAGATTTGCTATAGGAAATGGAATTTTGAAGACATTTTTAAGTTGTTAGGGAATAAGAGTTTGCAGGTTTTCTAAAGGAGATGGCATGCTCTGCCACATTGTCTACTAATCAGGTATACCACTCCCCTGAGAGGTTGAGGAATACCATAGAGAGAACCCCACTCTATAAGAGTATTATTTAGAGGTTGAAGATCAATTGGATAGGGATAAAACTCATTCCCCCTTTGTCATTGGGATTACAATAAATAAGAGATCAAGCAAAGGAACAAAGGAAGTGGGAAAAAATAGAGGCACATGCCGGTTTTTATCCGCAAGAGGGCACACCATCTAAAGTGCCTTAAGATGTCAAAGTGGCCACTAGGGCCATGCATGAGCTACAGATTAGTGAGCAAGTTGCTCAGAGGGTGAGCAACACCTTCAATAGGGGGGTGATGATCGACCTCATTAATAGGTAAATAATAAGGCCCATCTAACCTTCCTTCAACCTATATTTACCTCTTTCCTCACATTTAATGGCATCTTTTTTACTATTTTGTAGTTACTAGGAAGACTAGAGGATTATAATCATGTATCGTGACCTAATGTAGTCAATGTGCAGGTATAAAGTGCATTAAGATGCATTTACTATGCAAGGATCATTCGAAGGTAGATGGAGAAGATGTAGGAGGTTGTTCTCTTGCATTTACTCACTCAAATATTGACCTTCTCCTTACAATTACTCACTTCCAGTTCGAAGATCCACTGGAATTTGATGAACTCAAAGACTACATGGAGTAAGATCCATCTTTTTAGGACTTTTGGAGGGAAGCATCCCTCTTTCCAAGGAGGTTTCCCCTCGGTTACTTTTGTATAAATAATAAATCCTAAGGGCTTAATAGGATTTGAATTGTTGCGAGAGGATAGAGATTATTAGGAGCTAAGAGCTTATTGTTTCCATTTCTGATGTACTTGAGCACTATTTCACATTAATGGATAGCCTGTTTTTGACCCACATTTGAATTTTTTCAAAGGGCTAAGTCCCCTTAGGTTAGGCCCAACCAAGAGGCTCTAGTCTCTCTTATTTGTATATTTCTTTCGTGTATTTCCTTTCCTAGCAATATTTTCCTTATTTTCCTACTAGATTTGTCTATAAAAATTTCTTTTACAGGTATTCCAATCAATTCTCTTATGGGATGCATGGTTAGGGATATGGTTTTGGCAAGCCAAAAATATCTATTTGTTCTCTCTTGTAGTAGTTAGGCCTTTTTTATTCACCTCTTTTACATACTTTATTCTCCGCATATCTAGTGATCAAATAGCAGTTTTATTTGAGCCTGGAAAGCATAATATTTCATGAATGTAGGTCATATTCATTCTACAAGTTAGATTTTCTTTTGATGCAGTAGATAGATTGCAAATAAAATCCAACTCATCCTTTCTCATTTAGTTCCATTTTTCTGCAATTTGGCTATTAGTTTGGCATTCCTTTCAAGTTACAAAAGAATTCTTTGTCTGGTGTGCGGGTACTAATATTTTTTTGCAGGGTTGACATTATCATTCCGCACTCCTCCTCCCATCATCGGCCTCTTTCTCTTCACCTCACAACTCTCTCAAAATGTTTTCGCCCAAGAACACAATTCTGGGTTGTTGAAATCCGCCGTGTGCATTGGTTTTTGTGAAACATCGACCCCTAAAGGGTACTAAGCTTGGAAAAGGCCCCAAAAAACATTCGTCTACACTCCATTACCTTTCCCTACCTTTACACTACCTTTACTACCCTCCAAATCCTCATGGATCCAATCCTATAGTAAAACAAGGAAATCTTGTAGCATCTTGTAGCACCATGTAAAGAAGGCCAAAATTACTCCCGAAGCTTCTTTTTTTTCCTCCTAGCCTTGAATAATGTACCTTAGGCTTTGAAACCATGATTGAGAGAGACAAAAGACCACCTAAGACTTGATTTTCATCCACTACAAAACATTTCTACAATTAAGGTTAGTGGATAGATTTATGAATTTAGTAATACAATGATGATTTTCTTGATTATCTCATGAGATGTATAACAAATCCTATCACTAAGTCTAGTCTCTTTGGAACACAATGATTAAAGGTTGATTACATGTTTTTCTTCTATGCAAATTAGATTAGATTGCTTGCTTTGATTTATGCTCCTTAATCTAGGATTCCAATTTCAAGCATTATTATTACATTGCACAGATTAGGTTTCCTTTACATGCAACATTTGCATTATGCAAGTAATTTAATGTTTACATTCTTGTAATTAGTGTAGCATTTACATTCCTAAAAAATAGGGTTAGAATTTACTTTTCATAAAGCAGCATTTCCATTCCTTTGCAAATAGAGTAATATTTCCACTTCAGCAATTAGAATAGAACTTTCCTTTCATGCACTTTATTTTCTTGTCAATCTAGAATCAGTTGATAAAGTAGTCTTTTTATGCCTTGGTCTGGTCTCTTGCTTGAAAGTGACATGAGTAGAGCTTAACCTACCGTGCATATAGCATTTTCACCTCTTAAGTTTGTACGAACCTCAAGTTGATAGTTAAAGCCGGTAGCCTTGGGAGTTGTAACAATCTTGTTGCAATACTGAGGTTCATCAAAGTTCCTCGTATCAATATTTGGAATGTGGTTGGTCTTGAACCCAAAGTTGGAGTATCTAAAATCATGATTCACAATCCTTTTGTTTTCATCATGAGTCTCATGGAATACCTTGTCACCATTAGGAAGTCTTTCTTGTAGCAACTTTGTCAAACCTTCATTCAAAACCTCCATGTATGCTTTTAAACCTTCTATGTCCCCTTTTGAACCATCCATTTTCCCTTTTAAACCATCCATTTCCCCTTTTAGTTCATCTTTAGTGTCTCTTTGTGAGAGTGAAACTTTTTGCACTTGTTCCCGTAATTTTGATATATCATGTTGCATTTCTTCATTTTCATCTGTCATAGTGGAGCATTCTAAGGGCTTAATGGGTGCATAATTTTTTTGTTTGTGAGTAATTTTGGAACCAATTAATGATATGTCATAGTGGAGCATTCTAAGGGCTTAATGGGTGCATAATTTTTTTGTTTGTGAGTAATTTTGGAACCAATTAATGATATATATGCTTTGTGTGCATTTTGAATCACTTAAAACTGGCTTTTCAAACAAAAGTTATGAAAATTTAAAAATACACACCTTTTAGAGCTTGATTTTGAGCTTGTTGATAAGGTTGACCTTGAAATTGTTGTATCTATGTGATTTTTGCCTCTCAAGGTTTGAAATTGCAATATTTGGTAGTCCTCTATCTCTTCTTTCCAACCCCACCAGTTAGACCTGTTGTAACATATTTTGGCACACTGAAATTTAAAAAAAAAAAATCAGCGAGAAATTGCCACTTTCCTTCTGGGCTAAATGCTGAGAGATATAATTATTATGATTTTGAATGGTTGATTTTTTTATATATATTAATTTTAATTTAAAATATATTATTTTTATAAAAATATAATTATATATTTTTATGGAAATATTTACTTTAAATTAAAATTATATTATAAAAATTCGATCCTAATTGCAAACCAAGTCAGAAGGTAAACTTATGGCCCACCCCGCACTCAACCATTTAAAATCCCCCTTTTTTCCCATGCCTCCAGCCAATGGTTAAAAATACTTTTCGGACCACCCCCCCTTTTTTCCCATGCCTCGAGATATGGTCACATTAATCCAAGGGTTAAAAATACTTTAAACCAAGTCAGAAGGTAAACTTATAGCCCACCCCTCACTCAACCATTTAAAATCCCTCTTTTTCCCATGCCTCCAGATATGGGCACATTAATCCAAGGGTTAAAAATACTTTTCGGATCACCCCCCCTTTTTTCCCATGCCTCGAGATATGGTCACATTAATCCAAGCATTAAAAATACTTTTCAGACCAACCCCCCTTTTTTCCCATGCCTCAAGATATAGGCACATTAATCCAAGGGTTAAAAATACTTTTCGGACCCCCAACTCTTCCGACATTTAATTAAGGGGTGGTCCGAAAAGCATTTTTAATGGCAGAACCCCAAACCTATGTGTCACCACCTTGTAATTTCGCAGCCCCCCTCCTTCCTAAACCACTTACCACTACCCTCGCCCCCTCCGAAAACCATGAACTTTATTGTTTTGACTTTTATAAATGTGGCGGGAATGGAATTTGATATGATTATGAAATAAATGCTATGTGGATGGGAGGCCGAATGCAAAGATAAGGTGAAATTACATTTTACAGGAAATTCATAGATGGAATACCAAGTTGGTGAAATGAAATAAGTGTAAAATGATTTTACAGCGACACATAAAATGAAATTCACGGATGCCATGAATTTATCAGAGAAAATAAAAGGGAAAATTTCATATGAAATTAATGTACAGGTGACCAAAGATGGCATTCATGTAAATGCATTAAGATGAAATTCACTGATGCCATGAATTTATCAAAGAACATAAAAGGAAAAATTTCATATGAAATTAATGTAAAGGTGACCAAAGATGGCATTCATGTAAATATAAAATTAATGTAGAGGTGACCAAAGATGGCATTCATGTAAATGCATTAAGGTAAAAGAAACATGGTGAAATCAATTTACAGGCATGGTGAAATCAATTTACAGGTGTAAAATCATGTTGCAGGTGAAAGTAACAGAGTAAAGTGAAAATACTCTACCAACCACACTAATCAACACATGGTTTTGCAAAACCATCAAGTATTCTACAAGGGTAAAAGGAATTTACAGGCATGAAATGAATTTACAGATAAAGGTGAAAAAGAGAAACAAGCCATGGATTTTAAAAACTACACATGGTTTTGTGAATCCATGGAAAGGGAAAACAATACATGGATTTGGAAAACTAGATGGTTTATCAAATCATTTAAATAAATATATTGAAATTCTAAATCCTGAAATTCATTTAAGAGTTTAATCAAATATTTGAAAATTTTATATTCCTCAAATATTTGTGACAAAATAAAAGATGATGAAAATCAAAAAGTGACAAAAATAGAATTCAAAGGGGCAAATGACAGACCAATCAGGTTTAAAGGCACAGTTAGCAAATTATGGGAAAACAGTTTCAG